>JASJET010000068.1:10592500-11092500 GCA_034092305.1 Diaprepes abbreviatus
CGTCAACCTGGGAGTAATTCAACCATTTACCAGTTCACAGAAAGGGAAATAAGGATAACATGAACTATAGAGGCATTTTTATGATTTCTACAATTCCAAAATTGTTTGAGCCTCTTATCACTGATGAGATATTCTCCACCTGTCAGGGTCGCTCTACGGCAACCAATCTGGCTACATATCAAAATCTTCTTCTTCCTTCCGTCAAAGAGGATCGTTAGATCGACGCTGTTTATAGGGATCTTTCTAAGGCTTTCGACACTGTGCATCACAGGTTGCTTTTGAGAAAGCTTTCTGATATTGGCATTTCGAGCAGTTACTTAAAATGAATCAGCTCCTATCTAAGCCGTCGCTATCAGCGTGTTGCTGTGCAGTGTTTGGTTTCTCGAGATGTGTCAGTACGTCTAGGGTTCCGCAAAGTTTTCATATTGGTATAGTATTGTTTCTATTATTCATGAATCACGTCACCTCTTGTTTTATAAACAAACGGTTATGCGCAGATGATTTGAAGTTCTTCACTGCTAGCGGGGATATGGCTCAGCTCTGCAGTCTGATTTGGATCGCTTTATGGAATGGTATGACATGAATCATCTTTCTTTTAACATTTCAAAGTGCATGATTATTACTCTTACAAATCTTCTACACCCAACCAAAACATTTAGAAAGTCCTACAGCAGCGAGGGACTTGGACATAACATTAGATGGGGGCCTGTGGAATAAAAATCTTTAATTAGAAATTCAAAATAACAAATCTTAAAAAAGTTATGGATCTTTAAATGTACGCAAAGTGCTATGGTGGCGCCATCTGCAATATACATCGGAACTGTAATCAGATCTTTATTTCTCATACGAAAAAATCCCAAAGCAAAATTCCTTTTACATTTGTAATCATGTGCAACTTCCATTTATTACATGTCCAATCACTACATTTCCTCTATTTTTAAGTATTTCTAGTTTTAAGATTCTGTCCACACAACTCATTTCTAGTAGCATTCTTCTGTACCGCTACATCTCAACAGTTTCTAGCGAATAATGTCTTACAAATTATGCTTCTGATGTTGCGCTTGCATCAACATCTTTCCTTGTGATACTTTCTAAGTAGTAAAATTTCCATAACTTTGGTTTTGTGATTATTTACTTTCATTTGTACTTGAACAACCCTTTTTATATATTTTTTTAACCTTTTCCAATACAAGAATAAAATTTTTATGGTATGGTATATCTGGTTAACAAATAGTTGCTTTCCAGAATAATCAATCGGGGAAAAAAAAGACATTCTCTAGAGTTATAACGTTCGCTTTTAAAAACTCTCCCAGGAAATGTGATATTTTATGAGAAAAAGCGCGAAAAATTGAAAAAACAAGTTCAAATTGCAATACAATATCTCGTATAAAAATTATAATTATTAATCTCGTAGAATTTCCTATTAGAAATAATCAAAACATAAATTAAAAATACACATGATATTGTTTTCTAGAGGTTTATTTTTAAGTACATCTGTTGTATTTTTCAACGAGCGATATTTAAAAAGCTTTTTTGATTTACCACACGTGATGGAGTTAAATAAACGTATCATATCCGTTTCGAAATCCAGCTTAAAAGCCTTATCCGTAGGTGAAATGAATACATTGACTTTTTAAAATTGAAGGCACGAGTCAAATAGGTTTTCCACATGGATTGATTAAAATAAATTTGAAAATAAACACGTGTGTTTATATTTTGAATTAATTTATTAAATTTCTTCGAATTAGAAAACTTTTTTAATAAGACATTCTATAAATTGATTAAAACAAATTATTTTGATTGGTGTATATAGGGTGTCCAAGCCAATGAGGACCAATATAGGGACTTTCGTAAAAGTAAGAGAAGAAAATTAATATTCAGCAATATAATGGTCAGAAATTTTAGATATGAATTTATATGTACAGGGTGAGTCAACGATTGGATGAAGTAGGTTTGTGCCTTTTCGGTGAAATTAACAAAGAAACTATATTTATTGTTTGATACAGTTTATTTTTACGCAGATTTTAAAAATATTTAGGACTCTACACGGTGAGCCAAAAAACTAGGACAGCATAAAGTTGTATTTTTTTAAATAGAACACCCTATATACGAATCGTATTTTCGATTTAGCTTATAATTTTAAATCTTTTTTATTAAGGGTTTACTATAACAAAACTTTATAGTTTCTGAGATAATTAAGTTTAAAGAAAAAAAGTCACATTTTCAAGCATCAATTCAATCCTAAATAACGTTTTCAATTCTGTGACAAATATATTCAAATTTGGAATTTAGCAAGGCCAAGGACAAGTTAACATAATTTTCACCTAATATTTGCAATAAAAGCTACAGGGTGTTGAACACATCGGCTCAAATTTGAATAAGTTTAAATGAATAAATATCTTTTTTTTTAAATGGTACACCCTGTATATTTTCATGTTATTTAATAGAGTAATAAAAACCCTAAAAGTTTTGTTCAATATATCCTATACCTATTTATAATAGTTTTTGAGATATTTCAGTTTTTCTTATTTTCCATACTTTTTTACAGAAATAGTCTTCATTATCATAGTAGCCATGGCAAAAACAATGTAAAAGAACATTTTTCTGTGTGTCAAATTTATAACCGCAATCGCTTCTTTTGGTTTTTATGTAGTGTAGTTTGGTTTTTTTTGCATTCATCTTATATTGTAAAATGAATTTTCCAAAGAATGAGTTAATAGATATGATTTATACAATAGGAGAGGCTCAAAAAAATTGCCTTCTTTCTTAAAGAATTCACAAAATGAAGTATCCTGATCGACGCCAGCCTAATACCCATACTTTTCAAAACTTAATGCAAAGATTTGATTCTTCTGGTACTGTTGATTATCCAAAACGTAAAGTGGTCAACAAACCAGTAACTAATGAAGAAAAAGAACTACAAGTATTGTTAAATGTTCAGGAAAATCCTTATATTGGTAGCCGTCAGTTAGCAGCATTATGTGAAACATCACAATCCACCGCTAATCGTACTACCACGAAATATAGGTATCATCCATATCACATGGAATTACACCAAGAATTGCATGGACAGGATTTTGAAAGTCGTGTAAACTTTTGTCGTACTATAAATGCGGAAATTCAATTAAATCCAAATTTATTATGCAAGGTAATGTTTAGTGATGAAGCTACTTTTAGAAGTAAAGGTGCCGTAAATAGACACAACATGCATTATTATGTCACAGAAAACCCATTTTGGATTAGAGAGGTGCAACATCAAAACCACTGGTCATTAAATGTTTGGTGTGGTATTCATCATAATCGAATTATTGGACCACACTTTTTTAATGAACCACTAAATGGCCATAGTTACCTGAACTTTCTACAAGAAGAACTACCCCAACTGCTTCAAGGTCTCGATAGGGATGAGCTCAACAGTATGTGGTTCCAGCACGATGGTGCACCTCCGCATTACCATCGTGAAGTTCGTGCGTTTTTGGATCAACGATATCCGCAAAAATGGATTGGACGTGGGGGTTTCATTGAGTGGCCACCAAGGTCTTGCGACATCACCCCATTAGATTTCTTCCTATGGGGTTATATTAAAAATAAGGTGTATGTTAATCCACCAACAACAGTGGAAGATATGCGAAACAGGATTAGGGATACCTGTAGAACAATAACGCCACTAATTTTGTCCAGGGTCCGAGAAAATCTGCAAAAAAGACTAAATTTGTGCATTGCACAAGAGGGTCGTTTATTCGAACACTTATTAAAAAGAAATAATTAATCTCAGGATTTAATAGGTAATTTTTTTGTTTTAATTTAGTATAACAGTAAATATGTATTTGCCTTGTCGTTATTGTTGTGTTAATTTTTTCACATTATGTTTAATTAAACTATTGCCGTTGTAATATAACGAACAATGTATTTCATCATATTTAACCACATTCTGTTTGTTTCTGTAGTTTCTTTTTATTATTTTACATGGCTACTATGATAATGAAGACTATTTCTGTAAAAAAGTATGGAAAAATAAGAAAAACTGAAATATCTCAAAAACTCTTATAAATAGGTATAGGATATATTGAACAAAACTTTTAGGGTTTTTATTACTCTATTAAATAACATGAAAATATACAGGGTGTACCATTTAAAAACACCCTGTAGCTTTTATTGCAAATATTAGGTAAAAATTATGTTAACTTGTCCTTGGCCTTGCTAAATTCCCAATTTGAATATATTTGTCACAAAATTGAAAACGTTATTTAGGATTGAATTGATGCTTGAAAATGTGACTTTTTTTCTTTAAACTTAATTATCTCAGAAACTATAAAGTTTTGTTATAGTAAACCCTTAATAAAAAAGATTTAAAATTATAAGCTAAATCGAAAATACGATTCGTATATAGGGTGTTCTATTTAAAAAAATACAACTTTATGCTGTCCTAGTTTTTTGGCTCACCCTGTAGAGTCCTAAATATTTTTAAAATCTGCGTAAAAATAAACTGTATCAAACAATAAATAGAGTTTCTTTGTAAATTTCACCGGAAAGGCACAAACCTACTTCATCCAATCGTTGACTCACCCTGTACACCTGGGGTACTTTCCGTGATAGTGCCGTTATGTGGAATTTTTCCTATCCGCAACCGTTTTAACGGAACACTGTCTTGCCCGGCGTATTCGCCGAAATTCTTATATAATAGAGCGATATTTGTAAGCAACTTTAAAGGCTTATATAGCGTACATAAGACGACTAAATAAAAATATTATTATATACATATTTAATTGCATTTTAAAGACCCCTAATACGCCTTGCATATACCTAGTAAAAGATATAATATAGATTTTTAGAATATACCGTTGAAACTTTAGAGAAAGGGACTTAAAAAGCCGCCCTCAAAGCTCATATTTCGCAAATGAAGTGACAAAATTTTTTAATACCTATCCAATTATAACCCACTCGATGGAGTGAACAAAAAAAATTGTATCTTTACTTTTCGCTCTAGGGGAGGTACCTTAATTTTTTTACCTTTCTGTTCTAGAGTTATTAGAACTCACCCGCCTGCAAGGTTTGATTACGAAAGATCAAAAACTGACTGAAATACTGTAGTTCCCTAATGTCTCACTTATGTTGAGTCTGAGTGTGGCTTCATGCATATGCCCCAGTACCGTGGTCAATTTTGGACCAAATGAGATTTCCTGGCTGACTCAGAGTTCGATTAGGTCTCGCCTTACAGTCAGTCTGAATGATGTAGGACTTCTTTAAGTTGTAAGTTCTTGGCATGGTGTTATGGCTCATCTCCAATAATGAGTTCGTCACTCCTTTGATGGTGATGCTGGTGTGTGTGGGAGCAGATCCAGTCTACCAGGCCTTGTTAAGTTCTTGCCTGTATGCCCCTATCCTAGGATTTTCATGGCTGTTGTTGGAGTGCTTCTCATGCTCCCGTGATGCACAAACAGGTTAGTCTCGGCAATTTGGAGAGCTCTAAAGTGGTCCTTTCATATCAAGGCACACCCCAAAATATTAAAAAAGAATCATGAAATTTTGGGAAAAGGTTGGCAACACAAGACAGCCCTACTAAAAAAAAAGGATTTTTCAGAATTTGCACCCTGATATCTCTTGATCAAATATAAATATGGACTCAAATATGGTTTTAAAAGATAGCTCATAACGATATCTAAGGACCAATTTCTTGATTTCTCGACATTTGCATTTTAAAAGCGGAAAAGGGATAAGAGTTCGATTTGCCGATTGCTCATTAAAAAGTTATTTTTTCCACAAAAAATCACAATACGGACATAATTTTGGGCTTCATATAATCTGCACACAATTATTCAAAAATTGTTACAGCATTTTTCGAAATTCCTTTTTGCACAACTAAAAAATATGTTTTTACTGTTTTGCCAGATAACGCTAAAACTATTGCCTAAATTTTGTTCAAGCTTCATTCTCGTTCTTTAAGTAGCTAGGCAAAAAATATCTCGGGTATATAGGTTAGATTGGATAAAGCTACGTATATGTATCACCTAATTACTTTTGTTGACCACATGTAGTTTACTATTTGTGCAATTTTTCAATAATTTCAATAAATAGAGTGTTGTATAATGAAGTGAATATTTGAATAGTGAATTTATTAACTATTATAGTAAATTTCGAAAGATGCTAATAGGATAATTTTTGTGTAATTGCTAACTCATTTATAGTTAGGGTGCTAAGGAGAGGTTTCGTAGCCACTTTTAGACCTCCTCAATATTTTCATGCATTTTTATGATTTTTGGTCCAGAGAATAGATTTTTCGAAGGTATGATATTCAAAGAAATGCGCTAAATGGGGCGTATTAAAATTTTTCTAAGAATACTAAAGGTATCAGCCCGAATATACAATATAATATATAATGCGGCAGATATAAAAAAGAAACGTATCAAAATATTATTTTTAAATTTATCAGTTAATTACATTCATTCATATGCATATAATATATTTATTTATTTTCAGGTGAAATTACGGAAGTTATTGACCAAAAAATTGTAGTTTATCTAGAATCAACTGCTCCGTTCTTTAACATTTTCTATATAACATTATGTTTTTAAAAATTTTTTTAAATCGTGCTTGTGAAATATGTGATTACAGTACATATTTAAATTATGACTTCATCGAACTGTTAATCGGGCCAGGCGATGAATAAGAAATTTTTAACATTGTTACTAATCTACCTAATAAATTCTCCATCGGTTTTGATAAAATTCAGGTAAAAATTCTTAAATACACTGCTTCCCATAATAAACGAGTGTTTTTCTTCAGGGATTTCCCTCTGATCTTAAAACAGCAAAATTAATTCCTAAAAGAGATCGAAATAGTATTAATACTTATATACCTGTATCACTGCTGTCATCTTTGTCGTAGGTCTTTGAAAGAGCCATTTGCACCAGAATTATGGACTTCTAAACCCAACAAAATATATTAATTGATAATCAATATGGATTCCGACCTGGGGGAATTTTGTTTTGGGGCTCATCAACATTTTTAGAGCGCAGAAATGTACAATAAAATGTATTTTGAAATTACAACTTCGGTCTTCCTGCAAACCCCATTTTAATAATTTGGCTATTTTGACCGCTTCTTGCCTGTATTCCTTGGCTTTGGTAACGTTCATCAAAAAATTATTATCTGTTTAGCATGAATTCTGATTTTTTACTCTGAGTCAAGGACAATCGTCACTAGAAACGGACCTGGTATAGATCAAAGCTCAACTTTTTTTGATAGGGGACCATACTAACATTTAGTCAAGGCATATAATTTATGGCCCTCAAATGTTACAGGGTAAATATTTTTATTTTTTTAATTTGGACTTAAATGTTTTTATATATTTTTATAGTTCTTTTAATTGTTTGTTGATGCCGAGTTTATTATTTTCTGTGTGTGCTAAATTAGATTGTTATATTACTTAAAATATTATAAATCCAGATGCTAGTCACAGTCCATTTTTTAATGTTGCCCTGTCATTGTCTAAATGATCTGTTGGCAATAAAGGAAATTATTATTATGATTTACAAGCCAAACGGCTTCGCACTCCTTCCAGGGATTATTCACTCATACTAGGCATACAAAGACACCAAAAGTATGAAGCTCTGTGGGAACCCTTTCCATGTTATTGGGTCCTAGGTGACGTTGCCTGCTGTATTTCCTACGAATTTCGGACGGTTCGCGCGGTTGCAAGGAGAACTGCTTTCTGCATAGGTTTATACAGAACCTCACTAAGGCCCAGTCCCTTGATGTTATGCAGGAGATTCTTTGGTATCACTCCAGTTGTTGACAGTATTATGGGAATCGTTTGGACGCTGTTCATTGCCCATTGTCTTCGGATTTGAACCTCCAGATCTCTGTATTTGGCGATCTTCTCGTTGTATTTTGGCCTTAGGTTGTTGTTGTTAGGTACAGCAATGTCGATTAGTGTAGTTCGCCTAGAAATTTTATCTATTAGTATAATGTCTGGTGTATTATGAGCTACTGTTTGATTTGTCAGAACCGTTCGGTCCCAATATACCTTGAACTGGTTGATCTCAAGAATAGGCTCCGGATTGTACTTATAATAAGGCACTTTTCCTACCTGTAATAGGTTTAACTTTTCTGCTAACTCTTGGTGGAGTATCTTAGCGGCTGAGTCGTGTCTTTCCTTATACTCAGTTGCGGCAAACGCTTGGCATCCTCCAGTTATGTGCTGAATTGTCTCCGATGTTCGACAGCCATATTTGCATTGATCATTTTCTATTGAGGTATCTAGATTAGTTTATTTCGGAGAATAGCTTTGTATTGGTCTGCTATTCCCTGTTGTGACACTTGTAGGTGTGGATATTCCCTACAAAATTCGGCATGAAGCTGTTGTCTATAGCCGATTCTTTCTCGTTCTAGTTCAGTCACCCTATAAAAAATGCGCATTACTGTTTCATTCATGGATGTTGTCCATTTCATGCGCTGTCTCGGAAGTCCCGCCTGAGTGAGCGCTGGCTGAAGTTCCCGTGCAACACCTTCGGAGGGTGGAGCTCTGGTTGTTGTTTGGCTCTCATGTTGTTGTTGGGCTGTAGCTTCTTGTGCGACAGGAGTTCGTCTCCTCAACACCCTGCCACTAGAAGTTTGCAACGTCGAAACGTTGCTCCCCCCAGAATTCGTGGAGCAGAGCGCTTCTGCGGTGTGAGATTGTGGACCATGGGTCCTACCCACCTGGGGTACATTATATTTTGCAGTCGACGAGTATTATTATTATTATTATAATCAAATATAAACGCCAGTACTCATTTTTCCAAGAAAAAATCTAATAAAGGTTAAAAATTAAGTCCTCGGCGGATAACTGTTTCATTAAATTTGATAAATTGACTTCTTGTTTAGAATAGATAAATACATGTCCAATCTTTTTCATTTCCGGAAGAATAATCTAGCATCTTTTTTGTACATTCTTTTAAATATCAGGATCAAACCCACAAAGTCTTGTGTACTCTTTTCTAGATCCTAAATTGTCATTCATCCGCCCGCCCGTCGCCAAACGTCCCAATGTAGCTCAAAATGCTACGACAAGATGCACAATTTAAGTCATGTCAAATGCTACTTATATGGATCAATATAGAAACGTATATTCTGTTTATCGTTTGATACAATTTTTAATTATATTAAAGGAAGAGATATACTCGCAGCCAGAATTTTAATATAATGTACTTCCCATACATACCTTATTGATTATGCAACTCATTTCGAAACTGTGTGATGCAAATTCTATTTCAAGAACAGATATACATATTATATTAATATTATTTTAGAATAAATCTCATCAAAGTAAAAAATTTGTGAAGGTTTATGATAAATCGGGAATTTGTTTCCATTACAAAAATCAGTAAACCCGCCCAGCTTCAAATAACTCAGCAAAAATTGATTACTTAAGTAATATTATAAATTATTTATTTAGTAAATTGGTACAAAATTGCTCGAATATTTTGCGAGAAAGTGGCAACTATGCTTATTCAAAAGGAAAAGAAAATATTTAATTATAGAATTCAACGGAAATTGTTCTATTTAATTTATTGTAGACAGAGAAGAGACCAATATACATTAGTGAGTAAGATCTTTATAATTAAAAGATTAAAATATAAAAAACGGTAGCTAGTCTCCTTCACGTTGGATTAATTCTCCCCTCCCAAATTTAATATTTATTTATAAATAATCTCTGCCAGAGAAAGATATAGGGAATGGCTAGAGTTAGAAGAGAACGTAAATATACAGACTGAAGCAAGTTAGAAAGAAACTCGGATTGGCAGAAAGAGAATAGTGCAGATTCTGAGAGGAAGAGGATGAAATCGCAATTCACATCCCTTTAGACTACAATCCTAGAATGAAGTTCTTGGGAACACACCGCATAGAAGAAGGAGAATTACCTACTTTAAGGCCATCCAACATTCTAAGATTTCTAAGGAAAATAAGAGTGGAGGATCTGCTCTAGTCGGTAAGTTAACCCTAATGACTTGGCAACAGAATGGAAACACAATAAATATATTAGGTCGAAGTGTACTGATCGCCAATTCTACACACATACATACATACAAGTTGGCTCACGCTCAGAAACTGACAAAGCTTTTTTGATGAGGAGTACCACTTTTTCTAATGGCGGAGCTAAGTACGATACCCCAAACGTTGTTGGATACCCTTGTCACCTAACCGCCATTATAAAAAGAGGAATTACATATCGGAAAGTACTAAATATAGGCTATGATAGTGGCACTGAAGTCCGGTGTCGTGACTTCGCGACTGTTTTCTGATTGCAAGGATGTACTAAATGGTATGACAAGGAAAGGCTTCACAGTCAGACTCGTATGGGTCCTGGGTCACTCGGGCATACACGGGAACGAGGAAGCAGACCATTTGGCAAAGTTGGGTTCGGCGACTTAACCCTATGGACCCCAACTAATATTACCTGTCCCAATTGCTATTTGCAAAGGGGAATTAAAATTACTGCTGGAAAGCAAATTTATTGAATCGTGGAGGGGAGCTCCTGGAATGAGGTGTGCTAAGAAACATATAACTGGGCCTAGTGCACGGCGTACTAAGGAGCTTTTCTCCTTGGGAAGGCAAGAGCTGCGAATTGTGGTGGGATTGTTGCCAGGACATTATCACCTCAGGGGCCTTCTTCATAGGATCGGTGTCGAAGACAACCCGACGTGCAGATGATGTTTGGAGGAGGATGGAACTGTTGACCATGTCCTCAGAGAGTGCCCAGCACTCAACAGACTGAGACAGAGATATTTCGGAGATACAATTTTGTTACCGGAAGCAATTAGGCAAGTTCAACTAACGAGGCTGCTTGGATTCGCAAAAGTGATCGGCCTCGAATAACCTGCAGATATGATGGGATGTAAAGGGCCCAATGGAGGCCTAGGCATCGATGATTTAGTATCACTACGCCTTTTTCATTCATTCATTCATTCATTCATACTTATCGAAAACGCTCAACTTGCTTATATAGGATCCGCCATCTATATATTTCACTTTTATGCCTATGGAAGGAAAGCGGGTGGTTTAGTAATTGCATTAAAAAAATATGATTAGTAAAATTAGACGACAAAGATGAATAAGAATGAATCAAGATCATAAATTTGATGGAAAAAGAGTTTTGTTTGGCACCAGAATAATAGAAGAAATAGACGGCATAAAGTAATATCCAGTAAAAGCAAATTATTAGTGTCTTCATTAAAAAAGGGGGGATGAACTTGTCCCAGGTATTGAAAAAATTCATGGTATATGTTTTTGTGGTCGGAATATTTATTTTGAAACAAATGTTCCGCTAAGTAGCCGTGAAAGTGTTCTTCGTGTCGACCAAATCGAGGCACGTTTCCACATAAATCCTTCCAGGTCCTTTCATTGTTTTGAGTGTGGCTCCACTATCTGGATCTACCAACTTTTGTGAATGTTTCATTGTTGGGTGTGGAAAGCTTTCCTCTGTTAAGTAGTCGTAAGCTTCCCAATAATCCAACACAATCGTAGTTCCAGGCAGTATCAAATCTCGAATGACTTCTTAAAGAGTCTCCTTCGATCGTTTCGCAACGAAAATGAGAAAAAGTCTCTTTGTTTCCCGCTTTATCTCTCCGAAAATCCACTGTCAACCAATAAGTCTATCCCTATTGTATTTTCTCTTACCCATCTGGCATTCATCTATGTCAACAAAGTTTCCTTTCAGAACTTCTCTGGCAAAATTTGCCCAATCCACCTAAAAATTACCTGGCAAACTAATATTTGGAGGTTAAATCATGCCTAATATAATATGATCCTTAAAACCATTATTATTGGAGGGAAAATCGTGTGTAATATAAAAATCATAGAAGGGAAAAATATGTTTTTCGGGTCCTTCTCTTTACGGCTTTAATGGGGAAATAAGAATTTATGCATGTTTTACAGAAATAATATTAGCCACAACGTAAATTATCTCCTTACCGAAAGAAGTTTTGTCGCAGTAAGATGTCAGTATTATGTCAGTAATTTGACGGATGATATTGTTTTGATTTATTTTTTGATCATTTTTTTGATTTTTTTGATTAAAAGTGGCAAATTTATGAAATTTTGTATAATACAAAATTTTGTATAATACAAGAATTTGTTGTTGTAACAAAATTTTTGTCAATTTAGTGCAAAAAATTAAACCTAAGGTAAAATGTGATTTTTCCTGTTTTCCTCAAAATTTTATGATATCTGTTTGGTATCTTGGCTCATCTTCACTTTCCGATATATGGGCAGCGCTCTATTCACAAAATAGTAGGAAATATGAATAAAAAATTGTACAATCGAAATAGTAAAAAAGGACTTTTAGATATTACATTAGCCGGCCCAAAGTCCTGACCTCAACTCAATAGAAAACTTGTGGTCACAATTAAAATATGCTTTATTAAATCGCTATTATTCTCCACCATCTTTGTTAAACGTATTACAGGACGGAGTGCAAAAAGAGTGAGATTACCGACTACAATGAGAATCTAGTAAAAAGTGTAAAAAAACGATTACAAGTTCTTACAAAAGTTTAAAGCTTATGGATAAATTATTAGGAAGTGAAACAATTTTCGTATACATATTGTCTAAATGCTTCAAAATAAATACTTTTATTTTTTTTACATTATTTTTATTTTCTACTGCAAGTATTATATGGTATTGGTTCAGGATATAATATATATATATATATATATATATATATATATATATATATACCAAACTTTCTGCTTTTAACAAATTTTTGTGTACGAGCATTAAACACAAAAATAACTTTTATTCTTGATGTTATTGTTAATTTTACCCGCTTTTTTCAGGGTTGGGTTTCTATACAGTATAAAAATAAAGCATAAAAACGGCGTAATTACCCCAATTGTTAAGCCCAAATAAATTACATAATACACAAGCGACAAAGACACGTGTTTCGTATTAATTATTTGTTCAATTAGTCAGTGTAGGAAACTAAGTTAACTACAGTTTCAATTTAAAAAAAATGAATGTACTCGTCATGTGTTAAAGATTATATTTTATAAAGATATTTGGCATCTAGGAAACGAGCATACTATCTAAATTTCATGTTTCTGTTTTCAGGAATTTAGAGTAGACTCTGATATGCTTCGTTGACAAAACCAGTATATATTAAATATATTTGCATCAGGATAGAATACAAATATCGTGAGACGCAACGAAAAATCCTAAAGAACAGGTCTTATTCCCAGTAATTCAGTTAAAAAAATATCTACACACTATAATTTATAGTATAGTGCATATAGAGTTAATAGTACAAAAAATAACATAATAAATAATCAGTATTACGTATAGCTATACATTGTTATACCATTAATAACAACATAGCACATTACAGTTTCTTCGGGAAAATATATTACAACACATACCATACATCCAAATTTTTAAGAGACGGCTATAAGACATGTTTAAGCGTATTCCAACCGACGAAAAAAATCCAATAAAAGCAACGTTTATCTCGCTGAATGACAAAAAGAGAAAATAACGTCACTATTTTGTCAGGTTCACGCTTAATCAAATTTAAAGGCCCGAAACCGGTCGTTTTTAGCAAATAAAGAAAATCAACTGATCGATCTTACTTATATATATTTTTTTATGTACCTACAACTGACCTACTTAACCTTACAGTGAAACAAATGAAGGATATATATACCTTCTTATTTTATATTAAACCAATATACAGAGAAGATATAATTTTTCTAAACATTTTTATTAGGCTGCAGGCTGATGTGCTCCTTCACTTTAGTATCTTTAAGAGAGGATCATAAAATACAGTTCTCATCTCAAAACACAGTAACTGATTCTAACTTCCCCTAGTTCTGGACACATAATCAGATCAATCTTCAAAATCAAATTGTTAGTTCTGGTGAATATGAATTAGTGAATGTGTTTCAGATGATTTTTTTTTCTATTTTCTTTTCCATTAAAATGATCCTTTGAGCGATCATGTGAATTGTTTAAAGAATTAGACCACTAAATTATACCACTAATAATAAATATAAAATAATAAATATAAGGTGAAACTATAGCTGCAATGGAAGCAGACCAAACATACAAATATCTATGAAATAAGCTAAAAGAATTGACCATGGCACTATGAAGGCAGAATTGCCAGTCGAATTTGTCAGGAGGGAAGGCGGGTATTACGAACTAATTTAAATAGGAGAAATTTGTTTAAGGCGCTCAACACGTATGCTTGCTCTGCGCTGAGCTTCTCTTTTGGAATTGTAAAGTGGAGCATGACGGACATCTAAAACCTGCAAAGAAAAATAATCACACTCCTAACAAAAGCACAAAAACATTACCCTCGGAGTGCTATTGAACGTACAATGCTTCCAAGACACCAAGGAGAAAGAGGATTGGTGGATATTGGTAGGCAGCTCGACCAACAAATAATCAACTTACGTTCATATTTCCACAGGTTAGCGGACTCTTCCACACTACATCGAGCAATATACGAGGCGGACGATTCAACGCCGCTACAGTTGAGGGAAGAAGATATTACTTCTCACCACCAAACAGACCAAGAGAAGTTACAAACCTGGCTACGGAAGCCACTTCATGGATGGCATCCAAATGAGGTCAATCAGGACAATGTCGACAACTCAGCGTCGAACTACTGGTTGATTTCAGGACAGATGTTTCCGGAAAAGGAGAGCTTCTTGCTAGTTATCCAAGACTAGGTTATTCCGAGGAAGAACTATCGGAAGTTCATCATCAGAGATCCCTCAATAGAAAATGATCAATGCAGTGGTGGCTGTCGAACATCAGAGACAATTCAGCACATAACTGGAGGATGCCAAGCGTTTGCCGCAACCGAGTATAAGGAAAGACACAACTTAGCCGCTAAGATACTCTACCAAGAGTTAGCAGAAAAGTTAAACCTATTACAGGTAGGAAAAGTGCCTTATTACAAATACAATCCGGAGCCTATTCTTGAGAACAACCAGTTCAAGCTATACTGGGACCGAACGGTTCTGACGGATCAGACAGTTGCTCATAATAGACCAGATATTATACTAATATATACAATTTCTAGACGAACTACACTAATCGACATTGCTGTACCTAACAACAACAACTTGAGACCAAAGTACAACGAGAAGATCTCTGATCTGGAGGTGCAATTTCCGAAGACAATGGGCAATGAACAGCATCCAAACGATTCCCATAGTACTGTCAACAACTGGAGTGATACCAAAGAACCTCCTGCAGAACATCAAGGGACTGGGCCTTGGTGAGCATCTGTATCTGCAGAAAGCAATTTTCCTAGCAACCGCACGAACCGTCCGAAAGTTCGTAGGAAATACAGCAGACCACGTCACCTAGGACCCGATAATATGGAAAAGGTTCCCACAGAGCTTCATACTTTTGGTATCTTTGTGTACCTGGTATGAGTCAATATTCCCTGGAGGGAGCGCGAAGCCGTTTGGCTTGTAAATCATACAATATAATATACCCACATGAAAGTGATTTTATGAACTTCTAATAAGTAAAAATAAACAATTTCACGGTCTATGTATTTGGAAAAGTTTTTTGATTCTCTTTATGGCCGTCAAGAAAGGGGGTAGACAGTAAATTCTCTGCGAATTCCACTCCGCTTCTCCTTTCTTACTAATTTCGACTACCGAATTGTCTCATCAGTGGAGCTGTAACAGACCGATAGCAAAATGTATCACTCCGGGGTATATTCAAATGTTTGTTTGTACTATAGAAGATAGTAGTCTGGCATCAAGTTCTGCGGATAATACCCTGCCGACATTTTACGATATGGGAATTTTAAGTAGACAGTTGTTTTCTGTGAATTTTTCCCTCGGTTCATTACATTTCCAATGAGGAGACCATTAGCTATTCGAAACGAGTATGGAGAGTGGAATTTGCAGAGAATATACTGTCCATCCCTTTTCTTAACGATCATAACAAGAATAAAATAACGTTTCTTCTATGTAAGTTAGACTTTCTTTGCCATCTAACTGAGATTGTGATTTTTGGTGTTGGCGGGGGCTGCAGAACTTCTTAGTTATTCTGGTTAAGACAATGAAAGAAAAAATCTAAAAGGAGAAATAAAAAACTGGAAATATTAAATTGGAGAAAAATCTAATATTCAACAAAAACATTAGCGAACAAATTTTAATGGCAGTAGAAAGTAATCATCATCGTCTAGACATCCTCGTCCATTGACGAACGTAGGTCTCTTCAAGGTGCTTCTACTTCCTTTTATTTTGATCTGATTTTATTCAATTTTTCGATATTATTTTGAGATCATCCATCTATCATACCATCTTTAATTCTAATCATGTCCAGTTCTACTTTAACTTTCCTATGCGCCTTATGACATGTTCTATGCCCGTGCTATTTTCATTGATTAACAAGGTACTAGGTTTACTGTAGTTTATTGTTAAATTAACATTCTGAGTCACCTGCTGTATTTCCACCAATAGCTGTCTAGTGTTTTTGAAGTTGTCTGTTATTAGAATTATATTATTTACAAAGCAGAGACGGTTTAGTTTTTCTCCATCCCTACTGACCCCCAACTATTGTCTTTTTTTGGCCATGTCATTTTTAGCGCAAGCACCAAAACTGTAATGAACAATTTTGAAAAGAATGTATTTCCTTACCTTACCTCTCTATTATATACAATTTTTATGCTGTTAGTTTTCGTAAGATTTACGGTTATTTTCGCACTGAAAAGTGTATATCTGGTGTATAATATAATATTTGTATATTTATAATAGAAATCATTTTTACTGTGTCGAATGCTCTTCTAAATTCAACGAATATCAAGATTAGGATCTGATTGTATTCAACTATTCTCTCCATTAATATTTTAAAGCTTTGCAGGTGGTAGTTTTATCCATATCACGCTTATTTCTTTGATTGGTAAAAATCTTGTTTGTTTTCTGGTCTGTTGGTGATTATTCAAGAACACATTTTATACTGGTCGCTAAAGAGACTTATGGGTCTGTAAGTTTCTAAATTTGCTTCGTCCCCCTTTTTATGGAGGAGTATCATTATGGAGTTATCTGAGGAGATGTCTTGCTTGCGAAGATGCAACAACTTTGACCCTATGCCCTTGAAAATGTAGCCCTCAAGCCTCATGTATTCTGTTACATTCCATCTTCTCCTAGCAATATGCTATTTTTCTACATTTCAAGCGCATTTTGTACTTTATCTAATATATCTAGAATGTCTTGCGTTAATACATTTGAAATTTTTAATCTGGTATGTTAGTCTGGATTTAAAGTGAGTTCGTTCTTATATACGGTATTGTGAAAGTCTTCTACTATTGGTGGTAGTTTTAGAGCACCTCCAGGAGGCTATTAAGTTTTCACTCACTTTCCTCTCTCCTTCTTATTGCTTATTCTTTCATCCTCTTTTTTCACTTCCTGTACCGCTTCTTTATTGTCTTTCTCTTTAGCCTTCTCTACCTTCTTACCTCAATAGTAAAGGTGTGACGAGCCCGGGACTCATGTTGTGAGTGTCTTGTGTTTTCTAATGCTATTGTATTCAGTGTTATTTGAATATAATAACACTGAATATAATAACATTGGACTACACAAGACTCTCACAACAAATAATGAATGAAACCTTATGGTGCAGGAATTCGGAACCCTAGGAACGGTCAATGAGGTGGGTGTGCGAGTACGCCCCCCTCGATCATTAGGCAGTTACTGCTCAGCACATTCGGACAGCATCAGAGTCAGGAAATAATTCTGATGCAAAAAATTCCAAAAACAGCTTTAGATTTTTAATTCTTCAGTCACCCAGCACATTTTAATAAATATGACATAATTAAACCAAAAAATCCCCAATTTCTTAGAACCTCTTCTTCATAACCCACAGACGGATCGTCTCCGAACTTAATAATCCAAAAAACATTTAAAAATTAAAATATGCTAGCGTGCAATTTTCAGTTTTATAGGTGGTGCTTTTCTTTGTATTTTCAAGCTTTTGTCCCCCTCTTCTCCAGTTTTCGTGACAAACTGACATATCAGTGCGAGATTTCGGACTTCCAGACTTATGAACCTAGGGTAATGGAGTTTTAAAGTTTGATATCTTGTATCTTGAGGATTTTGGCTGTTAAAATGCCGCGCTGGCCATAGATATTGGCATGTTTTGTTTTAGAGATGATTGAAGAATAACTTACAGTGAAAATACGCGAAACTATGGACATATTCTATGGTGTTTTGAAGTTGTAGTCAAGCAGTGAGTGTGACTTGGCTCGTTTTAGTAAAAATAATGTTTTTGTTTGGATCTGATTATTGCTAGATATTTTGTATTTTGAGAACAAACTAATGTTTTTTGAAAATATTTTTCTCGTCAAAGCTGGTCTTTTATAAATCGTAATTTAATTAATATTTGTTAACCATCAATATAAATCTATTTATCTACCTTTGCAATAATTTGATGTTTACTTTGCGACGTTACTAAAATGTCAATATTTAGGATATAGGGCACTGTTGGAAATTTACTAACAACATTATAAAGATTACATAATAATTTAAACAGTAGAGAGAATAAATTGATATTGAACAATTACATTACGTAATTAAAATTATTTAATAGAAGTTTAAATTATTAAAGTACCATAACATTATATTCAATTTATTAAGTACGTAGGTTGATAAATTGTTGTTGTAATTGTGTTATAATAATTAATTAGGGTATTGTAATTGCTATATTAAAAAGTTTGATAAATATTTAACACCAAAAGTGGTCGCACATGTTAAAATGCAATTGTCAAAATGAAAATTGTCATTCAACAAAACATAATTTAAAATTTTATTTCACTTCTCTCATGTTTTCTTTATACCTTTTATAATTATTTTATACAAAAAAATAATCTAATAAAAAAAGCTTATAAAAATAGAGATACTGGTTTGAGCTTCTTATCTGACTATTTCTCAATCTTTAACTATACTGTTAGGGACGATAATGTGCGAATCAACCTTGTTCCTTATAGGCTTGAAACTTCCGACAGGTAATTCTTGAATTACTTTGTTTGTTGTTCTGTTTTACTAAAGTTGTACAACTGGTTAATTTTCCAAGCTTTTGTATCTGAAGCAGTTGGTTTCCTTAATAAACACATTGTTTTTGCTTAAATATCCCAGATAACACAGTTATCGCGGTGATATTTTTGAAAGCTTTATTTGAAGCCCTGATACACAAAATTTACAAGTTCCATCGTAGAGATTTTTTTAAAACATAACATATCGGTATTCTTGTCTCAACTTTCGTAAATATTTCTTTAAATATGTAATCTTGTTTCTTTCGTGCAATTATTGAAAAAATCTGCACCATATGTGCACCCGAGAGTAGCCCTTTACATTTCAGGAACTGGTAACAGTGGCGTTGCTAGCTGCTATGTGACATATCCATTGTAGTTTGACATTTTAGATGGTAGGACTACTCAGAATGTTTTGACATATTAACGCTTGCTATGTTGTTTACAATAACAATACAAACAAAAATAAGGGAAAAAAGTAAAAGTAAAAGTACAGGATTTAGAATTTCCATAGGAATGCCAAAAAAAAGTAAATAAAAAAAAATTAAGAAAAACCATTCTATTTTATGGAGGTCATTCACAAAACGGCATGAAATAACTTTCTGTAATGTTTCATATAACAGTTTGATATCAAGTTCTGCGGGTAATATCCTGCCGATATTTTACGATATGGAGATTTTAAGTGAACAGTTGCTTTCCGTGCGTTTTGCTCTCGGTTTGTTATAGCTCCAGTGATGAGACCATTAGGTGGTCGAAACTAGTATGAAGAGAGAACCAGAGTGGTATTTGCCCCCTTTCTTAACGGTCGTAAGGAGAATAGAATAACTTTTCCAAAGACGTAGACCGTGGAATTATTTATTTTTAATATATATATATATATATATATATATATATATATATATATATATATATATATGTATATATATATATATATATATATATATATATATATATATTCTTGGTGGTAAGATCCGTTTTATTAATTAAACTGCATATGTTTTAGTTGTTATGCATATTTATTGACCTTCCGGTTACACTTGACTTTCCTCAGAATAATTTTGTGTTAATTATAATAGGAAATTTTTGTTATATAATGACATCAAATTAACAAGTTAGTTGAATAACTTACCTTATATATTATAAAGTTTTCACCAGTAGCACACATAACAAATAATTACATATTGGTAACACGTGACTTACTTTTGCCATGGTACAACAAAAGCCTTGCTTTTGGTGTCACATCTTTATCTAAACTGATTTCTATTTTACGGGTTCCGCTGGTCAAGGGTTTGGATTTGTTTTGCCTTGAGGGTCCTTGCTTGGTTATTATTTTTGGGGTGGTTTATTTTTGGTTCATTTTGTAAATATTATATATACGGACATCTGGTCTTTACACACATTATATCGTTTAATAACCTTTTATTGTCACAACTCTGGCAACTTGTCAAACAATTCAAATTACTTCAACGACTTCTCAAAATAAAACTGTCCCTGAAAGCCGATCTATTCCATTTATATACCCTTTTCGCTGATACCAGAAGATTCCCGAATCTTCTAGTACGATTTTCTTACTACATGGTATAATAAAAACAAGAAAAAGGAATAATCTGGCAATTTCTACATCTTTTGTCATAGAGGTTCCATTTCTAAAAAGTTTCAGATCTTCTCTCACGAGGAAATTAACAAAAGGTAAAATTAATTAAATAAATTATGAACTCGTAGAAAATAAACCTAGAACACTATAAACTAGAAACACAAACTAATACAAGCGCTCATATATATATATATATATATATATATATATATATATATATATATATATATATATATATATATATATATATATATATATGTAATGTCCAACCAAAAATAGATTACCCCAAAAATAAGAAAGAATATAATAATCAAGCACGGGCCCTTGAGGCAGAAAAAATCCAAACCCTTGACCACCGGAATCCATAAAATAAACATCAGTTCAAATAAAGATGTGACACTAAAAACAAAGCTTTTGTTGTATCATGTCAAAAGTTAGTCACGTGTTATCAATATGTAATTATTTTTTGTGTATGGTCTTGGTGGCAACTTTATAATATATAAGGTATTATATACAATTAACTTGTTAACGTGATGTCATTTTATAGCAAAAATTTCCTATTATAGTTAGCAAAATTATTCTGAGGAAGGTCCAGTGTGATCGAAACGTCAGTAAATATGATAATAACTAAAACATATGCAATTTAATTAATGTTTTACCCCCCAAAAAAACCAATACTTGAAAATATACACAAATAGAAAAATCCAAGAAAAATATAAGAAATATTTATATATATATATATATATATATATATATATATATATATATATATATATATATATATATATATATATATATATATATATATATATGAGAATTCTTTCATAAACTATTAATGTGAGTTATTTTCGAAGAAAAAACTAATAAAAATTTTTCTATTTAATTTTAAATTGTTTTTGCTCTTTTTTGAAGTCCTCACCAAAAAATGCCCTCTTAACTAAGACAAAAAAAAAATGAAAGAGCTACTTTTTTTGTCCTTGAAGAGTTAAAAAATTACTCTTTTAACCCGTCTCTGTCCTACAGATACATCAATGCTTTTTATTAATATTATCACAGTTTAACTTTAGTGCCAACATTTCTGTTGATTAGGTCGGTATTGAGAATCCCTCAGAGGAAAAAACTAATACAACTTTTATAAAAGTTACTTTTTAGGAGGAAATATTTTCGATGTTCGTATTATACGGATATATTTGAACATTTTTTCTTAATAACTATTATTTTCATAAATACTTAATGAACATTAATGATGATGGATGAAGTAAATCGTCCGACTGAATAATATCACGAAGCTATGAAATATGCAGGCGGACCGTAATATGCTAAAATTGCGGACCTAAAAGTGGTAGCGAGATAGATTTTTTATTATTCTGCCGATTATAAATGTATTATGATTTAAGAACGTGGTTGTTTTGGGTAGAAATAACCAGTTCTTTGTTAAACTGCTAATGAACTCATTTAAAAATCGACAGGGTGAAAAACAAACTAGCTGCCATTTTATGGCCTACTTGTACTTTATGATCTGTGTTATAAATTGTTGTAAATCAACTAATTTTTTTTATAACTAATAGTTTAAAATTTGCTGCTTGTATGTATGTGAGTGGAATTGGGGATTAGTACACTGCGAACTAATATGTGTTCTCCTCCTACTGCCAAGTCGTTAAGGATACTTTGACGACTAAAGTAGGTCCTTCAGTCCTATTTTCTTAGAAACCTTAGAATGTTGGACGGCTATTAAGTGACTAATTCTTCTTCTATTTAGTGTGCTTTCAAGAACCGTATTATAGGGTTTGCTAAAGTGCTGCACTCTAAAAGGTTTCATGAATAGAGGTTTCATCCTCTTCGCAAAATCTGTACTCTCCTCTTTCTGCTAATTCGAGTTTCTTGAGGTGTCCCTTCAGATGGCAATGCCTCATAAGGATTCCTCTCAGAACTTCAAGTTGGTTCTTGCTTAAACTTATGCATTCCTTGAATCTCTTCTTCTCGTAGTTCCCAAGAAGGATCTGCACTTATATCATTCCCTGCAGATCTGTCCAGTAATAGGATCTCTTTTATTTTCTGTGGATGGACACAAATCACACTTAAGTTAAAAAGTTAGCAAAAAGTTTCATATTGAGGTTATTGCTCTTCACCAAAATGCTACTAGGATACTTCCATGAGTAATGTTTTATTGTACTCACACGAAATCAGCTCTTCGTTACAAAACAAACCTGTGGTGGTTGCAAATGTTCATAGAGATCCTTCACTTACTTGGGAGAATTTAAATCTCGTAAATTCTATTGAAAGTGTAATAATTCCTGATACTTAAATAGGAACAGAAATTGAAAATAATTTGCTACAACCAATTAACCCTAAAAGAAAATGAAAACGAAACAGCGAACAGTTTCCTTTTGCTGTCACTTCCAAAAAATGTCAAGATAATTCTTGAAGTTTAACCACTACATAAAGAAGAAGAGAAAGCAAAAAGGAAAAATCGAAAACAATGCACGAAGGAACCAAAATAAATGATTTAAAAAAGCCTAAGCAAAAAAGAATTAAGAAGTATATGTCGAGCGCAAAAAGAAAATAAAAATTAAAGAGATTGCGACCAATGTGAGAATAAACACCATCCCATTATGTATTTCTAGAAAATACTAAAATCACATTCCAGAAGAATACGAAGAAAAATTTATAAGGAAGAAATACTGTAAAATTACTTCTAAAAAACACTTTAACTTTCCTTTTACATGATTTAGATACAAAATTTTCCGAAAATCTAAACGTGACTACCCTACTTCCACCTAGACAGAAATATTTGTTAACGTGGTTGCTTTAATGATAGAGTTTTATTTTAAAAGCCATTTTGACATAAAACAACCAGGAATTTTTGTTTTAAAACAATTGCCGTTGAGACAATTGCCGTATTTTAAATTAAGATCTCTTTAACTCCAATAATTTTCTGTATCTAATGATTACATATGTCATTTACAGCTGCTATAACTATCCTATTTAGATCTTTAAGCTGTCCAGAAAGTAATTTTAAAGACAAGGCGCTATTTTAAAATATTGCCTAATAATAGATCATATAAACGGCTACTTTAGTCTCGTCATGTTCCATATTTCTCTTTAGAAATGACAGATGAGTAGAATATATATTTTAAGAGGCTACTTTCCTTGAAGTATTTTTACTGATATTATATGGCTTTATTTAAAAGGTGCCTTATTTTGACTTTCCAATATTGTATACGATTTTTACTTTCCAATAAAGTATAAAAGTGGAAAGATATTCACAAACTTACCAAGTAATTACTTATAAGTACTTAATGTGCTGAATTTTTCTTAAATCATTTTTCTATATAAATGTATGGTAACTTCTTTGGGTTAGTTCATTTGGGTTATAGATTAATACTACTATTCTGTGCTTAACGTTTCGCCCAACGTAGTGGGCTTTTTCAAAAATATGTTCTAAAACATAGAGGAAGGTAAACTAACATGGTCACCAACGCACACTCACATGACTTAAAATTAACACTTAACAATATTGATTAACAATATCAATCGATAAAACATGAATTAAAAAGGAAAAATAAAAATTATTCACAGTACGCACCTCAATTTACTTGTGTCGTGTTTCTTAGTGAAACATTTTGAAATTCCCTTGGTTTCTATCAGCTCCTTATTTTTTCTTTGGGAACCTTTCTGTTGAGTTCTTTCTGATTTGCAAATAAATTTCATCAATATCAACTACACAGTGTGTTGCAAAGCAATAAGGGCTACAATAGTTGGTTTAGTTTATTGGGTTAAAATATATTTGGCTTAGGTTTTTAATATCTTGTTTTTCATTGATTGCTTGCCTTTCCTTTTTCATATGTAGCATTTCCTTTATTTAAAGTTTATAGCAGTTTCTCTCCTGGTTTAGAATCTTTGTGTTCGAAAAATCAATTACATGTGTAAATTTTGTCTCATGTTTGTGTAATGCTGTCGTTACGTTTTTTGTGTAATTATGTCCGTTTAATCTGGTGTCTAGATATCGTGTTGTCATGGTAAAATATTTCTGTGGACAATTTAGACATAG
Source organism: Diaprepes abbreviatus (assembly GCA_034092305.1). Classification (NCBI taxonomy): domain Eukaryota; kingdom Metazoa; phylum Arthropoda; class Insecta; order Coleoptera; family Curculionidae; genus Diaprepes; species Diaprepes abbreviatus. The sequence continues at coordinate 10,617,176 of JASJET010000068.1, forward strand.
TATGGAATTTATAACGTTGGATGTCTTTTTGTGAGTTACCTTGCTTTTTAACTTTGTAAACAGTGGTGACAAGTGATTGTATGTTTTGTGGCAAACTATAATATCGTGCTGTTTGGGGATGTGTGTAACTTTCTCTGACAATAAATTAGTGTATGGTATTGCAACATATGTTCTGCTATTATTATCACTTAGGGTTTGTCTGACTTTCCTTAAGGCTTCTTGACGATATTTCGGAAAAGTTAAGGTTAAAGCTCTATCAGCTAAACCTATTATTACGCTATCATTTTGGGATTTCAGATGATGTGATTGATAGTTGAGATAGCGTCCCGACCATGTATCTTTTGTATACCACATCGTCTCAATCTTTTTATATACATAATTTCAAAATAGTGGTCAAAGAAATTTATTTTTCTATTTTGTTCGAATTCTGATGTAAATTGTAGTTTTTGGTGGAAATTGTTGAATGCATTTAGTATGGTGTTAATTTCATCCTCAGGGACAGTTGCTAGACAGTCGTCAATGTACCTCTTAAAAAATTGAATCGGTATATCAAGTTGGTCTAAGACACTTTCTTACAGATGTTCCATGACCAACTGTGCTACCGTAAATAATATTGGTGAGGCCATTGTGCAACCATCAAGCTGCTGGTTGTATGTCTCTTGATATTGAAAGTAATTATAGGTTAGTTCAGGTCAAACGTATGGCTTCAGTGAAAGCTTCTAGGTTTAAAGTGGCAGAGCTTTGAAGTTATCCCGTTTTGCTTTTATTATAATAAACTAAACCAATTTATTGCTTTGCAAAACACTGTATAGTTGATATTGATAAAATTTATTTGCAAATTAGGAAAAATCTTGAAATATTTCACTAAGAAACATGACACAAGTAAATTAAGGTGCGTATTAAAAATATCAATTATCAATTTTTCATTCACTTAGGTTCATAAAATAAAACAATTTCTCTCTTACATTTTGGTCTGACAGTTTTTCTCGCTAGTTTCTAATAACAGGAGTAATCAATATCACCTGGTATGAAAATCATACTTTATTTTTAATGTAAACAAAAGACTGACGGCGTTACTACAAAGTACTGAAAGGGAAAAGCAGCGCCTCCTTCGTTTATTTTTTAAATTTATGCCAATCAGGAACAACATTTTAAAAATGTCTTGCCGGTAAACGTGTAAATCCACCTATTTTATTCGTAAAAGCGAGTTATGGGATCGAACGAAATAAAACTAAATTATTTACAAAAAGAAACACAATAAGAATAAGATATCATTCGAGGTTTAGATAAAATAAATAATTACATTAACATAAAAGACTATTTATTTACAGATTCCATTTTTAAAACATGTGCTTGGTAGGAAGATTTAGGATTCTATAAATAATTTAGTAATTAGCTGTGGCGTCCATATTACTAAGTTATTTATAAAGGTTTAGAAACCACCACTAGGGTCATTTTTTATACATTGAATGGTCTGACCCTTACAATAACTTTTTCTGACCTCTGTTCAAGTTTGTTGTGGTTTGCAAACAAAATTTCTTTATAAATAAAATCATTACAATAAAAATTATATGAAGTTTGAAAGATATTTTACGTACAACAACTTCTTATTTTATTAGAGTTTTAAGAGTGCGTTCGGAGAACAAAAAAAGTAGTAGGAGTAATAAATGTTTTGAAATTAACAAAACTATCTTATTTCCTCCATATACAAAATATGGGATGTCTAGATGAGCAGATAACTTTAGAAGGGTGTGTATATATAGATAGACACGTAATTAAAATTTAGCATAAAAATAGACAGTTGTGGATAAGTCGTAATTAAGTAAAAAAATGTATGCAGTGTGTTTGTTTAAACTTCATTAGTATGTAGCGGCAATTTATAAAAGTAATATAGACTTGATTTCACGTAGATATCGTAAATAGAGGCAGAATAATAGCGAAAAGAATAAATAAATTATAGCGGCGTAAAGCATTAGTCTCCCAAAATCGTTCATTACCCGCGCGAGCGAAGCCGCGACGGGTAACTGCTAGTTTACAAGAATCCTGAAGAAATCTTTAAACGTTATTGAAGTTATTACCTCATTAACACAAGGAGCGTTCCACAGAGAAAGCTGACTGGATAGTGTGGTCTACGAAAATTTTTATTTTATTATGAATTTTAGCAGTTGTATAGCCAATAATTATATTTACTATTGATAAAACCCAAATTGTAACTATTTTTCTAGCTTTTAAAATATTGGTGTTACTTGCAAGTGATGTAATTATGAAGCCTTTCTTTGTAATCAACTCGTCAAAACAAAATTATTTTATTCATGTTTATACTGAATTGTTGTAATGATATCCTATTTTTCTAAATTAAAATATATTTTCTCAAAAATGTGAAGCTATTTTTTATTGAGATATCGATATATTTGTCTTTTACGCGTTCCAAAATTTTACCCTGTCCCACATGCAATATAGGATCCATTTTTTTTTAATTACTTTTTCCCTAGGGTGGTTACAAATTTCATTCTTACGTTTTTAAACCAAGTTTTACCTTCCAGCTTTCAAAGTAGCATTTGGACGACGATACTCGTAAAAAATTTATCTTGTTTTTTTTTGTCCAGATACACATTTGAAGTGAAGATTACTAAAAAAGGTTTGTTGCATTATTAAATAATAATAAATTTATAATTGTAATGTCAGAGAGTAGTAGAAGTATTTCAATGACAAAAGATCAAAAATACTGTAAAAAAGATCAAAAAAACAGAAGATATTGTTTAAATGGAGTAAATTTTTTTTTACAAATTTTATTTAATTAAGTTGTTCCGACATAGAGACGTAATTTAACAAAAAAAAATACTAATTTTTTTTTACATATTACCAAACGAAACTCCAAAGGGCGAGCATCATCTCCATCTTGCTGTTTGTTAATAAATTTGGGTCTGAATGCCCGAAACTTGTTGTTTACTAAAATATTATGAATAAGAGACTTCCTAATTATACCTATCTGCTGTTTTCCTAAAGGATATTTTGAGTTACGTAAACATTTGTGTACTTTTCATATCAATTATTTCCATTTCTATAATATTTTATCAGGCAAATCCGTTGTTCTAGGGTTAGCATGGTCAATTTCTTATTTAGTAATTAATTCGCAAAACACAAATAATGTCTGTTACGTTGTATATATATATATATATATATATATATATATATATATATATATATATATATATATGAAGTAAAATGCGAACAGTGAATGCAAACTTCGTTCCATCATATCTTTCCCATGTTAGAGGATGCACAGTTTGAATAAATTGCTGAAAAACACAATTCATTCTGTTCCACCACCATCGAGATGGTGGCCTACCTGTACCACCACACCGAGAAGAAAGTTAAAACCTTACCCCTCCGCTACAGTGGTACGGCAGAGGTACATGTTTCGTCTCTCATTAGACTCATCAGGGTACCGACATGCACCTGTCTGTGCAAAGGACAGACCGGAAGGAAGCATGCATCACTGAACGCAGCTTCGCCGACCTCCCGCGAAGCCGCGTTCAGTGATGCATGCTTCCTTCCGGTCTGTCCTTTGCACAGACAGGTGCATGCCGGTACCCTGATGAGTCTAATGAGAGACGAAACATGTACCTCTGCCGTACCACTGTAGCGGAGGGGTAAGGTTTTAACTTTCTTCTCGGTGTGGTGGTACAGGTAGGCCACCATCTCGATGGTGGTGGAACAGGATGAATTGTGTTTTTCAGCAATTTATTCAAACTGTGCATCCTCTAACATGGGAAAGATATGATGGAACGAAGTTTGCATTCACTGTTCGCATTTTACTTCATTTCATACGCGGAGTTGCATATAGTTGTACATTGGCTGAATGTGATTTCAGCACTACAACAGCATAATGTGGATATAACCACTGCTATTGCATCTCACACGGGGGAATCCGTGAAAGCCGCATCAACATATATATATATATATATATATATATATATATATATATATATATATATATATATATATATATATATATTACTACTTATGGAGTCTTTGGTTTTTTTTTTAACTGATTACATATAAATGTTCTAAGAGGATATTCCCATCTATTGACTTTAAGAGGGTATATTAATTTTTAATAAGATTTGTGTAAATATGGCTTAGGTTACTTATATCGGTTGTGTCGTTAACTGCATTTTTTTCTTTTTTTATTTCCATCATCTCCTTTACACTCAATTTGTTGTAATTATGATCACGTTTAAGTATTGTTGTATGTTGTAGTTGTATGAATGGACTGTTTCCCGTATATGTTTATTTAATGCAGTCGTAGCATTCTTCGTAAATTTGTGACCATTTAATCACTTTTTAAATAACTGTATGGTCATTCCTATATATAGAATACAAAAAAGAATATTCATACATATATTGAATGGTTCAAGAATATATATATATATATATATATATATATATATATATATATATATATATATATATATATATATGTATATATATATATATATATATATATATATATATATATATATATATATATATGTATATATGTATATATATATATATATATATATATATATATATATATATATATATATATATATAAAGATTCCAAAAAATCCATTTTGGGCACTGAAATGAAGAAAGGAATTTAAAAAAGTCTTTATGTTCCCAAATTCTTTAAGAACAAGCAAGCTACCGGTTTTGCAATAACATATATTGTATCATCAGGCAGAAAAAGTCTAAGAAGAACAAAATAACATGTGTCAACTCAAACTCGGAAAAAATAACAACATAGTGACATTTTAAAATAAAATAAAAATTATTAATCCAATTATCGAATCACAATTAAATTTTAAAAACTCAAAATTATAAACTAAATTAACAAAATATAAAAATGGAGGGTGCCTCTTCGTTGAGCCGTTGGATCCTATCCTATTTTTTGTCCTCTTTCTTGACATTAGACAGTTTTATTAAATGATGAATTGCTTTATATAACCAATATTGAATTCAAATATATTAATTTGATTTTAATTTTGATTTTTCTGCTTATTTTGGGTCCAGCGCTGAACTTCAGGACTGCTCTTATAATAATGGAGACACCGACGTACATATGTTACCTTATTTTTGATTTAAATTTTATTATTTTGACTTTTTAAAATTTAATTATGATTGAATTATTGGATTAATAATTTTTATTGTATTTTAACACTATGTTGTTGCTTTTTCTGAGTTTAACTTGACACATGTTGCTCATTTTAGTCTTTTTCTGACCGACGATGCAACATGTGTTGTTGGGAATCAGATAGATTACTTGGTATTAATTTGGGAACGTAAAGAAGACTTTTTTACTTCCTGTCGTCAGACAAGAGTTTTTTTTATTTTACGGAGCCTCAACATTTATGATATTAAAACTGAGCTTGGACTTATATTTCATGTCAGACAAGTGAGATTGACCTTCAAGTGACCTCTAAATGTAAAAAAATCATAGATATATTTATATGGTCGGACGGAAAATTTTTTCTACTTTTCATTTCTGCAATTAAATTGGGGACTCTTATTCAAAAGAAAAAATAAAATTGTTTTGAAGTATAAGTCAAAGATCAGTTTGAAGGTCTTACGTTTTTTTCGGAAGACTTTTACCTTCCGAGATTTGTGAGTGGTAAAGTTAAAATGAGACACCCTCTCTCTCTCTCTCTCTCTCTCTCTTTATATATATATATATATATATATATATATATATATATATATATATATATATATATATGAAGTAAAATACGAACAGTAAATGCAAACTTCGTTTCAACCATATCCTTTTCGTGTTAGAGGTTGCACAGTTTGAAAAATTGCTAAGGAACATAATTTATCCTATTCCACCACCATCGAGATGATGGCCTACCTGTACCACCATACCGAGAAGAAAGTCAAAACTTACCCTCCCCGCCACAGTGATACGGCAGAGGTACATGTTTCGTCTCTACTAGACTCATCAGGGTACCGACATGTACCTGGCTGTGCAACGGCATAATGTGGATATATCCACTGCTATTGCATCTCACACGGAGGAATCCGTGCAAACCACATAAACATATATATATATATATATATATATATATATATATATATATATATATATATATATATATATATATATATATATATATATATATATTTATTTACCGTTTCCAACTACGGTGCAGCCTCTTTTATTCTGATAGATCCTTCTTCCATTTGGTAATGTAATTTAATCGGTGATATTGTAGTTTATACTCATTTATGCCCACGTTTTTCTGTCTTTAGCTGTCCGAAACCGAGTTGCTGCTGCCAGTTTTCTGATGTCATAAGCTTATCTGAGATTCGAGCATCTCCTTAATCCCTTGGCGTTTCACATAGTCGTCCTCGTGGTTCATTTATTGTCCGTCATTCTTGTTGTAGGTCCCGCCCCTTGCCATTTCAGGGGTTTCATTCTCTGGATTACATCAGTGACCTGGATTTTTTGTTATCTCCAATTTATTCTTCTACGAGCCTTTTAGTTATTTCTAGCATGCATCTTTCCATAGTCTTTGGTGTGATTTGGAATTTTGTGGTTACTTTTGTCTTTGCCAGGTTCATTTTTAGGCCTACTTCATTACTGTCTGTGTTGAGGTCATTAATTTGCTCTTACAATTCTTCAGAACATTTATCAATCAGAATTACGTCATCAGAGAATCTTAAATTGCTTAGATGTTCTGTATCTATAGATAGAACTTTATTATTCCGATATAATTGCCGGAAGATATTCTCTAGAGTTGCCGTGAAAAGCTTCGGGGATATTGTGTCTCCTTGTCAGGTTCCTTTTTAGGAAATTCTTCTTATAATTTATATATATATATATATATATATATATATATATATATATATATATATATATATCAAAACTACCTTGAAAATTATAATGATTTACTTTCCATGAATAGAAAAATCATTTCACAAATAAAACTTTACCGACGAATGGATCCCATGTGAAAATGTTCATGGTTTTCTAGAATTGAACAGCACGTAAAACATCAACAATAAGAGACAGTTATACCCTAATTTATATGAAATTAATTTTACCAAATCCAATGGAGCAATATATATGACGAAAGACCACTTTGTATGCCTGACCTAATTTATAAACAAATTATTAATGGTTTGTCTTTAAATGATTGATTATATTATTATTGTGTTTTAAGTAAACAACACTGTTTGTTTACGCTCTGCTATTTTAAAATATAGGGCAGAAGTGGATTTCTATTACGATTGTTTTATATCTAAAGTATAAAAATGGTAATGCACAATAGATTTTCTATTTCGAATTATTTCCTTATCTGAATGTTAAAATTAAAAATAAATATCAGGGTAGTCAAAGCAAAAAATTCTGGCTCAACAGGAAGTCTTCAATTAACTATTTTTGGTGACGTTTACAACTTTTGGATAAAACATGAAAACTTAAATCAAAATATTTTTTTATCTCCACAGATTGCGTTGTGGAGCCCTTATTTTCTTCAAGACAGAATTAAGGACCAATTAATAATATAAAAAAAGACACACAAATTTTCATTTCGTTTTAATAAAAATGCTGCCTAAAATATTGAATAGGCTATCTGTAGGCTGTCAAATAAAACATACTGAATTAAATTTTCATGAAAGACAACAATATTTTTGTAATCGAACCTTAATTTAGTAATAAAAATCATATACTGTGAAAAATGGGCAGGTAATTTGTTATGAACAAAATTAACCGATTCTATCTATAATGCCTTTGATGTATGGAAGTTATGACAGTTTTTACAGCTGCTGGCTATCAGTTCGTTACAGCTCGTCATTTTGCAGAGGCTAAAGGATGGTGATGGTAGTAACAATAATTTAAAGTATATTTTTTTATTAATCGATGGAGCCAAAACTGAGAAAATCTTTACGAATAATCATATGTTGGAAACTTCAATAAAATACTGGCAATACTGTTAGATAACTAAAACTATGTTGATATAGAAAAATTTTGACCTGGTTTATAGATATAAATTTATGATATTATGTATTAGAGAAATAGGCTTGACCGTTAAAATTTTATCTAAATCAACCAGCCAAATCCAACTGAATAAAGGAAAGAATAAATGATCAAAAATTAAAACTTGACAAGATAAGGCAACCCAACAACGAAACAGACCTAAAATTATTAAAAAAAAAATAGGGTAAGGAAAATGCATCACTTACTCACCTTTAAAAGTACATTGGTTCTCCCCCCCCCTCCCACACTCCACAAACAGAAGGGATAATTCTTACGGCCTTAACATCAAATAATTACAAAAACTTGTAGGAAGAGTATGCAGCAATATAAAAATGTTGTTACACAAAAAAGTAAAACGTCGAAATTTGGTATTGCAGAATGTGTCTGGGATTGAATCTACAGCTATATGCCTATATGATACCAAGCATAAAAGAAAGTACAGTGAAACTTCACGTTTAAATAAATTTATTTTATGAATTGAACGTTGAAGTTTTAAGATAAATATTTCAGTTTATACTTAAAGCCATGCGCTCATCTATCAGACAAAGACAAGACACATACGCGACACAGAAATAAAATACACATGTTTAATCGTGTCACACTAACATGCGTGACCAAATTTAAAAGGCTTGCGAGTCATTAAATAGATTTCTTTTAGGTCTATGTCGTGTCTGTGTCTTGTCTTTATCGGACAGTTGGTTTCTCTCTCTAATAATGATTAGAGATGCAATTTAATTGAAACGTCATACTTTAAACACAAAAAACACAATGCAAAGGTAATATTCTTTTTTGAATTAAAAATTAGTCTTCTTTTACATAAAGAAACTATGTCTCTTGTTATTAAAGCGTTTAGTGTCTAAGCCTTTTTGCGTTTTTTATCAGACAAGTGCGATTGATTATCTCTAGATGTAAAAAAGCATATGGCATCTTTATATCGTTAGACGGAATTTTCCCTACTTTTCAGTTCTGTAATAAAAAATACAAGTTCCTACTTAAAAACAAAGTCGACCTTAAAATATGCTTTCAAGGTCAATTTCAAGATCATAGCATTGCATTGTAATCGAGTTCGTATATGTGTATCAAATTTCAGATCAATTGGGTAGGTAATTGAAAGTACAGTTGACCGTGGATGACCTTAAAATATACTTGTAAGGTCAGTTTCAATGTCACAATATTGCACTGTCATCGGGTCTATATATCTGTACCAGATTTCAGCTTGCTCGGATAATTGGAAGTAAGTTTGACCTTGAAATATACATTCAAGGTTAATTTCAAAGTAATAAGTGTACATTGGCATCGGCTGTATATATGTGTACCAAATTTCAGCTTGATTGGATAACCGAATGTGAATTTGACCTTGAAATGACCTTAAAATGTACGTTCAAGTTTAATTTCAAGGTCACACCATTACATTGTTATCGGATTGATAAACGTGTACCAAATTTCAACTTGATTAGATAATCGGATCTTGAAATATACGTTCAAGGTCAATACCAAGGTCATAGTATTGCATTGTCATCGGGTTTTTATGGGTGTACTAAATTTAAGCTTGATTGGATAATAAGAAGTGAGTTAAAATTTGATTAAGATTTTTGATGAGCAGTCGATAGCCCACAGGCCATAGGCTACAGTGAGACTAAATAAAATCATTTAAAAGACTTATATTTGATACCGTATGACCCAGAGGATTATAAGGATCTAGTGATAAAAGTACCTAGAATGATAATATAAGAAAACACTTCTTTCGGAACCCAAAGACAATCATAACATCAATTTAAAATGTAAAATGTTTCCATACTTTTCTTAGCGCTGTAGGTATATTCTATGTCTATATTTTTAGTTGGAAAGTTGTAAATTTTGCTTCTTTCGAAAGATAGTACAGTAATAGTAATTTGTAAAAAAAAAATTTGGGAATTTACAGTCCATGTTCGTCATGAAAAAATTTTAATAAACAATGTTGAACTCTATTAAAAACATCTTGTATTCTCTAAATCCAGGAGAGCAGTAAAATACATTTTAATCTTACTTTAAATGAAGGAAAGTCAATTAATCCGGAAACTAACTAATTTAAAAGTTTAATAGAGAATTTTTGAAGTAAAAGATCTGACTTTTTAAACATAATTGTTAATTTTTCAAATTACTTGCCTAATTAATTTCATATAATCAAATGAAAAATTTGGGAATTCAATTAAATTTTAAAAATGAATATTTAATGTTATTTTGGGAATTTCGTTATTTAAAATGTTCAATTTACATAACCAGCGTAAGTAATGACGATATTGCCCCTAGTCTGCCCTGCGTTTTGATAACCTATGTAATTTATATTTAAATTAATCGAAGTAAAAAAAAATGCTAAAATTTATAATTAGAGATCGTTTTTTGCTTTTATAGCTTTTTTAGTATAAGTAGGAAATATTTTTAAGTAAATGAAAAGTAAAATTGTAGCTTGAAGCCTCTGTATATTGTTTTTGATCTTTACAAAGAGTGAATTTAACAAATAATTTTGTAATTTAATAATTCAATGTAGGTTTTTAGAATTTCATGATTTATTTTTTAATTCTAGTTGTATTCGCAAATTTTTTTTTTGATCAATATTTTCTACGAGTCTGTAAGTCCGCCTGTATGTCACAGCCTTAATTGTGTAATTCTTCCTTCTCTTGCATTAAAATTTTACGACATATGCCGACATTTTAAGTCCCTTCCGGACCCTATCAAATTAGATATCGTCGAATATCTCCTTCTAAATACAGTTAAATATTTTATATATCATTTTTATATTTAGTTCCCTATTAGCGAAAAATAGGCCTTCAAATTTGCTTACAATGTGGTCCTCCCTGTATAATTTTCCAACAATAGACTTTAAAAATCTGAAAAAGTTAGACATACATAGCCTAACCCTTTATATACAACATAACAAATAATATTTATCACACATTATAATCTTGTATTATCAATTCACGCACAGCATCAATATTTTCTTGCATTACAACCGATTTTGGATGACCTTCATGCGGCTCGTCCTTGTGCAAATGACGACCATGAATAATTAGCTAATATACAGTGGATTTTGAAGGTGCCGCCATATAAAGAATTAATTACAAAGGGTCTAGCCGATTAAGAGGGACAAAACTGCCCCCTCGGCAATTAAAAAATAAAAAATTCCCGATTCTTCTTTTTGTTTTTATTTTGTAGATTTTTTTATTACCCATAAGAAAATATTTTTTACAAAAATTTTTGGCGCGAAAATCAAATTTTTATGGGTATTCGAAATTTTTGTAAATTCACTAAAATAAAAACTAGATCAATAGCAGGGCCGAACAAAAACATGTTGTTTTATAGATGCCAAACTAGGTCCATAAATTTTTTAGATTTTTAAAAGTGGTGAGACATAGTCAAAATAGCAAAAAACGGCATTTATTAGCATTTTTTCGCAATTTTATCTAGTTTTGAAGCATCGAATTTTCTTATAACTCCCCAGTTGTCTTAAAGCTATATATATATATATATATATATATATATATATATATATATATATATATATATATATATATATATATATGCCTAAGCCATTTTCAACCATTTTGCAGTGCTTATTGATCACTTTTCCCTTGCCGTTGTAGTGCTGAAATCACATTCAGCAAACGAACAACTATATGCAGCTCTATACATGAATGAAGTAAAATGCGAACAGTAAATGCAAACTTCCTTCCAACCATATCCTTTGCATGTTAGAGGTTGCACAGTTTGAACAAATTGCTAAGGAAAAACAATTTATCCTATTCCACCACCATCGAGATGGTGGCCTACCTGTACCACCATACCGAGAAGAAAGTCAAAACTTACCCTCCTCGCCACAGTGATACGGCAGAGGTACATGTTTCGTCTCTACTAGACTCATCAGGGTACCGACATGCACCTGGCTGTGCATAGGACAGATCGGAAGGAAGCATGCACATACTGAACGCGGCTTCGCCGACCTCCCGCCGCATTTTATTTCATATATATATATATATATATATATATATATATATATATATATATATATATATATATATATGTGTGTGTGTGTGTGTGTGTGTGTGTGTGTGTGTGTGTGTGTGTGTGTGTGTGTAGTTTTAAGACAACTTAGGATTTATAAGAAAATTCCATGCTTCAAAACTCGATAAAAATGCGAAAAAATGCCGTTTTTCCGATTTTGACCATGGTTCACCACTTTTAAAAATCTGACAAATTCATGGACATAGTATGGCATCTAAAAAACAACATATTTTTTTTTCGGCCTTGCTATTGTCCTACTTTTTATTTTATTAAATTTAAAAATTTTCAAACACCCATAAAAATTTGAATAATGCGTCAAAAATTTTTTTCAAAAATATTTTGTTGTAGGAAATAAAAAAATCTACAAAATGAAAACAATAAATGTTTCTACGATGATTAGAACCAAAGATATCGGCATAAAACGAAAAAAGACGTTTTAATTTTTTTTTGAGGTTATGTGACGATAAAAGTGGCTAAAATCTTTTTGTGTGGATACTTTTTGATATAGAATAATCGGGTGTTTTTTTATTCATTTTTTTTTATTGCCGAGGGGACAGTTTCGACCCTTTTAATCGGCTAGTTCCTTTTTGAGATGCAAAAACTACTGCCACGGAACCCCAATATAATACATATCTGACACGCACCAGGCCGTTTTTTTTTTAAGTTATAATATATACTGTTTTATTTCACCTATGATAGGTTGTGTTTTCTAATTGTAAAATGTAAAAAAACCTGACTTGAGCTGTGTTTATGTCCCCTCAAACCATAATTTTAACTGATGTAAATATCATGTCAACATTAAAGAATAAATACGCACAACGACTGCAAACACAAATAACGCTGCATGCAAAATTCTCTTAGTTCATCTTCAAGAGCAAGCTACAGTGTGTCAGTTTCCGTAAGAAACCAAACAAACTAACGAATGCATTCCTGGATTAATACAATATCACATATTCCCATCTGTGAAACACTGTTTTCTTCACTATAATTATAAAGTTACAATTACTACCATTTCGTTGCTCTACTTTGAAATATAGTAATATACTCTTTTGGCAATACCATTTTCAAAGCCTACAAAACAGTAATTTCTAAATTAATGACAATATGGAGTAATAAAAGACATATTTGCCTAAACGACAACGTACAAAATTTAACCACCAAGAATTTAATTACTTTTAATGATTATTATGATATCCCATAGTTACTTTATATATATACTTCACGCCTTGAGGGAGTTCAAAGAGCAGAAAGGGTATTATTTTAGGATCCCAATTTCTGGATAATTATATTTATATTAAGATATTATTGTGCTTTCAATAATATTTTGAAACATCGGTCTGTGTTCCTTACATTGTAGAAATAACAGTTTGGCGTACCCGAAGGTTAGGTGCATTTCCTGTAAAAGAAAAATCAACACTAAAAGATTGTAGGTATTATGCTAAAAGCATTTTTAAGAATTTGTTTGTAAGCGTTTTATTACTTCGTAGCTTTCAAACCGTTAAATATAAATAACTGATATTAACTTGAAATAAACCTAACCAACTCACTATTGTATATGCTTTAAAGCAAAATTTAAAAGTTATTGAATGAGGTTCATGTACTCTTATAGATCTTTCAGTTTGTTAATAATTGCTAATTAGGAAGTACTCGCCTGGGAAAAAGTAAACCATTAAACAGTGCTTTTAATACTTTATAAATTATCGTCGGAGAGCTCATAACAAATTTCCGGTGGGCGTTTGATTTAATTTGCAATTTTGCACTATTTTATCTTTATGATAGATAAACAGCGATTCGGTTTTTTTTGGAACATGAACTATATATAAATTGAGTTAATTTTAAACATAAATATAAACACCCCAGACAAGGATGATATCAGTGCAAGCTTCGACGTCAAATCCCTGTATCTCAGCAGACCGATGGATAAAGCACTCGACCAGATCGTTCAAAGAGAGGACTTCCCAACTCATTTTATAGATCTCACCAGGCATTGCCTTAAGAACGTATATTTTTTGTTTGATGGCTGCATATACAGACGGATAGATAACGCTGCCATGGACTCTTCTCTATCTCTAGTTGTGGCAAATCTATTCATAACTTATTTCATAATCGAGGCTCTTGAAGAATCCCACCTCAAATCTAAACTCTGGGTATGTTGATGATGTAACCATTGCATCGTGGTCATTCTCGAAGAAAAATGGCCCTATGATTGTCCTAAACAATATTGTGCACCATATAATAACTTTAGGGTTATGTAATATTTTCTGGTGCTTTTGCTTTAGATTGCTGGAAGACCAGTAACGGTAATTTTCAGTGGGATTGGACGACGTGCCCGTATATGTTTTAAAATTTGTCGCACACTGCATAAGTAATCCCTTAGCAAATATTATTAGTGAAAGTTTTGCCACACAGGTCTTTCTCACTAATCTCAAGACCGCCAAAGTGATTCCTGTATTTAAAAAAGGGGATCTGTGCATTAAAAATTATAGACCAATTTCCCTGCTTCCAGCAGTGTCAAAAGTCTTTGAAAAGTTGTATATCCTAGAATATTTGAACATCTAAACAGACTCAGTATGTTGAGTAATAATCAATTCGGCTTTAGACCTAACAAATCCACCGAAATGGCAATAATCAATAAAAGTTCCTATATAAATGAAAAAATTGATACAAATGATAAAGTGGCAGGCCTATATTTTGATTTGTCCAAGGCTTTTGACGCTGTGGATCATAACTTGCTTTTAACAAAACTTGGTGCGTACGGGGTCAGGGGTGTTGCTGTCAATTTGCTGCAATCCTACTTATCGGATAGGCAGCAAACAGTTTACTTTACTAAAAATAATCATTATTACTTTTCAGATTGAACTAAATTGTTGCACGGAGTACCTTAGAACTCCATTCTAGAACCAATATTATTCTTAATATATGTAAACAATCTGGGAGAGGGATTGGCCGCGGATAGCGTTTGCCAGTTTGCTGATGACACATCAGTGATTCTGGCGGACACTTCTATGGCGGGACTGTCTTAAAAGTGCACAAACTCTGCATACGGCAGTGGTGTTCTGATCACAGTCTCACTCTAAACGTACATAAGACTGGCCTCATTCTTATTTCAAAACATGCAATAAGGTCTGAGTCACTATTTGTATGGCTTGGGGGTAGATCTATACCTACTTTGAAACACGTTAGAATCTTGGGTGTCCATTTGGACCCCTCTTTAAGCTGGTAACGTCATATCTCAGCTTTTGGGGCTAAGCTTAGCAGTTTGTGTGGTGTAGTCCGAAGGCTTCGAGACTGTCATGCTTTCCTACCTTGGGCAAATACAATCTATGGTCTCTTATGATATTTTCTTTTGGGATCACCAAGAAAGGTTACTAATATATTTAAAATTCAAAAACGCAGAATAAGATGAATCTTCCACCTATATCCGAGAGCTTCATGTCGACCACTTTTTAGTCAGTTTAAGTTGCTTACTGTTCCCTCATTATATTTTAGATCTTTAGTCATGCTTGCCAGAAGGAATACGGAATTACTTACGCTAAATGGACAACTTTATGGGGAAAATATCGTTCTGGCTACCAGAGGGGCAAATGACCTAAGGGTACCTTTACATAACTCCACCTTCTACGAGAGACGACCATACTATATGGCGATTAAAGCCGGAAAAATGTTAACAAGAGAAATCTGGCTTATTGAGTTGATTAACTTCTTTAAAACACGCGTAAATGAATGGCTGCCTAAGAGGTGCTTTTACTCTTTCAATTTTAATGAATAATCTTATCTATTTAAATACTTTTATTTATAGGTGATGGTTTGCAACAGTTTTAATAATATTTATATTTGAATATTATAATTCAAAACATCAATCTCCAAGAAGTTTCAGAGCGAAAGTACAGACACTGATTGACGAAAAAATGCGCTCCAACTTGGAAAAACGTTTACGTGTATATAAATATTTGGCTTTATCTCTCTAATATGTTTTAATTAAAACTGCAAGGTAAATAGATTCAAGAATATACCTAAGCTGCTGTTACAAACATTGCACATGTAGCTAAGGTTCTATTATTATTATCTACAGTTGCCAACAAGATGAAATATGTTTCATATTGTACTTGTGTTTAATTACGAAAAAGCTAAACAAATGGTCACACTTAAATCTTTTGAATGCACATGTAAGCGTAGGTTTTAGAGAATAATATTTAGAAAATATACACTATACTTGAAGTTTTATTTGTTTACGGTTATTCCATTTATTGCAAGAAATTAAAATTATTGCAAACTAAAAATGCAAGCATAGCTGTTTTTAATATGTGTTATTTAAAAACATTATCGTTGTTTGATTGTTTCAATTAATTAATTTAGTTTTATAGATTTTATTTGAAAAATAATTTGAGTTTTACAGTCCTAATCATTTTTGTTGATGGTTATTTGATTTAATACTTTTTGCATATTTTATACTGAGGTAAAGTAATAAAGTATATAAGATTTAAGTGATATAAAATAAAATGGTTATTATGTTTAAGCTCTTATTTCTATTTGTATTATTTTTATTATGTGAGTGTCTTTAAAAGGACTATATAAAATGCTAGCGCAAATTTCAGTGTCAACGTTATAATTTTTTTAAAACATTTTTGTAAATATGTATGTTACTAATATCTTGATTTGCACTAGATTTGGTACTTTGGAGTTTTTTAGGATGATAAATCATGATCTGATTACAGTTTCGTTGTACATTAAAGAGGGTGCCACCAGTATGCTGCAGCTAAAGCTTCATAACTCTTTTGTGACATGATATATTTGATTTCTAGTTAGAAATTTTCATTCTCTAGTATCTTTTTTCCAACAAAGTTCTAAGTAAGTATTGCTTTGAGCTGCCGTTTCTGAGATAATTGAATTTGAAAGTTTTACTGTGTACTGGGACATGTCGTAGCCAGCCTTTGCACTTTATCCAGGCTTGAGACTGGTCCCAGATATTTGGAGCATATTTAAGGGCCAACAAGCTAACAACAACAAAAATTTACATGAAAATAAGCCGAGAAGTGATAAGTACCGTGATTAAATAGATATAAAAAAGTATTTTTAGGCGATTAAATCTGACAAACCTTTATCGTTTAATTTCAAATTTTCATTTATTTCTTAAATTTTTCGCTATTGCTTAACATTGCACTAACGCACAAATGATTGATATGATATTAGTTCATAGTTATTGCTAAGGACAATCGACATATCAAAGAAGGAGGAACTTTTACAATTGAAGACCACTGAGGAAAAATATGGAATGTCACAAAATATTAATTACGAGAAAAATCAGTTTTAAAGTTTCGAACTTCTATTTTTTTTAACGACTAAATATATGAAAATGAATTATATCAACTTTTATTTAAATAAGTATATGATTTAAAAACATTGTTATTAAAAATACATTTTAAATAAAAGTTGACATAATAAAAGTTGATATAATTCATTTTTTTGTGACATTCCATATTTTTCCCCTGTGGTCTTCAATTGTAAAAGATATAAGGGACAGTACACCATTCCTCCTTCTTTGATGTATTGATCCACCAACCTTTCCAGTATCTAGATGAAGCTTAAATATATAAATACATAAATAATAATATAGACTCCTGTTGTAGAATAGAAGGGGTTGCAAATTTTTGTTCCTGCCCAGGCATAAAATATTGATTCTGCCCCAGGTGCAAGAAACCTACGCTACGCCACTGTTCTTATAGATGGAACTTTTGTATATGGAACTAGAAACCAATTAAATTTTATAATTAAAAGACAGGACCATCTCATTGAATTAAGACTTAAAGTATTTTTAATCTAAAAATATACTTCAGTTTTAGAAATAATGAGATTTTCTTGAGCCAAACACATTAATTTCGAACCAAAGAATATTTTATGGATGAAAATAATTGTAATTTAAAAATTTTCCATGTCTCTATCTAAATTAAAATCTTAAATACAATGAAACGTACTGAAATCCGTTCCAAGCTAAAACATATCAGAATTTTAATGTTATATAAAGTTAAAAATACCAAAAAAATAATAAGTAATTTCACTATTTTGCATTTTTACTATTTTTTTTAATAATGGAATTTGACCAATAACCGAGCCTAGTTTTAATTAATTCGTTCGCCACGTCCTAAATATCTTGCCACAAAATCTTCGTATTTCACTGTCGAAAATCATTGGCCTCATTTATTTTTGTAATCCTTAAGTCCTATGCCATTTAGTTTTTATGTCATTGACGAAGTTTTTGAGCAAGTGAAACCTTCCTGCTACTTTTCTTTCACACCAGCTGTCAGACCACTATTTAAGTTTTTTTGGTTATGGATAGATATGGTATAATATATTACAAAAATAACACTAAACCTTTGACCTTCAACCTACACTTTTCAGAACACAAAGGTAGTTAAAACTTGTAGGCTCATTATTTTTGCGTAGGCTAGAGGTCGTAAGTCGAGTTAAAATATATCAAACTTTTTTTTGGTTTTAAGAGAGGGCGCTCAGTTTTGCCAAGTTAAGAACAGGGAAAAAATTACTGAATAGTCATATGTTGGAAGCTTTAATAATATATATATATATATATATATATATATATATATATATATATATTATATTATTTTCCTTAAATTAATAATGACAATAACATTTTTCTTGATCAAACAACCTAAAACAAATTATGTTTAAAATCCCCCACATTAACAGAAAAAGTTAAAAGACAATTCAAATAAAAAAATTTTTATAGACTTATTTTTTAATTATAAACTTTATATGATTTTAAAAAATATTCAAATTTTCACAAAAATATGTAAGTACGCACCTTGAGCTTGCTATTTCTATTTCGATACTGAAAGATACAATTATTTCTTATATTATTACTTATGGACTCTTTGGTTTTCTTTTATTAAAACTGAATATATAAATGTTCTAAGAGGATATTCCCATCTATTGACTTTTAAGAGGGTATATTAATTTTTAATAAGATTTGTGTAAATGTGGCTTAGCTTACTTATATTAGTTCTATTGTTAACTGAGTTTTTTTTCTTTTTTTATTTCTATTATCTTTTTTACACTCAATTTGTTATAATTATAGTCACTTTCAAGTATTTAATGTATTTTTAAGTAACTGTGTGGTTATTTCTATATATTTTTTGGACAGTTGGTGCAAGGAATTAAATATACAATATTAGAGTTTAACTTGTTTTGAGCTTTGTGGCAGATAACGATATTATGTTGGCTCAGAATATATTTATTTTTTTCTGAAAGTCCGTTTATATACGGCAAGGCATCCACGATTAAAGTTTTTTTGTGATTTAATGTGATATTATAGTATGAAAAATTTACATAAGAACAGTGTGAAAGTTTTTCTAAAACAAATGATCAAATGACATGTCAAGATAACCTTCCATGTATAAATAAATTAAATTATTGTTAGGAATAAACTTTATAAACAGAGAAAATATGTAGCTTTCTGTTACTTTTTGGTTGTTAAAAAAGTTATACTGGCCTGTCCATTGTTGTCTCCACCAAGCTCGCTATGACCAGAGCCTTACTACAGGTTCACCATAAAAATTATGCTTACTTAGGCACTGATCTTTCCATAAAAAGAGAAGTTGAAACTTGGAATTCACGATCGTCAAAATTTCTACTAGCCCTACAAGCTTAACCAATCTGAATACGGAAAAGAATAAAAATCAAAAATTAAAACATGAGAAGGTAAGCTAAAGAAAAATAACACGGTAAGACACCACAGCAGGACAATCTTAAAATAAATTAAAAAATGGTATTAAGATAATGCACTACTTTTTTTTTAAATAAAAATTCACCACTTGCACTACGGAATGTATTTGAAGAATTGCGAGTCGCGTGCGACGTTGTCAATTCTTAAGAAAAATTGAAATGTTCTGTTTTCCGCGGAAATGGTTGCATTTCACAATAACGAGTAAAATCGTTGATTAAACTTATGAAATTTATTTCCTTGACACCCTCCATAATCTATATGATATTTTATGGTCACAAACAATGTTGGATCCTGTGAATCTACGATGTCAAAAATAAGAACATAAAATGGCTTCTTCATAATGGTTGAGAGGTGATCCCCGGTTTACCCAAACATACGTTAGTTTTTAGTTGGTACTGCAATTCTCTATTGCGGTAAAAACGTTTTCAATTATAGAATTTTTTTTTTATTTCAGGTATGGAGTCAAACTTTCAGAAAGAGCGGTAATAATTTACTAAATAAATAACGATATGCACTATGAGTTATTTTAGAAGTAGAAGGCCGAAACGTAAGTAGTATTGAAAGATCTTTGGCTTAAAATCATATATCATTACTTGGAACATAGGTGCTAGGACTATAAGATAAAAAATGTATGCACAAATATGATCAAAAAAGCCTCCTAAATATATTTTTAAATTACTAGTTAAAACGCCAGAGGGTATATTTGTTACGGCGTTATCAAAAAAATTGTTTATTTCTATTTTATAACTTTTATCTTTTCCTTTACTAATTTTGATATTACAGTTTTTATGTAGTTTCTATGGTAACAGCCTGGTTATAGGTAACACTTTAAAATTTTAAAATAGTGTAAATTCAACTTGCTTTAAGCATGTTAAATTTTAAGAGACTCTGTTATGGTTTAATTTCACTTTAGCAACTTAGCTTTATCTATTACCATCTGTCAAACGATGTCAACTATACTTCTGTTTGATGGGCTGCCTAGTTTGCACAGGGTTGTCTTTCTTTAATGACTAATGTTCAAGAGTCTCTCGTAGTTGTACTGAATTTTGTTTAATTGTTCCAAAATAAATTCAAATTGGATAGAATAACGTTTGTTGTGTTTTATTCATTTAGTATTTACATTTAGTATTAGAAAGTTGTACTAATCAACATGTCTTTTTTTGGTTAATAAAGTTACCTAGGCAGGTCCAATTTGATCAATTTCATTTCCGTCATTTTCTGGAACAATTCTTACATGTACTAGCTCTTGGGAGGAAACGCTATGTTCTCAGCCTATTTGGTCTGAATAATGCCGTGAAATGAACATAACTGAATTCATTGGATGGGATTTTCGGCCAGTTGCGTTTAAAAAGTTACTCATTTTAGCTTCTTTTGTTTTTAACTTTACCTATTGTCTTTGATGTGATTATTCTTGAAAATTATTGAATAACCACTTCTTTTCTGAAGGATTGTTTTCACAAGATTCGTTGAGACGAATATTATGGCATGATGGTCCACAAAAACTCTATAGACATTTTCTGAACAAATTGTAAATATTAAGGACTCTTTCTTTCCCTACCTCTTCTCGATGTTTATTTTCTGTCCTTACTGGAGTTTTCTGTCAGGATCCACCTTTTTTTCAATTATTTCGGCATAAGTTATTGGTTTTTAGTTCGGAATTTATGATCTATGACTAATAATTTAATTTGCTTAAGTTACGCGTAATCACGATTTGGCAAACGCCTGTGGTGGTATATATTGGAATTTAGATTTTGCCAATTTTGTTATATCGCAATCAATTGTGTTTTGATTATTATTATACGCAGGTGTAATATCTTGATACAAAGTACCAAGTTTCAAAGGCCTTGAATATATTTTAATATTTGGATTATTATCAAGAAGCCTAAGTGGCTATCTTCAAAATGAACTCCAACCGTATATTGAATTATCACTAATTACAAATACTGTTTTTTTTATTAAATTCTATTGAGAATAAAATTAATACCTTAAATTCTATCAAAATTGAAGTTAATAGATGTTAGTACGTACATCTAGTTTCTTTAGAATTTAAATCCTTAAGTTATTTATGTGCTAAGTGGATATTGTAGAGAGCACCGAAACCATTGCAATTAAACTGGTATGGAGCTGCTGGTGCCCTAAATTTACCATACCTCCTCTTACTGAGCTGTCGGAAATTTATTCACTAACTGAACTGCTTTTTCTATACGGCCACTTTTAGTTAGCTGTATTTGTTAAATTTATAATCTTTATTT
Organism: Diaprepes abbreviatus; assembly: GCA_034092305.1. Classification (NCBI taxonomy): domain Eukaryota; kingdom Metazoa; phylum Arthropoda; class Insecta; order Coleoptera; family Curculionidae; genus Diaprepes; species Diaprepes abbreviatus. The sequence continues at coordinate 10,639,230 of JASJET010000068.1, forward strand.
ACTTTTAACATAATTTTTCAAACAGTGGAAGAGTGTAGCAACTTTTTTTTCCGATTATATTTTGCTAGAAACAATTTTAAAGTTAGTTTGTACAGTAAACGGACAGGGATGCTATAAAAAAATGGCATACTAGCGCCGATTTCTATTAATTAGAAAAAATATGTCTAAAAACTAAAAGTTCATTCATAACTTATTGCCAAATGTTGTTAAATATCAACAATAAAATATTAACACTCTCTTTAAATTGTTTCTAGTTAATTTTTAAGAGGATAACTTATTTTTTAATTTAATAACATCGTAATTATTGAATATTAAAAAAGTTTTGTTTACGATTATTTTATGGTTTTTATTATGCCTACTAAAGGAATGGGGCCAAAATTAATAAAATAATTATTCGGTAATAAAAATTTAACAAATGGGGGATTGGCAAACAAGCTGTGCAGTGCCATTTCTCCAGTCTAACCAGCCTCCTATAAATTATTCAACAGTTACTTAAAAATTAAGCTTAAGCCAGCAAATAAAAGAAAATGCTATAAATCTTCGTTTTTCATCGTGCGGGGTTAAATTATAAGATTTTTTCGTCATGGGCGTAGGGCCAATAAGCCTTTTTAATAAACTTCTTTATTCTTTATTGCTTTTTCGACTGTTCTGATTTATTTATTTTTTAGTTCTTATTCTAAACCACTTCGTTCCGTTTAAAGCTTCGATTTTATGAGTCTCTTTATGATGGATTCACAAGCAGTAAAGAAAATTTTTTATCTCTGCAAATGGCAGTTGTTTTGAACGTAAGATTTAGAGACAGGAAGTTTTCTAGCTTAGCAGCGGAATTTGGATTTAGGACCAAAGATATATACATCAAATCTTCTAAATCCATGGCTATTGGGTTTTTTATAGATCGTTATGAAACATTAGTAGTATTTTCTCTTTTAGCTAAATAAACAGAACCTATATGAGTTGAGTTCTACCACTTGCTGACTTTAATGTACCAATGAAAAGAAGTTATTATGTAGCTCAGAATCAGCTATTGATATCATTTATGGACCCTAATCACTAATTCAAATTTCCGCTATAGATTCTAATTTAGAAACATAACTGATTCAATAATTATTTTATAGTTACTGAAATTTAAAAGAATAATTTGAATTTTCTGAAATGTAGGCACTGTGAAAATTTCATCATGTTATGGAGGTTTTCAGGTTTACTAAAAATACAGTAAATTTAAAAAGGAATGATTAAAATTTGGATTCAAAATTTTGAAAAATGAATAGTCGAAAATTAATTTAGCAAACAGTAATCTTTTAACACATTTATTTCGAAGGTATGATGCCATCGATATTATATGTAAATACTGTACCTCACTTTTTATTGAATGATTTATTTCTGTGTATAATTTTAGTCTCATTTCATGTATTATATACTACAAAGTGAATGAATATGTATATTTCTTCGTTTTTTCTTTACTCAAAAAGTCAAATAGTTTAACTAAAAATATTTAGTTTCAGATTTCCAATTTTATAGTAAAGTTAAGAAAATAATTGGAATACAATTTTACTTGAAGCTATATTATCATTAATACAAATTAAAAACAAGAGAGGTCTCAAGAGTGACCATTGAGGTACACCAGATGTTATTAATACATTATTGGAAAAACTGTTATTAAAATTAACATACTAGTTTCGATTATTAAGATTCGTTTTAAGCTAAACCAATAGGTTACTCCAACTGTCTTGTAATTACCTTTGGAAAAATCGGTGTACACAGCTTTCACAGCCTAACGATCATCTATAGCTTCAAAAATATGCTTAACCATAGAAGAAATATACCAAGAATTCCTTCCTGTGTTATAATTTTGACGCTCCTAATTGGTACGCCAAACTGGTACGCCGTCTCATTCATAAAAAACAATTTACAATATTGGCAATGATTAGATATCAGTATTTTAATGTGATATACATACTTTTGTTACAAACAAGTATAAAAGATTTAAATTTTCGGGTTTATGTTGAAAACGTGGCAATACTGCATATCCCTTTCTACCGACTAAGAGGGGTAAGCTTCACCTTTTTATCGATTTAAATGCAAGGTTGCCGCAGCCTAACGAAGTTTTACTGAAAGGTTTGATCATTACAACGTTCCCTTTGTAAACTTAAACAAATATAATAAACCAAGGGATAAAATAACTTGTATCAGTAGTTTAGAGCAACTATCCAATACGGCAACACTGCATATACATCATTCCTAGCTGTTTTACTACGTATAATAAACACTACCATTTACCAATGACCAAGTTTTAATACTTAGCGCTTTCAATCCTCCCATAAGAATGAGCCGTCTTAGTATAATTCGTCAATGGCTTAACCTAAGGAATCATATTGTTGCTTACTGAATGACTATGATATGGTAAGTCATATATTTTATTACTGATATGGAAAGTCTAGGAAAATCTGACAATATTAATCATTTTGGTGGTAAAATATCACATGAAGGTCATTTGAAGGTCAAGTCTGCTATTCTGGTGAATTTGCATCAACATTTAAATTTTTAAATATAAGATGTAGGATATTAAACATGGCATCCCATAATGATCTGAATATAAACTTACAAACAAGTTGATATTTTACGTGTATTTTATTTTCGAATCACCTCCAGATTATATTTGACCTTATACAATAAAAATACAAGTTTTTAATGCTTAAGTGCTACTCGACTGGTCGTTAATACACAAGCAGAACGCGAAAAAAAAGTTTTGGAACCACTAATCTAAAACATCTTTAAAAATCAACATCTCAGTAACGTCTATAATACTGTTGAAGTGTCTGAGCCTATTTTTCAAAATTTGTTACCTGCATTTTAATCGAATTCTTTTCAGACTTATAAATGTAGTGTTTACTATATAATAACGTCATAACAAAGTAATCTTAAGATATTGAAATTATAAGTCATTAAATTTCTACCAAACATTAATAATATTAAATAGTTGAAGACAATACTGTTAAAACTTTTATAACAAAACTGTCTGAAATATTAATCTTCTTGAAAATATGACTGTTTTGTGTTGCGACGTAACAACTTTTTAATAAATTGAGTTACTTCACAACGAATATTGGAATGACGCTTAAAATTTTGTTCAATGCTTGGCGGCACTGCAATGTTAAAAAGAATTTGGTTTCTAAAAAACTTTGTTTTATAATTAACAATATTCGGAGATTAGTGAGACAGGAAATTATCAATAACAAGTAATAAGTAATAGTTAGTAATTTAATATCCTTATTACTCTGACTTATAAAATATTTTTAATCATTTTCATAAAATTGAAGCATTTTGTTATTTTGAGCTATTAATATACAATGAGGGCATGAAGTCTGAAGTAATTTTATTATTTAAAAAAGCTGTTTTTTTTTTATGAAAAATCTTTTGGATAGAAAAAAATGTTCAGAATATTGCAAGGAATCTAAAAGTGTACTAGTTATTGGGACTCACTATTTAATAAATCAATATTGATTATAGCACAGCTTTTTTAAAGTTACACTGTATGATTTACTATATCTGAAAAAATTCGTACCAAAAAAAAAAAACAAATTCGAGGTGTCCTTATAATTTTTCGAAAACGTAACGTTTTCTAAATAATGAATTTATTTTAGACTTACGTTTGTCTGTTCCTCTTTTCAAACCTTTATGAAGCGCCCCCTTAACCTAGAAGTCTGTAATTTTGTATCATTCTTGGGTGGACCGGTATCGAGCTTAATTTTTTTATTTCTGCTCGCGGGAAGACATTAATTTTGCATAAATTTTACAATATCTTGACTTCCAATAAACTTTTATCAATTTTAAAGAAGGTGGCATGTTTATTATTAATTTTGAAACAAAGTTGCACACATTTGAGGTCCATGGCATAATGATTAACAATATTATGGTAACTATTTGTCAGGACAACACCATCGATATAAAAAAAATCTCGATGTACCAAGATGTCGTTTAGTTGATTATTATCCTTCCATACCATGAAGAAATCATCACCAACTCAGGTTTCTTGGAGTTGTTTTAACGAAAACAAAACTTAAAAGTACCAATATCAAAAAATGTGTTCAAAAAGTTCCATGTGAGTGGGGTAAAATGTATATTGGAGTATCCAAATATCCACTAGAAGCTAGAATTACGGAACATTAAATTCTCAGAAGAAAAGGGGTGCTATTGCTGAACACATCTGAAGAAAACAATCCCATTTAAAATAGCCTAAAGCTGCAATATATGGAACAAACATGAAAAAGAAAAAATTTAGAGCAGCAGCTTACATCAGAAATAATAAGGGAAACTGTAGTAAATCCAGTGTTGAGATACCTAACCTTGGCAACCATTGCTTTGTAGCATCCAATCGCCGGGGTGCGTACAGCGAAGCCTCACGCTTCAAGGGGTATAGTTCATAGCTACTCATAACGTGACTCGACTGTATATTAAAAATAATAATTTCAGTAGAATATAAAGCCGTAAAATTAGTAAATTCCACATCTGATTCTTTTTTAATATGCGTTTTGACCATCTAATGAGCTGGAGCTGTAAGGAACCAAGAGCAAAAGACGGGAAACAATTGTGAACATAAAATCTAAATTTCGAAACATATCAGCAGAATGAAGACATTTTGGATGCAAGATTGTAAATTACCAACATCTATACACATACCGATGTAGTGAGAAGCTTGAAAATGAAAATTTCAGTAACATATAAAGAAATATTCATACGTTTACTGATGAAACTATTTAATAATCGAAATGTATATGGAAAGAGAATCAGAAGCTCATTTTTCTTTAACTACTTGAAGAAGCAATACAGTAACTTAATAAACTAGACTGCACATGTTAAGGAACGTAGTGTAAGTTGGTAATTTCTACTCTGCGGAGTTCCTTAAGTTTAAGACTCATATTTCATATGTTGGGTCCAGGGTCGGATTCAGCCTCTTTCTTTGGGAGGGGCAGGCGAAATTACAAGAGCAAAGCAAATATCAAAATTACCTCCACAATATTTGCAGTACAGTATGACAAGAGAATGCGAGTTATCAACGGGGGTGAGGGAGGGGTGACCTTTTGCCACCTTTCGCCATCTTTCTTGCAGTTTCATAATTCCGCGCTCGTAGAAATGTTGGTCCTTATCAGCAAAAAGCTGAACGAAGTGCGATAACTTGTGAAAGTTTTACCGATCAAAGAGTTTTGCAGATTTAGTAATCAGATGATGCCAGGTTAGTGTTGTATGAGGGACGCGATATCACTTCCCAACCAAGCTCCAATAATTTCCCACGAGCTAGTAAAGATAGATGAGGTTTTACGTTATCACTATTACTTTGCAATTTGCCATTTCTGGCCGTTTTTCTTTGATTACTTTATACAGTTCCATAAGTTGTGGATAATAAACAAATGAATTAATCATCCGGCCTCTTTAAAGTAGCTTAAAATACACAACATCTTTGTAGTTTCACCACATAGGCAACATAACCATTTTAGGATGCAATTCAGCTTTAGATGTGGTTTGGGCCGGTTCACCATGATCGTTTTCGAATGATGTTACTGTAGTTGACCCATTTTTCATCACCAGCGATGATTCTTTTCAAGAAACGGTCCGTTTCATTACGCGTGAAATGAATAGCCGAATTCTCAGGGAGTTATTTGAATTGAAAACAACGTTGATTTAGTATTTGTTGATAGGACAATATCGACAACGAATGAAGAACGAAAACCAGTATTGAACATCCCCTATGTTAAAGGCATTTCAGAAAAAATTAGAAGGATAGAAATAACTCTCTGAGAAGTCGGCTCACTAGGGTCAAACCAACAACTTAAAGAGACATGAAGAACTGTGTATATCAAATACCATGTGAATGTGGCAATTCCTACATTGGCGAAACAAAGAGACCTCTTGACGTAAGGATCAAAGAACACCAAAAATGCACATCTCGAGGAGAAACAGAAAAATCTGGTGCCGCCAACCATGCCTGGACCCCATGGACACCACGTAAAATGGTCTGAAGCTAAAATACTACACCGAGAACAACATTGGAAAATACGGAAATTCAAAGAAGCCGCGGTTATATATCAGAACCCGAGTTGTTTTAGTGAACCATCTTTAGATATAAGAGAAGTGTGGAAACCACTTCTTAATAATTGTAAACTAAAACTAAATGCAGCATAAAAAAATGGGATTTTGCCATAGCAGGTATGACTGCACCCATCTCAGTCACACTCTACTGCATTTACTTTTAGTATAACTAGTCATGTAGCTAAGGGATTTATTTAGTTTCACTTGAAAACGGCTAGAGATAACTACTAGCCGAAACGTCGTGATATTCAAAAAAAATAAAGACAATGGAAGTCCAACTACTTCGCAAGAAACATCATTGTCTATGACCTTCAAACAAATTACAACGCTATCTATGTGTGGCAATCAAAAATACTTTCTGGCCAACCCAATATTAATAGTGCAATAGGTTTTGGAAATAACTGAGGACCAGACACTGGTCTTACATCGGAACGCTAAGCACAGCCATATTGTTTTAATTTAATGAGTTTTTAACTGTAAGTATACTTCAAGCAGTGAGACGACATTAATTTTAAATTACATTGACAAATTAGGGGATTTATTTATCGTCAGCGGGATAAAAGAACATTTACACCTTCATTAATAATTCGAGTTTAGTAAAACTCCCAAGTGTTATAATTCAAAGGTAACTAATTGTTTGTTTACAAATAACTCAATTTAACGCTTCTGCATGTTTGTACTTAAGAAAATGAGTCGGTTTGGTGCACATCTGATGCCTAATATCATTTCCGGCTCGTAAATAAGTCATTTGTTTATTTTTGGAATGTTAAGATTGTTAAATGGTGAACGTAATATACTTTTAAGAGGAATGATTCCTATATTTTCTTTGTTTCTAAACAGAATGGAAATATATACAGAATAAAAAATATTTGAATGCTAATGATTTCATCGAAAACAGTTTTCTTTGTTTATCTTGCTCCAATTTAAATATTTACTTATAACATAATAACAAAATAAATATAAAACAAAGGTAAATAAAGTGTGTAGTAAAGTAAATCATGTATAAGGGATATAAAAGGTTAGGAGTAGATTGGCAGAGGTAAGAGGGTAAGTGCATACAAAGACAATGGAATTTGGATTAGAAGAGACAATTGAGACATAGAGGCGGCGGCGGACTGTGTATAGAAAAGAAAATTATTTCTTCAAAGAGATTATTTCTTTATGTCAAAAAGGCTCTCTTTTTAGATTGAAATAATCTTTAGAAAAAGTTGAAATGAAGATAAAAAAAAAACTTGAATGTAAGAAACTCGAAATTTTGGAAATAAATAGATTGTATTTATAATTTAAATATTATATGCAGCTCAAATATACTCCATGTATCCTAATCCAAATTACTCAGGTAAATTAATTTTTTAACTTAAAAATTATTCACTAGAATAGATACTTCATGTGTTAAAAGCAGTAATAAGTTAGTTTTTGCTCTAGTTACAGTACGAACGATTATTTGTAAACTATGAAAACGCTTGTTCAGCAGTTTTTAGAATATAACAGACCACCAACCATTGCTTTTGTTGCCTTCTGTAAAGCATTTGATACAGCACGAACTAAAAGATCTCATAGAACGTTTACAAGAATGTCGAGTCAATTGTAGATATTTAAAATTAATATATAAGAATTATAATAATTCCACGATTGTTGTAAAAATGTACGAAAACATCGACTATTTCTCAATTAAATCATTTCACCTAAACTCTCTATCACAGAGTTAGAGTATGCATTCAAACAACTTGACTGGGAAAATGGAGGCATAAACAGCAACTAATCCATTCTTGATTTATGGTTGATATTGTACTTCGAATAATCTTAGCAAAATAAGAATAATATTTCCAAACTCGTTGCTCTATGTCAGTTTGAACACCAATTTTCGCAAAACAAGATTTATGATCAGCTTAATACCTAAGAACAGATGAACATGGATTGATCAATATGGCACTTTCAGTCCCTCATTTATATTGAGTCAGGGTGTGGTTCCATGTAGTCCAGCTCCTTTACTATGGTTAGTTTTGGACTCGTCTTTAAACCTAACAAACTTTCCTGGCTGACTTAATGGTCGATCAAGTTCTGCGTTTCAGTCAGTCTGAATGGTGTATAACCAAACGAACTTACTTTCGTAGCTGACTTAATGGTTGATCAAGTTCTGCCTTCCAGTCAGTTTGAATGGTATTTGACCGGTCAAAGGTTTGGACTCTTGGCATGGTCTCACTGCTCGTCTCCAACAATGAGTTCATCACAATGCCTTTGATGTTATTGTGTCCAGTCCATCAGACCTTGTTTTGTTGCAGCCTATATGTCCCTACCCTCATCTCGGGCTTCATAATTGTACCAATCTGGAAAGAGGGTTAGTAGGATTTTCAGGGCTGCTATTGGGATGCTTCTCATGGTTCTCCTGATGCCCAGACATGCCAGTCACTGAAATTTGGAGAGCTCCAGAGTAAACTGTCCCTGAGTGACTTTTTTCACCATACAACCAGTCATTAAAATCGATAGCTACGGTGTTGAATTAGTAGAGAAGTATATACACTTCTGCCATGAAAAATAAATAGTAACAGACACCCAGACTTACAAGTTGTATAGAAAAAGATCTAACTTTCAGGCTGTGTATTGTAAATTTGCTGATATGTTTAGGAATGATGAATATGTCTAAAAGAAGATATAGAATCAATGCATTATGTCTGTTGTGACGTATGATGCCGAAACCTTAATAATAGCAACTATGACTGCGCGCAAATCAAGAATTGCACAAGGTAGAACGGAAAGATCAATATTAGGTTTGTCTCTCAGAGATCATATTAGAAATAAAACGTTTTTTTTTCTTTTACGTTCGTCCTAAAAACTTTAGACTACAGACAGGAGTGGTTGATGCCATAAACAAGAAGATAAGTTATCTCAAAGAGAATTGAGAAGCCTGAATGACAAACTGTAGGTGAACAAAGAGACTGCTTAAGTAGCGGGTCAGCGCAGACAAACACATCACAGAAAGATCACCTGCTCAATGAATTGATGACATCAAGAACGTTGGTAATAACTGGAGTAAAGTCGCACAAGATCTAACAAATTTGAAATCAATGGGTGATACCTATGTCCAATAGAGGAATAAAAGTGTTTGATGATGATCTTAAAAGTACGAAATAACATATAAAATAAAACATAACAAATCTTTTGGTACTGACAGTTGGTCAAAATTCCTTGAATTAACATACACGCAAATCGAGGTGTGAGAAATGAACATTGATCATCTGATACAAAATGAAATCTCATTTTAATGTACATGACGGTACTGAAAAACTTTATTTTACTACCAAATTAAAGTTGTCTTACTTATCAAATACTAAGTACTTGAGAAAAGTATTTCAGTCGATGTTTCATTATTTTCCATACCACCCATTATAGAGATTTTACCGAAAATTTTATTTCAAATTGACACAAGTTTGTATTGTGTCTTTTTTAGAATAAAAATTGTAGTCTCTTCAGATATTTTTCAAAGTAAACGAAAATTTAAATAACGTATTGGTTGAAAAAGTCTCTTAGAGGCGTGTAAATATTATGAAGAAACATAAATATTTTCCTCCGAAAATAAATATGTTAAAGATTGCCTTAAGCAGTTATACGTAAGAAAAATTGGGCTAAAAAGTTCTTTGATGTAAAATCTGTCTTATGGAGTTTTAATGCTGAAAATATTGTAATAGCTTGAGGAAAAACTTTTAGAGGCGTGATAAAGAATAAATTTTCCAAAATATGGGGAAGTATTTACTTACGAAAAAATGCGATGATTCATAATTTTTATATGTAGACCCACATATATTATAGGTTGCACAGATAAAGACGCCTGAAAAATTGAGCTTTAAAAATTTACTTTGAATAATCCAGTGGGATTTCTAAAAGCACTATACTTATTGAACTTTATTCTCAAAAGGCCAAAGTTATATGCTGTTGTTTTAGGTCTTCCTTAAAGTAATAAATGATTTAGATAGTTCAAAATTCTTTATCGCATCGAGATAACCGTAGAACTTTAAATTGAAAATTCTTTTAATGTAATAGGAGAAGTATGTCTGAAGTTCCTAAGGTTAAACTTTTTACAAATTTGTTCTTTATCATACGGTTATTTACCGAAAAGATGCTGGATTTTTTTTTATTATAAAATATGGAAGAAGAAATGAATATCATTAACATAAATTAACCGTCAATATGTTTAAAATATATCCGCCTACTAGAGAAATAATATCAGCACTAATATAAGTCTGCGACACTAATTTAAATTTAAAATTTATTTTTAAGCAATAGTGAATTTTCTTTCAGAAATTTATTTTTCAGTACCGAATATTGGACTAATCTACAATATCTGTTGCTTATGTTTAACATAGATCATCTTACAAGTTAATGGTTGGTTATCACGATCGAGATATCGAATATTTTGGGCCGATCTTCTGAAACGTTACGGTTTTTTTTGAAAATAAAAGAATAAACATCTAGAAACATCCAGAAGTCTCCAAATAAAGTAAAATTTTTCTATAGCTGGAATATGTTATAATTCTTTACGTCTAGATGAAAAATTACCATGGCCACAACTTCCAAAAATCAAAAACTTCAGAGGTATAGGGATAAGGAGAGAGGCATCAAGAACCTTACCTTGTAACTACTACGTACTGTTTGAGGAAGATCGGGCTGGAATTAGAATATCTTCACACAATATAACAGTTATTCTAAAAGGGTATTCTGGAGTGTAATATGAGTTAGCCTGTGATAGTATAGGGTAACATGGGATAATATTGGGAAAAGTAGAAGATCAAGTTCAGTTTAAATTGGAAAGACGCAGCTAAGAGCACAATAGTAAGAACTCTCTAATTCTGTAGCAACTGTCAGTAATGGTGTCATTCTTTATGCATAAGATTCCAAGGTATATTTGATACTTGAAGTAACCATCAAAATGCAAGACAAAAACCAGTATAACTCCAAGGACAAGTACAATACCCATCCATCAGATTCATGACTATTGTGATTGAAATTCTCTCACATAGACCATAAATGAAAGCTGTGTTTTGACACTAGGTTTGAGCTAACCTAGCAGTCCGTATTCAAGGACAGTACTACTGGTCATGGACTAATTTTTGTCGGAAGAGCCCTTGACGATTCCTCAGAATATTCTCTCTGATATCCTTTTAGATCTTTTATATTTTGCAATCTTACTATGAGGTTGCTGCAACCTCAGAATAACTTGTTACGATACTTATTATATTTTGCAAAGAAATCTTAACTCAACTTATTTATTACAGTTGGTTGTATTTCCAAACTGTACCTACTAGTTACTAGGTTGCAGTTATTACTTGATCCATTAACACTCTCTTATCTCTGAACTTGTTGGTAAAAGCAATAGCACATCAGTAAAGGCCATGAGATATCCTGTAACCATTATCTACAATCCTTCAAATTCTCTTACGAAAATCGCAAGTATAACGTCGAGTTTACTGTGAGATTGCACATGCTTTGAGAATGTTTGATCAAGGATGATATCAGCTATATTGTTAAAAGCGATGGTGCGTTGGTAAAGGCCATAAGAAGTTCTTTGATAATTATCTATACTCTTCTGAACTATTTTACGAAGACCGTGATGTAAAAAGTTTATTTTCGCGTTGGATTTATCTTGAAAATGCGCAGTAAAGGTCGATATTAACACTGTGATCAAGCTCAAGGTCACCCCAGGATACTCTTTTACGATAACCGTTATGTTTTGTGAAAGGAGTCTAACTTCAGTCCGATATTACACTCTTAAAGCGTACGTAGTAGCTACGAGGTAGGAATTGATTTTTGCTGGGATAACCCCTGCATAGAACAGATGAATGAATATATATGTATATATATATATATATATATATATATATATATATATATATATATATATATATATATATATATATATATATATATACTTAGGCCAGGCCATAACTGCGAGTAAGGACAACCAGACAGCCGAAATAACTCGAAGAACTTGATTGGGATGGACGGCGTTCGGAAAACTCTCCTATGTTTTGAAAAATCAGAAAATTCCCTTATACTTAAGAACCAAAGTATTTGATTGTTATATATTGCCGGTTCTAACATACGGAGCGCAGACGTGGACCTTTACAAAATCAAATTTGGACAGAATCCAACCCAAAGGGCTATGGAACGACACATGTTAGGAATATCACTCAGAGATAAGAAATGAAATGAGTGGATAAGAAGAAAAACCAACGCAGTTAACGCTATAGAGAGAGCAGCATCACTAAAATGGAAATGGGCAGGTCATAACGAAAGAATACAAGACAACCGTTGTAATTTAGAAATTGGAAAATGGCGCCCATATGAAGGGAAAAGATCCACAAGCAGGCCACAGATGAGATGGAAGGATGACATAGTCAGACATGCCGGCTCGATGTGGCAAAGAAGAGCCCAGAATAGAGACATTTGGAAACAAATAGAGGAGGCCTATATCCAGTTTTCGAAGGATGTAAACTAGGCTAAAAATGAAAAAAAAAACCTGCACACCTTTGAAGCATTTGATTTTTGGGGTTGCGGCCATTGTCGCAGTGATAGAGAAATTTACATAAGGTTTATGCGAGATTCTTTGAGATGAAAAGGAAACAATCAAAATTAGGTAAATTATTTAATAATATTTTATTTTATTAAAAGTTCAATCTCGTAATTATCTAATTATTAAGTCAGGACTTCGTTCGGTAGAAGAGTTTTAGCTGTGGTTCCATATTTTGATACAATAGAGTTAGTATTGACAAAATATAACTACATATAAAGTTGAAGTAAAAGGTCTTGCGACACTAATATCAGTCAAAAACGCGACGACCTCAGTATAGGATCCAGTTGCCATTGTTATTTATAATTGGCTCCCATCGTCGAAGTATGCTGTTAACCAACTTCTCCGCATAATCCAATAATAAAATTCTCCACGTTTTTACGCATTTCTGCACTTAGTTTCTTTAGAGTGCATCTACGTTTTTCGTCTTTAGAGTGCATCTACGCTTTTCGTGAAGCTGAACCTTTAGTAAATACCATACATTGTCAACATAATTTCCATCTAGGAGAAGAAGCAAGACATTCCTCATGGTAGCAATGTATTTTTCTCTTTTCCAGTCCTGACAAAGACGACAACGGTATCTCGGGTGATTGTCTTGTTGTATGATCTAAATGTTTCAGGATATATACTTTAGTAGTTGTGTTTAGCTAATGAGCAATAGACCAAGGTTTCTTAATACAGCTCCAGGTTCAAAGTGAAGATTAGTCAGTAAAAACAACATTTGACAAATTTCTATAGATTTCCTCCTATGCCCAGGTTAAAGGCTTTTGGATGTGCTTTTTAAACAGTAAGGATTTTTGCTTTGTTGTTCTATATTTAATGTCATTTTCATTAAATGGCGTTAAAATAGTATTTAGGCTAACACATATTCCCTTTCGAGATAAGATACTTTGTCCTTGTTATGGCATTTTTAAGATTTATAGAATAGATTGACTTTCCTTTCTAATCAAAATATAAAATTTAATTTTGTTTTACCAAATAAGCACTTATTTTCACAAAATATATTCAGCAAGAATCTCAAATATATTTTTTAGAGTCAATACATTCAAAAATCAGATCACGTAAACTACAGCAATTTTAAAATATGTTCCAAGAAATTTATTAAAGCACGAATCAGGGTTCTATTTGGACATAAGGGTTTCCTAAAAGCACTATTAAGATAAAGTACTTATGAGGCCTCATAAATAGAGCCGCTCTAATAGCAAACTTAGTCCATAAACAGAATTGCAATGACATGGTTATAAACCACGATTGAGTTGCGCTTATAACTCAACTACATCGTCTAATAATGCCTTAGCATCTTTAATAATGTAGGTAAACTACCATATATATATATATATATATATATATATATATATATATATATATATATATATATATATAATGAAGTGTCATTTACATTGTTACGAACAGTAAGTTTTATTGCTTTGTCTAGGTGTTCAAATATATTTAAATTTACATTTGTAGTGAATTATTTATTCGATATGCTATATATTGTGAAAAAAATTGACAAGAAATACCATTTTATTCAAACGACCATTCTTACAGCAAATTGTTAAAAATAAGGTATATTTTTAAGATCTATTTTTTTTAAAGTGATTTTGAATTTTGGACCGAGAAATTAAAAAAAAAAAAAATTTTTGGAACACAGAAATTACAATAACTTTTTCCCTAGTGAACTTAAAATCTTTTTAAAGTTATCATTTGATTTAGATGCATTATTTCCGGTCTATGAAAAAATAAAAATATCTTACATTTAAATATTATTTTTCTTTCCAAAATTCAAAACGTCGCGGCTAATGAATATTAAGGGAATAAACCAAGGGAAGATACCCGTCCCTCACCTGGGAATTATTTCGTTGCATGAGAAACACTCCTCAGGCCACCGAAATGCATCCAGAATTTCTCCGACGAATTTCAAATCGCACGGGTACAAGTAGTAAGGGTGATAGTGCTACAGGCGCTGGACCCACGCTCAGTCACGGCTCTGCGCAGCATCCTCATTTCGGAGTAAATGTTTTCACAACGTTGTGATTTTGGAGCATGCTTTGTCAGTTATTTTTACTTTCAGTTTTATTGTCAGGTAAAATACAAGTGTTTAACAACATCTTTCCTAAATACAATCCGTTAGCAGGGCATTTCGAAATAAAAAAAAAATGTTTTTCATCGTACGATAAATTTTTTTTCAAAGATTGGAAATGAAACATCTAAATCTAATGAGAACATTTAAAAATTTTAGTTCGCCAAGGAAAAAGTTATTGTAATTCTTTAGTCTAAAAATCGTTTTTTTCAAAATTTCTTGGTCCAGAATTAAAAATATGTATTTTTTTAAAACAAACTTTAAAAATATACGTCAGTTTTTAATTTCGAGGACAATTTTCTTAGAAAATATTAATCACGAAGATTCTGGATTTAACATACTTTTTCAAATAAATAATATATATATATATATATATAGATATATACATACCGTGAATTTCAATTCAATAGTTCATAAATAAATATGGTTTTATTTTAAACAAAGGAAAATGTTATTTTTTGCAAAAGAAATATATCTCGATAACTAGGAGCTCACCTACAACTTTATCAATAGGTAATTCAACTACCTACAAAATAACCTACCTAAATTACTTATGCGAATCGATAGACAATTTAATTATCTACAACTTTCGTTTGAAACTTTTTTTATACAATCTTTAGTTATCGAGATATACTGGAAAAGCCGAAAAAAGTGGTAATTTTTGATCTGTCATTTTATTAGCACAGGGTTGCCAGTGTTAACATCGAAATATGTTATTGAGGATGACGAAATATACACTTTTTATGCTTACATTTTTTTTTTCACTACAAAAGTTTATTTTCCATGGAGTAATATTTCTAGGACCATTTACGTTAATTGAGAATATTAAAATTTATTGCAAATTAAGACGTCACTTCGCAAAAAAAAACTGAAAATTATAATTTTTTATTTTGCTTAAAATTATTACTAGATTAATTTTGCCAAAAGAATAAAATAGCTAAAAAATTTGCGCTACTGAAAGTTTTTAGTTATTGTAAGATTTTGACACACATATAGAAATTTGGCAAGTGAAAGTAAGTATCGATAAATATAAGAAGCAGACAAGAATAGCAGAGAACTTGGCATCTTTTTAACGTTCATGTTTTTGATGGAATATTAGTTAATCATAAATTATGTCTTAGAATTGTTAACATCATGTTTATGAATTTGCGAACAAGGACACTAAATTATATTTTTAACCGACTTCTTTTATTATTATTTTATGTACTTATATATATATATATATATATATATATATATATATATATATATATATATATATATATATATATATGCGCATTTAACATAAATATATGCATAACATATACACTGTACTTGGTAAAAACCAATTTTAATAAATGCTTTACCTATTTAAATTGCATTTAAAAAGATTTGGTTTTCAACATTTTATATAAATTTCTGTTTTTTTCATAAACTCACTGACCTCAAGAATTTAACCCAAAATAACCACAGGAAAGGAGCTTAGCATTTATAAAAGGGTCTTAGTATTTGTTAAAATATTTTTAAAGGTAAAAAATCGAAAAAGAAAGTCAATTTGGCGTATAATATTTCAAAAATTGGAAGGAAAAAACAATCTACCCCAAGAAGACCACTTCACATTTACATTGTATGAATGTATATGATTCTTTTTTATTTTTTATGTAAAAAATTCCAAATTCTATTTATATATTTGAATAGTGTTTTTAGTTTACGAACCTAATTTAGAGAGAGAAGTAAAATCAAACAAATTACATATATTTTGTTACTTATATTTTCATGAATACAAAAAAAAAGTGTTAATTATTTAGCTGCATGTTTTGTTACATGATATAGAAAATATTTTAAAGCAGGTTAAATCATATTACTTTCGTAAGAGGGATATGGAGAAGAATGATGATTTCACGCAAAAATAGAGTTCTCCGAAATGAATCAAGACTCGAACAAAAAACGTAACAAAAGCACAAAGTTCTAAAGAAGTCTCTTACTTATGAGTACAGGATTTCATAGAACGATTCTAAACTCTTACACATATTTTATCATCTTATAGATGCGACAGATCGGACGGTGCGTTTGAAGTTGAAGAGTGGAAATTTTCCTGGCCTTATTTGTCATGCGACCCGCTATATTACACTGAGAAAAAGTGTTAAAATTAGTAAACTTCGATTAGACATCACACCTGTATTAATCCGGGAATACATCCGTTTGTTTGTTTGGTTTCCTGTAGAAGTTTGCAGACGTTTCGCCAAAATCGCATCTTCTGTGCCTACCGTTTGTAGATCAACTGAAATAAATTCAACGTGCAGCGTGCTTTATACCCGGTTGCAGATAGTAACGGTTGGTTTGCGTTGGCTCCGCCTCCCTCTCGAGCGCCGCCGTTGGTGTCAGTTTAAGCGTGGCATGTGTGTCAGTACAATAGTCGAGCTTAAAGAGAGTTTTCCAAGTAGAAGGAAGACTAAGTGCATCGTCTCTCTTATTCACAGTGCCGTTCCTTTCTATTTCGATGGATTCACGAATCAATCTTGCCTTGTAGTGTTCTATATCAGCGATTTGCTGGCCGATGTTGTCTGTTTGTTTCTTATACCGAGTTTATGTTCTTCTAGTCTCGCTGATATTGTTCTGGTGGTCTGGCCTATGTATGTTTTATTGCAAGTGCCACATGCGATTTTATATACGCCTTGATGGTGTGGTGATTTGTCTATCCTCGGTAGGTGGCCTTGTTCCTTTCGTTGGTTTTTGTTGCAACTTTATTGCCTTATTTATGGCTGTTGTCTTGCAGCTGTTGTTGGAGGGCCCTTTTTATGTGTGACAGTCCCTTTTCTTTTCCTTGGTCATCAGTTAGGCGAAGGGATTTTGATATTAGGGTATTGACTGCGCCCTGTATTTGTGAGGGGTGATGGTGAGAATCAGCATTCAAGTATCTGTCCGTACACAGAAGATGCCAAATGTTGGGTTATAAATAGTTTTATTCAGAAAAAATATGTCTTAAATTATAAATAACGTTACTTCCTAAATATGGTGATGAACTTTTTATTAAGAATTTCTTCGTATATTATAATTGTTCCTCTTGTTAACTCCATCTACGGACACTATATATATATATATATATATATATATATATATATATATATATATATATATATATATATATATATATATATATATATATGATATCACAAATAACTAAAGAACTTTATTAATTTAAGAAAAACTAATACTTTCAAAGTTTTAAAATTTCATATGTGAACAAATGTTCTAAATACTTACAATAATATACTCTGAGTGATTTAGTAAGAAAATAGCAAGGTATTTATATAAACATTCCTGCAGGGCCAACATAATTTATACGTTAACAACCACATTTCGCAACTATGCTGCTCTGTGTCTTTAAATGATTGGTCCAAGCTATCATTACGAAATAATTTGAAACATAGGTAATTAAGTGTCATTAAACATATTTTCGTATATACAAAGGTATAGAATAATTTTTTTTCGTTAGTTATGAAAATAATTTAGAATTTCATTAATTAACATATTGAAAGTCCATCACAGTTCATTAAAAAACAGCACAAATATTTCTTTAACTTCAAAATTATGAGGGTGTTTAATTATTAAAATGATATTTATGTGCATGTTGTCAATTTCAGCTATTTGTGTCAACTTGTAACATCCCAATAGATGTCTCAATAACCTGTCTAAGGGATAAAATGGGACTCGAATTTCAATCATATTTATTTCTTTAATATTATCTTTGTATACGTTGCTCTGAGGTAGGAAAGGATCTTTCAAACTGGTAACATATCATCGTAGTTCCAGACCTAATTGATTATAAATTTTGTGTTTATGGTAAGTATATTAAAATAAGTATAAAAACTTTTGAAATACTTGATCATATATAGAGTTCTGGTCTAATTAATAGCAGTGCTTCAAAAACATGACACATCTTTTAAGAACCATATCAAATTATTTGAATATAGGTGAGGAATATTATAGTATGAAAGAACAGAATGAAAATGGAAATTTTCTTTTTGAACATCATTTTTCCAAGAGATACAAACGACCCTTTAGTTTCTTGAATTTTGTCTGACAAAAATATATTTTAATAGCAATTAAAAAGGTATGTATGTGCATAAAATTAGCATCGGTACACTGCGACTTAATAGATCTATTGTACCCCCATAAAAAAGTATAATTGCAAAGATATAGGTAATAAAAAAAATTTTGACATGCTTTTTGGTTTGTCAAAATCTGTTCTTTGATTACCAAGATGTTTGCAAAAAATTTTATTTTTGTTATTGTTAATAATTTTGCAAAAAATTGTTGGCTTTTTTAATGAACTTATGGATACTGCGTAATTAGTGATTATTAGTCTCAAATGCAGATAAAAATTATTTCCCGTTATTTTATTAACTATATTAAATATTGCCATACGATAATCTCTAGCCGATGAGGATTTTTTTTGGAAAAGTTCAAGTTCGTAGGTAATTAAGTCTTGTCGAGTATTATCTTAATGCTTCAAATTTTAACTAGTAATATGTGTTAAAAAAATTGAGATAAAAATTCATTAATACGAGTGTAAATACAGAAATGCCCCCAAGGTCTTTTGCAGCGCAGTTCTAAAACTGAAACTGTATAATTTTACTTTATAAATATACCATTAAACGCTTATAAAAGTTACCTAACTGTGCTTGCACTATTAATATGTTTAACTAAGGCTATGCTAACTGATTTTATGCTGAGGATTTAAATTGGTTTGATTAAAGCTAATGATATCGATCGTTCTTTTCTGCAACATTAACGTTTTTAAAGAAAGCTCTCTTAAAAATTTTTGGGCATGGCAATTTCTTTGTTGCTGATGATGCCACAAACCACAGTTAATTTAAGGTCTTTGTTAAGAGGTAGAGCCTCATTTTGAATACAAAGATTTTTATCGGCTTCTGATGGTTAAGCATCTAATGTAAAGGATAAGATAAGTGTGTTGTCAGTTAATTTATTTATTTAATTATTTCCAAGAGGTCATTGATGTACGGGAATGAGACATCTCTTATCGACAGTATGAGTTAAGCTGTAAGATAAAATTCAATTTACTGGAAGTGTTGTTATAACACCAAATAAATTAGAGATATTTATAAAAATAAGTGACTTTAGGAGAGTAATTCTTAAATCCAAAACATTTTTTGAGAGGAATAATAATCCTTTTATCATATCTTAAGATCTTTTGGCATCTTCAAATTAAAAACATAATAAAAAAATACATTTATATATCTTTAATTAGTCTCATTGAGGGGCAAGAAACGCCTTAATAACCCACTCCCAATTTACAATCTACAATAAAATTGTTTTAATACGTAAAATAAACTATTGTTGCTATATTTTTCTCGCATTGGTTTTCGTCGATTTTTATAATTATAAATGTCATTCAGCCAAAATTTTGTTTACTTTAATCTAAGTAAAATTAGTTTAATAAGTTTATAAGATAGAGAGTTTATATCCTGTAAATCCAACTGAATTTGCCTCTCCATAAGCGTTTCGTCAGTAGAGCTGTAATGAAGCAAGAGCAAAAATTCACATAAACAACTGTCTATAAAAAAATCAAATTCTATATCCGCAGGATGCTAAACCTGCAGATATTTTTCATACCAGATTGTAAAATATTTATACATAGAACGAAGTAAGATATAAAAAGATCTTGACGGCCGTAGAAATAATTTAACAAATCTTTTTCCTTCAGGCTATTAAAGGAAAAAGATAGATAGTTTATTTCCTGCAAAGTCAACTCTGGTCCTCTCTCCATAAGCAATTCGACCTCCTAATGATGAGACCATTGTTGTTTTCTGTGATTTTTGTCCTTGGTTCATCACCGCTCCACTTGTAAGAAATAAACTGTCTATCTTTTTTTTAAAGGCTTAAAGGAAAAAAAGGGTAGCTTATTGTTCACCAAAATAATGGGAAATATTACTAAGATTTTGAAGACGATATTTCATTAAAATTAGCAGAGGATTCTCAGCTTATAGTTTTTATTTTAATTCAAAGCAACAAAAGCCCTTTGTTGCTCTACTTTTCTCCAATGTAGCATGTTAATTGAAAAGTTACGCACAATTGATCTTTATATTGCCTTTTTGGCTTCTCTAAAAAATTTAGGGAAAGAATTCGGATAATCTACATATTACACTTTTGTTTTCAATCATTGATTTATAGTCGAAATAAGTAATTTAATTTTAAGGCAGTTACACGATTGTATCGAAAGGAACTATGTTGAACATTTTCCATTTAATAATATTTTTAAAAAATTGTCCCTTATGATACAAAACCAGAAAGTCTAGAGATCTTGTTTTCTGAGGAGTAAACGTTGCTTTCCCGAGATGCCTCATAGTTTGTTCAGTGGTAAAATTTAATAAATGACATTACTTATCATTTCTTATAAAAACAGAATTTTCGTAGCTTGGATTATGTTAATTACTGAATGAGTTATCTCTTTCTTCATTTTTCAAAGCAAAAATAATTTATTTTAAATGAATAATGTTTCTCATTTTTAACGCTGTATATTAATTAAATATTATCGAATTTAATTAACTTTTAGATTTCATAATTGAGTTGACAACTTCAATTAAACAACTTTAATAGAAAATAATGACCTGTTTTCCATAAAAAAGTAATTTTAATGCAAATCTTAGCTCGGTTCGAGCGCCCTTATTTTGTACCAGCATCACAAAATAAAATAAACCAAAAATATTATCTTTGATGGGCGACCGATTTAAATTTTTCTCCTGAGACACTGCTGTACTAAACTCAGGAATTACATTTTCAAAAATCTGCTCTAACATTAGAAGTTATTTAATTATTATTACACACGATTTCACTTTTTTAAAAAAAAAACAGCCAAGTTTGCTAGTTCATATATTGATTTATATTTCAAGATGATACTGTAATCATTTAATACCCTTGTTTTAACAGCAAAACCGTGTCCTTTATTTAATAAATACATTCTTTTTTTGTTTTAACGCCCTTCTTTAACTAACAAAACTCTTCGTTAATTTAGTAAATTTACTTTTATTGTTGTGGTATTTTCTTCTTATAGTGCCGTGTACTTACAGTGCGTTGGCGATTATCTTAAGGCCAGATGTTTATCTCTAGTGGCATGACAAAGCTCGCTAGTGTTATTTATGCCTATCCAGAGCTTTATATTTCATATACATGACATTTTATTGTGACCCACTCCTTTCTTGCCTTCGATCTTCCCTTGAATAATGAGTTGATGGATTGAATATTTTTTTCTATTTGGAAGTTGTTCAGTTCTCTTTCAGTATTCGCTCTTCTCAACACCTCTTCTCACCCTATCAGTTTCGCACGGTCCACATTTCGAAAGCTTTCAGCTTATTAATGGAAGATGTTTTTAACGTCCATGTCTCCATACCGTACAACAATAAGAACCACACATAGCATTTAACCATTCTGTAGCGTAAATTAAAAGAGAGGTTACATAGTAATGGTTTAAATTTGACAAACGCTTGTCTTGCTTGTTCGGCAAGGCATTTTATTTCTTATTGAGGATCTCATTGCTTATTTATAATCCTACTCAAATATTTGAATGTTTTCACCTGCTCGATTGGAGTATTATCTATTTGCAGTTGTTCCCTTAGAGATTCGATTCTTCTTCTTGTCGTGCATTTGGTCTTTAGAGGATTTACCTTCAAGCCTTATGTTTTTCCTACACTATTTATTTTATTTAGCATTGACTGCATCTCTTGTTTGTTATCAGTGATTATCGCAGTGTCATCTGCGTAACGAATATTATTTATCAGGTATCCATTGACCTTTATACACCAATCAAAGTCTTCAAGTACCTCGACAAAAACATTATCCGCATAAGGATCACAAGAAATAAACAATATGATCTAAGCTGGGAACAGATGTAGCCCTTCGAGACCTGATAAAATCGAAACAACTAACAAGACGAACAAAGATAAATCTATATAAAACAGTTATAAGACCAATCTTGATGTACGACAGCGAAACTTGAACAATAACAAAGGCAAACGAAGAGCGACTGCGAGTTTGGGAGAGAAAAATTCTAAGGAAAATCTCTGGCCCGTTACTGGATGGGGCAACGGGACAATATAGAATAAGAACAAACAAAGAGTTATACGCAGACGCCAACATAGTAAAAGAAATAAAGTCTAGAAGACTCCAGTGGACAGGCCACCTCATAAGACACTCTAACGAAAGAATAGTGAGACTGGTGTGGGAAGAAACCCCAACTGGAAAAAGACCACTTGGACGACCCCGGCTCCGGTGGCGGGATAATATAGAACGAGACCTTAAAGCTATGGATGTAGAGAACTGGATGGAGCTAGCAAAGGACAGAAACGAATGGAGGCATATTGTCAAGTCGGCTAAAACCCACACGGGGTTGTAACGCCACGGGTAAGTAAGTAAGTAAGTAAGCATAGAGGTTGAAGAAAATGGGAGAGAAAATAAACCCTTGTCGTATTCCTCTTACTATTTCCAATTCTACTGTGTCGGTTGACTTGTTTAGCTTCACGCGGGCTTTTTGGTTACAATAGATGTTTCATCAATGTTAACGATGTATATATGTCGTGTTTTACGGTGTTAAACGTTTTTCCATATATATATATATATATATATATATATATATATATATATATATATATATATATATATATATATATATATATATATGTTTATGCGGCTTTCACGAATTCCTCCGTGTGAGATGCAATAGCAGTGGATATATCCACATTATGCCGTTGTAGTGCTGAAATCACATTCAGCAAACGTACAACTATATGCAGCTCCGCGTATGAATGAAGTAAAATGCTAACAGTAAATGCAAACTTCTCTCCATCATATTCTTTCTGTGTTAGAGGTTGTACACTGAGAATAAATTGTTATGGAACGCAATTTATCTTATTCCACCACCATCGAGACGATGGCCTACCTGTACCACCAGCGGAGAAGAAAGTTAAAACTTACCCTCCCCGCCACAGTGATACGGCAGAAGTACATGTTACGTCTCTACTAGACTCAACAGGGTACCGACATGCACTCGGCTGTGCAAAGGACAGATCGGAAGGAAGCACGTAAATACTGAACGCGGCTTCGCCGACCTCCCGCCGGATGGCGTATATATGTTTCTTCATTCATACGCGGAGCTGCATATAGATGTACGTTTGCTGAATATGCTTTCAGCACTACAACGGCATAATGTGGATATATACACTGCTATTGCATCTCACACGGAGGAATCCGTGAAAGCCGCATAAACATATATACGGCATCCGGTGGGAGGTCGGCGAAGCCGCGTTCAGTATTTGCGTGCTTCCTTTCGATCTGTCCTCTGCACAGCCAGGTGCATGTCGGTACCCTGATGAGTCTAGTAGAGACGAAACATGTACCGCTGCCGTATCACTGTGGCGGGGAGGGTAAGTTTTGACTTTCTTCTCGGTATGGTGGTACAGGTAGGCCATCATCTCGATGGTGGTGGAATAGGATAAATTGCGTTCCATAACAATTTATTCTCACTGTGCAACCTCTAACACAGAAACGATATGATGGAGAGAAGTTTGCATTTACTACTCGCATTTTACTTCATATATATATATATATATATATATATATATATATATATATATATATATATATAATATATATATATATATATATATATATATATATATATATATATATATATCCTTTCGTTGGTCAATGCAGTTTTGTATAAGCATATATAAGCAGAAAGCTACTTCGCCGTGTACCCATTCCCCTCTTGAAACGAAGTTTGGCCTCGCCACTTAGTTCTTCTAGCTTTCGTTCTAGTGTGGAGGATACGAAGAAATACTTTAAGTAAATGACTGATTAGACTGATTAGTCGGTAATCTTTGCATTTTACCGCTTTTTGCGGCTTAGTTATATTATGAATGTTAGGAAAAGTCAGTCAGTTGGAATATGGTCTGTGTTATATATGTTGTGGTATAATAATTCTAAATTAGGTAAAAAATGTTTTTATTTAGAAATGTGTTTAAAACTACCCAAAATTAAAATCATGATGTTCAGCTCTTACCAATCTTAAGCTTCATTCTTCGCGAAGATGTCAATTGGTTATTAATACAATATAATTTCATGAAATGGCAGATTACACCTGACTTGATTACATGGTTTTTATCGCACCCACATTAAGAAACAAAATAAACCAAAAATAAGCTCTTTGATGAGCCATCGATATAAATTATCCTGTGCTAAACTAAACTCAAGTCACATTTTCAAAAAATTGCTCTGACACTAAAAGCTACTCAATTATCATTATTAACCATCATTTTTCCAAAAGAACGATATTTGCATATATATATATATATATATATATATATATATATATATATATATATATATATATATGCTATATTTCAAGATGATATTGTGATTATTTAATACCCTTATTTTAACTTCTTTAACTTGATAAACTTACTATTAATTTTTGCCTTATGATAATTCTAAATTAATAAAGTATCGTTTTTACTTAGAGGTGAGTTTCAAACCACATAAAATTAAAACCACGGTACTCAGTTCTTACCAACCTTAAGCTTTGTTTTTTGCGAAGATCTCGACCCTTTAATAGCAAAAACATAACTTTCAGTTGTGATCTCTTTAACTATTCTTAGTTTTATGACTATTCCTTTAATGAATTGTCAGATAAGACCTGACCTAATTACTTGGTTTTTATTGCTCTGTCCTTATTTTACATCAACATCATGAAAGAAAATAAACCTAAAATATGCTTTTTTGATGAGCGACCGATTTAAATCTTTCACCTGAGACAATGCTGTCCGAAACTTGTAAATCATATTTTCAAAAAAATGCTTTAATATTCAAAGTTATTTAATTATTGTTATTAACTATAAGTTCATTTTTTTCAAAAAAAAAAAAACAAAATTTGTTAGTTCATATATGTGCTTTATATTTCAAGATTGTATTGTGATCATTTAATAGGCTTGTTTTACCTGAGAAAGCGCTTCGTCAATATGATAGATCCATTTTTATTTTTGGCTTAGGATAACTTTAAATTGATTAACTGTAGTTTTTATTTAGAAGTGAGCCATGAGCAGCTCTTACCAACCTTAAACTTCGTTCTTCACGAAGATGTCGATACTTTATTAGAAAAATAAACTTTTCAGTTGGGATCTTGTTTACTATTTTTAGTGTTCCTTTCTTAAAATATCAGATCACATCTGACTTGATTATATGGTTTTTATCGCTCTATCCTTATGTCCCTAAAATAAAAAGTTGCTACGGCGCGAGAAAGATAGATGATATTAGTGAAAACAGGAAAAAACCAGATTCCAAAAATAAAACACCCCGATACAACAGCTAAATGACGTATCTGCATGTGTAGGCCTTAAAATGAACTACAACAAAACAAAAATAATGAGCCACGAACAGACAAACATAACAATACAGAACCAGAGGATGGAAAACGTCGAACACTATGTATACTTGGGTCATGACATCAGATTAGGGAAATCAAACCAGGATGCTGAAATAAAAAGAAGAACACAGCTGACATGGGCCGCTTTCGGTAAACTTGCATACATCCTGAAAAATAATTCAATTCCCATAAATCTAAAAAGAAAAGTATACGACACATGCATATTACCGGTGTGTACGTATGGATTAGAGACCATGTCCCTCACCAAAATGTCCGCTAAAAAATTAGAAACAGTCCAAAGAGCGATAGAAAGAAACATGCTTGGAATATCATTAAGAGACAGGCTTAGAAACACCGAGATAAGACGCAAAACGAAAGTCAAGGACATCGTGGAGGAGGTTGCAAAGATGAAGTGGCGATGGGCTGGTCACATAGCCCGATATGAAGACAACAGATGGACACGAATAATCCTGAAATGGAGACCGAGGGAGGCAACAAGAGGCACGGGAAGACCTCAAAAAAAATGGGTAGACGACATAAGGACAGTGGCGGGCAAACAGTGGATGAGATTGGCGAAAAATAGAGAAAGATGGAAACAATTGAGAGAGACCTACATACAGGAGTGGATAGACAGAGGTTGACAGAGAGAGAGAGAGAGAGAGAGAGAGAGACCAAAACCAATTAAATGAACTACAAGAAAAAAACAAGAAACAGTGGACAATAACACTATTACTAGTATGACGTCATCTGCGCCAAACGCCAAGTCGGTAGCGTTAGGTCCAGCTTTAGACTATAACAGCGACGTTGAATAACCTTACTTTGGTTTTCGTTCAAATGTTTATATTTATTTTGAAAGAATAACTACCTAGTAGGCCGATTAAGACTAAAATTATGTTTATTTAAACCTAATTAAAAGTGTTGGACTATTAATATGCGAAATAATGTCTTAAACTACCTAGTGTATACGCATACCTTCGGTTTACAAGATATTTTAAATTAAATTAAATATAAAGTGTCCTAAAATTGCTTGCAGAAAGCCTTATAAGTTTCCAATCACAGGAGAAAAATGAAAGTATGCTTTAAAATCGATAATATCACTGTTTATTATGAAGATTTAATACCTGAAGGCAGTCATCAAATCCAATCACTTTCGGCAAGTTGGATAGCTGATGGCCTCTATGGGAGCGGTGGTGTGTTATATGCCGGCTCTGGCATGCAAATCCAATCTTAGATACGAATGCAAGATTCCCAGTATAATAAAAACTGTTTGTGACATGTACCTGATTGTCTGGAAGGGTGCACCAAGTTTTAAAAGCTCACCGTTGACTTCTTAGGTGTGATCACTTTCACTACGGTATATTTAAGGAAAAACGAATACAATAAAAACTTTGTTTATCCTTAGCATCTGGCAGATGATACCTTAATACACTAAACTATGTTTCTAGCTGCAAATATGAATTAAAATAGTATTGTACTCTTAGCAAATCAACAAAAAATTCTGCTTTCTGGGTTCTTGCCAGTTTTCCCAATCAAGGCACAGACTCTTTCTACTAACACTTCCAGAAAATCCCTAGAGTGCCAAAAACAAGAGAAAAAAAAAACAAAAGATGAACTACACTCTTGATGAAAGTGGCAAAAGTGGAGTGTTTGATGCATTTCTAGGCACACTTGAATTTTTTACAATACCGGTTTTTATGTGACAAGTGAATAAACTTTAAGCTTTTCATTTAATATTTATTAAAGAGACTACTTGATGAAAATAAGGGATTAATTTATCATAAGTATTAGCTTTATTGTAGGTATTATTAGTATAAATATTTATAGTTTTTATTGTAAAGTAAAAACTACATCAATGTTTTTCAACTATTGTTCTTTGTTTTTAAAATGAACAAGCTTCGTTATTTCATATATATGCTTTATATTTCAAGTTGATATTTTTATCATCTAATTTCCTTGTTCTAACTACAAAGGGGTTTTGTTAATTTGATAAATGCATTATTATTTTTATTTATCTCAATTATCTTTTCATTTAGTAGTGAAAACTACTTTAAATTGAAATGATAGTCCTCAGTTTTTACTAACTTCGCGAAGTTTTCGACTCATTATTAGAAAAATACACATTTCAGTGGAGATCTTTATTATTATTTGCAGTTTTCTGACCGTTTCTTTCATAAAATGTCAGATCGCACCTGACCTAATTACATGGTTTTTATTACTTTGACATTATTTGGCTATACATTGTATGTCCGGTCACATTTTGTTTTAAATTGATAAATCTCGTGCGAACCTAACATATGGTTTACTTCATGTCCAAGTCTAGCTTGGCATCTCCTACTCAGAGTAAGTTCTCCGCTTTCGTGATGAAATAATTTTATTCTATTTTGGTTCTCGTAAAAAATAGGGTAAATTTAAAGGTAAATAAATATTTATGACAAACAAGAATTTTCAGTTTTTATCGAAAATGCGCTAAAAAGGCTTTTAACTAATTTTCTTTTAGGATGATAGTGGATGTGAGGGTAGTCAGGCATGGTTTTAGGAGGCTAATACATTACGCCACATATATTAATTCTATTTATGATATCGATGTGATAATTTTTATACTATTTTTATAAATTGCCGCTACATACTAACGAAGTTTGAAGTCTTATCGTTGCGTTATCTGGCAAAATAATAAAACACATTTTAACCGTTTTCAGCCATACAAAAAGGTATTTCTAAAAATGCAGAAATCAATTTTTTGATAAGGGTATGCAGAATATGTGAAGTTAGAAATCATGTTCGTATTGGGATTTTTCACAGAGAAATTTACTTTTTAATGAGCCATCGTAAAATACACGTCTTGCCCTTTTTTCTCCTTTTGAAATCCGAATACCGAAAAATCAAGAAATTGGTTTTTAGATGTTGTTATGAGCTATCATTTGAAACCAAAATCGATCCCATATCTCTATTTGATCAAGAGATATCGATTAATTTATCGAGTGACAATGTACTCCTTCTCACCCTTTTGGAGTGCGTATTGTGAAAAATCTTTCTAAGTGGATGTTAATATGGTTTTCTCCATATTTTCCCGAAAATTCATGATTCTTTCTTTAGTAGTTTGGACTGTGCTTTAATACAGTTGATTCAGCGAGAGAATACCTATGCGTCATCAATAATATTGATCGGAACTGAATAAAAAAAATTAATTAGTCAATACAACGTTCATATTTATAAAGACGTGTCTATTGCACCCACGAACGGATTTAAATAGTATGTTGAAAATTCCGTTATATTTCCGGATTCGCTATCAGGAAAATGAAAAATTACAACATCGACTTAGGCAAATGAATATATCAGTGAAATAGCAATAATAATAAGAAATAGGTTTATTGAAAAGACAAAAAATAATCACAAAATGCAAGGAGGCAGAATACTAAGGGAGTTGCACAATAAATGAAAAAGCCAAAAGAATTAATCAAACAAACGTGTCGCTAGTTGAATTAAAAGTAATGTAATTAAGAAGCATTAAACTTTTAAAATAAAGAATCGATCATTTAAGAGATATTTAAAATTAACTTTTAACTTCTTGCTCACAAATGGCTTATCAAAACAACAAAGTAAAAAATCTGGAAGACTAAAGGAAAGTGTAATTTATATCTAGTAATTCAACTTAAACGTTTTTCACATAGAAATGCAGTTTCCTTGGCATAATCCCAAAAGCCTTTAGGAAAGATTTTGCCAAGTTACCTTTTAATTTAAAGATAAAACAAATCTGTTTAAACGAAACACAATGGTTGTGCTGTTCTGACACATAAGACACTTCTTTGCTTAAAACAGAAATGCAGTTTCATAAATTAAAATTTGAAATATATTTAATTCAAATATATTTTCCAAAGCTTTATTTACTTACCTAGCCATTTGTGAAGTTGATATTTGAGGGTTATTTTTCAAATTATTCTAGGTGGATTGATATTTATTATTGTATTATTTAGATAACTTGTATGTGATTTGTGTCCATTAGTTTTCGCCTTATTTCACAGTGAGTGTCTTTGTAAGGTTTGTAAGTACTATCTATAAACTTTAAATTTGACACTTACCTCAAAAACTGTTTATTATATAAATAAATTAAAAATTATTAAATCAATTGCAGTATAAAAGAGTTTCTAATTTTCTTTTTACTATTAATTTTTTGGAGGGAGTATTTTTTTGCGTTACGTTCCGACAGTTATTGCAAGGATTTCATTTATCTTTTTGGGCGATTTTTTTTATTAAACAAGGCTGATTTAATATGGCGAATTCAAGATTTCGCCAAAAATTAGTAAGGCAAGTTTTTGGAAATATTTATTTCTTAAAATTCAATATTCAATATAACGAATTTATTTGGGGGGAGGCAAATTTTTGGCTTATCAAATTCTCTCCAAAATTTACATTTTTGTGGTTTCCAAACCAAATAATTTTTCGTTGATCCATATATTTTTTTTGTGATCTCGGGTATAATTAGTATTTTTTGAGTCTAAAAACATAATGAAGTATACTACATCTTAATTATTACTTGATGGTAAAATTATTTACGGACATGGAGATAAGATCTTTTATAACCTACCGTAAAGATTAGAAAATAGAATGTAGCGTCCTTCATAAAAGCGCTAAAAAGTGGAAAATACTATAGAATAAGACACTGCTTCTATATCTGTTAAATGAAACCAATAGGCTAAATAAGGTAGGGATAGATAGGCCACTCGATACTAATTTCTCTGACTGTGTTCTGCGCCCTCTGTTGAGATGTTTGTATACTAGCAACTACGTAGGGAATAAATTAATTGATCCACATTTATCACGTAATGTAAAAATTATGTGAAGTATACCGAGATGGGTAAAGATGAACTGTTTTTTGCCCCCTCACACACAAAGAAAAAAAACCTCTTTTAAGATATTCTTTTATGCTTATATTTAGTTTTTAGCCTAATATTTTGTGTAAAAATTATCTGAAAATTATTTTGGTAAATCGTATAAATAATTTGTCCAACATTCGCCGTTTTGTAAATTTTTACCAGTTCCACGTTTTTTCAATTTCTATTGATTATATTATTGTGGGTGCACGAGGAGCCAAAATATTTCTTTTATTTTGTAATAAGTTGCATAGCATTCAGTACATACTAGTTTGTTTTAATTCATCGAGGGCATCAATGTCCTACAAACAAAAAAGTTGGATCTAACAAATGTTAAAAAAATCACAAAACATATCTTTTGACGACTTACAAGAATAATTATGGTATAATTTTTATAGAAATGTTAAGTTACAAACTTGAAGTAAATACAAAGACCAAAATGGCTTAAATAAAAACTTTTTATGTTCGTGTCTGAGGGTTCGGAAAACAGCTGATACTTACCCATCTTCTTTTTAATTCTAGTCAATTTTGGTCAAATTTCAATATCCTATCCCATTGAAATTTATTAAAATTAAAAATATTTTGTTGGCAATCACAAGGATAGGTTGGATCTGTTTGGATAAGTGACACAAAGTGATAGTAAAAATTCGAAGTTTGTTCAAAATATAATTGAAGTACCATATTTATTTTGTAGTTCGAGATACAACTTTCAATATTCCATAATATTAATAGTTGTTTTAGTAGCTTATCAAATGCTTACTTGTGCTCGAAGAAGTTTACATTGAGCGTTTCTTATGTTTACCTTTTTAAAATAATTTCTGTATAATAATTTTAAGTATCATTTGAGAATATTTTTTAAAGGAGTATAAAGATTAACACAACTTAAAATTTTATATAAACATTCACGCTATTTGTTGCCAGATAACTTAGTTTGAAGCTGAAAATGGAGATCTTGGCCATTCTAGCTAAACAAACCTGTTAGCGAAAACAAAAGATCTGAAATGTTGTGCATTTATCGGAAAACCTGAGCATCTCTCAGAACAACGATTTTAAAATTAAAAAGTTTTCTGATTTATTTTGTTGAACTAATTATTTAAATATTCAAAACGCTATAAGAAAGCAGTAATTTGTATATCAAAAAATTTAATCTAAACATTTTTCACATAGAAAATAATTTTTCTGGTCATTTTCCCTCTAAGATGAATTCTGCCAAGTTACTTTTTAAATTTTATATAAAAAGAAAGTAAATCCGTTTCAACAAAATAAAAGCATTTTACTGCTCTGATACACAGACACTATTTTGCTTAAAAAAAGTAAGTTTTGAAAAATCCATTCTTGAGAATGTTTTTCTGAAAGCTGATCATAAATTAATTTTAAAAGTAGAAATTTTAAACAAACAAAAGTTCGTTATTGTTCAAAGTACAGGTTACGTTACGAATGAAGATGTAAATTTACATTTATTTTTCCTGTAGGTACGTATACTTATTTTGCTGAAATGAACCATTAACAAACGTAGTTAATTAACTGAAAAACAACTTTGCAAGTAACAATTAAAGTAAAAAATGGCACTACAAACGTAGTTGCTATTGTTTAGGTATTCCTTTTAGGAGTGGCTTGGGATTATTTGCATCTACGAATAAAACAAAGGCAGCATATATTCGTTAATGAAGCGTTTTTTTATTTATGTGGTTGATGATACAAATTGAGGTCAGTACATAAACACAAATAATTTGTACAACACTTAAGAAAATGCAATTTTAGTTATTGAACATGTTGTCGTCTTGAAAAAAATACTAATTGATAGGGAAGTTTTAGACATCAGCTAAATACTAAGTATTTTTATTTTTATAATAGTTTAAAGCTAGCGAAAGCCTCCATTTAAAAAACTTCCTTGTTATATTTTTCTAATTCTTGTCGGGAAGGTTTACTTCTTCACTTTTCTAAGCTGAAGGAAAAGGAACTTTTATGTTATTTATTCATATTTATATGTGACAGACAACATGTGCGTTTGAATATGTAATTTCTTTCAACTTGTTATGTTTTTATTGTTTCTTGCATACTTAAAGATATATTATGGTACTTGACGTTTGTGCTTTGATATCTGAAATAAAATTTTATTTTAAATAACACTTTACCTGATATTGCAGACAAACTCGTTGCCATTCAAACAACAACCAAGGTTCCAATGGGAGTTAGAGATGGTTGAAAAATTAAAAATAGGAAACAAAATATACCTAATTTTCAGATAGTTGCGTTGTAAAATACAAAGAATGCTACAAAAAAAACTACCTAACCATGATAGAAATAATTGATTGTACATGGCCAAAGAATATTTAACAGCGACAATTACAAAAGTTGCAACAATAATTCAATAAACAAATTTTTGTTTTTTAATGCTTTCTTTAAGAATTATTATTTTATTCGCACTTTTTTTTTTAATTTCACATGATTATCGTTGCTGCTTTATTCAGCCATTATAAATATGGCATTCAAAAGAGTTATAGGAAAAATTATGAATAACTGTACATAGATTGTACCATTAAAAATGCTTATTTCAGGTATTTACAGATAAACCTTGTTGTGGTGTATTTAGTGTCTTTTTCGTTTAGGAGAGGAGTCTTAATTCCGCCTCTTTGCGTTATGTGATTTTTTCCTTTTCAATAAATCTATTTATTAGTTCACTGATATTTTTACTTACCTAAGAAAGTAGGAGTATAATTCTTGTTATAAAATAAGTTGGAATTTTCCCCTTTTCCTGATAGCGAATCTAAAAATATTGCGGAACTTTCAATATACTATTTAGTTCCGTTCGTCGGTATAATAAGCACATCTGTATGAATACAAACATAGTATTGGCTAATTAATTTTGATTTAGTTCAGACGATTATTATTGACGACGTATTGGTATTCTCTCGCTGGGCCAACTGTAATTAGGCCAGCGGAACTAGCATCTGGAAAAAATGTATTGTTAATAAACTTCCGACTACGTAGAAACCTCCAGAATGGTCATAGTAATTATGTAGTATCTTATGTCTCATTTTCTTTTTTGGAGAAAATTTTTTATTTAACAATTAAGATGTGAAAAACAGCTTTTTCGAGTTCTAGGAAAAGCTATTGTTTTTCAGTAAAAAAGTTTCAAACAAAAGTACGCATTGAAAATATCTACAAAATGAGCTAAAGCCCATCCAAATCGGATAATTATTATGTTAGTTATTACAAAAAAACCTGCCAAAATGGGTGTTTTTTCAGTTGTTAATAAACAATAGAAAAATATATTGCATTAACTTTATACTGCACCAAAAGAAGCCCCTTGTTGCAATTCAATAGCATTTTGCACAGTGAAATTGTCTTTTTTTATTGTTTATTCTCAGCCATCTAGAGATCGTACTAATTAGGAATATTCAAAATCAGATTGATTTTTAATGTACCATTAATATCTATGGAGTTATAGTATGAAACAAATTGCGATTGTCGTTTGTCGCCAAATTATTGGTTGTACAAGAAAAACATATGTTAACACATACAAAATTTTTTGCTAACATACATATTTCTTGCTTAAATCTATACAAAATATTTATTCCGTTCACATTTTCTTAGACATCGATGGACACTCATTTTCAAAACCCTTATCGGTTTCATTATTATTATTATTACCATTATCATCATCAATATCACTCTCATCCTCATCATCATCATTACTCTCATCATCATCATCACTCACATCATTGCCATAATTTTCATCATCATCATCATCATTATTATCATAATCATAATTATTTTCTCTTCTATTACTTTCATCGTCTTTGAAACTAATATTACAATAATTCTCGATTGGATAATCACTTACAATATAATCGTCAAATGTAGTTTATTCTGCACCTCAAAAAATAATAATGATATCTATAAATGTTGCAATGGAAGCAGAACAAACATACAAATACCTAGGTATGAAACAGGCTAAACGAATTGACCATCGCACTATGAAGGCCGAATTGACAACCGAATTTGTCAGGAGGGTGAGACGGGTGTTACGAACTAGTCTAAATAGTAGAAATTTGTTCAAGGAGCTCAACACGTACGCATGCTCTGCGCTTAGCTAGTCTTTTGGAATAGTAAAATGGAGCAGGACGAATATCGAAAACCTGCAAAAAAAAAATAAGAACACTCCTAACAAAAACACACAAACACCACCCTCGGAGTGCTATTGAGCGTAGAATGCTTCCAAGACACCAAGAAGGAAGAGGATTGGTCGATTTTGGTAAGCAGCTCGATCAACAAAAAATAAACTTACGTTCTTATTTCCATAGGTTAGCGGACTCTTCCACACTACATCGAACAATATGCGAGGTAGACGATTCAACGCCGCTACGGCTGAGGGAACGAGATATGGCTTCTCACCACCGAACAGACCAAGAAAAGTTACAAGTCTGGCTACAGAAGCCACTTCATGGACGGCATCCAAATGAGGTCAGCCATGTCGACAACTTAGCGTCGAACTACTGGTTGATTTCATGACAGATGTTTTCGGAAACGGAGGGCTTCTTGATAGCTATCCAAGACCAGGTTATTCCGACGAAAAACTATCGGAAGTTCATTATCAGAGATCCCTCAATAGAAAATGACCAATGTAGATATGGCTGTCGAATATCAAAAACGATCTAGCACATAACTGGAGGATGCCAAGCGATTGCCGCAACCGAGTATAAGAAAAGACACGATTCAGCCGCTAAGATACTCCACCAAGAATTAGCAGATAAGTTAAAACTATCGCAGGTAGGAAAAGTGCCTTACTACAAATATAAACCAGAGCCAATTCTTGAGAACAACGAGTTCAAGTTATACTGGGATCGAACGGTCCCAACAGATCAAACAGTTGCTCATAACAGGACAGACATTATACTAACAGATAAAATTGCCAGGCGAACTACACTGATTGACATTGCTATACCTAATAACAACAACCTAGGACCAAAGTACAATGAAAAGATCGCCAAATACAGAGATCTCGAGGTACAAATCCGCAGACAGTGGGCAGTGAATAGCGTCCACACGATTCCCATAATACTGTCAACAACTGGAGTGATACCAAAGAACCTCCTGCAGAACATCAAGGGACTGGGCCTTAGTGAGCATCTGTATAAACCGATTCAGAAAGCAGTTCTCCTTGCAACCGCGCGAACCGTCCGAAAGTTTGTAGGAAGTGCAGAAGACCACGCCACCTAGCACCCGATAACATGAAAAAGGTCCCCACAGAACTTCATACTTTTGGTGTCTTTGTATACCTGGTATGAGTGAATAGTCCCTGGAGGGAGTGCGAAGCCGTTTGGCTTGTAAATCATAATGTTGCTATTTGTTACATGTTATATCTCGATCAATAATAATGATACATTAAAAATCAATCTAATATTTAATATTAATAGTACACTATTGACCTGTGCAACATCTTTTTCGCAATTTAAAAAGCACGTAAGTACCGTAAAATGATAATTATGCATGAAATGTATAAAAGTGCAACAATTTGTTTAATGCTGTGTTTGACATTAAGTTGTTTTATTCCGCGCGTCGCAGGCTAAAAGAACGCCTTCCCCCCTCCACTGCTCATTTTCTGACTCTCCTTATCAGTTTCTACTTAAATAATCCCTTAATATTAATAAACAACTTCGCAGCGATTTTTTGAAAAAAAAAACTCTATCTCAGCTTCTAGTGGGCGTAGACAATTCTTTTTTTTTTCAAAATGTGCCTCAAGATCTCAGCTATCGCCTCCACTTATCGGCATTTCAATTTCAATAATTGTCGAAGAGTTATTCTATTTATTCATAACAAAAAAACGAACCCCAATTTTGTTTATCTGTTTCAACAATTTAAAATCAACAATTCTTTTCGTTCTTTTTAGTTATTGTTAGTAAAAGTCTGGAACTTTAATTTACGTACCCGCAGACCGTTGTACGGTCTTTAAGCCGCTGAGAACAAAGAATCAAAAAACGTAAAAAGTTATAAACAAATTCACTGTGCAAAAAACTCCTTAATATTTTTACTTGAAATTTTGCACATTTGTTGTATGCAACAAGAGGCTCCTTCAGTTGCAGTATAAAGTTAATACAATATATTTTTCTATTGTTTATAAACAATTGAAAAAACAGCCGTTTTAGCAGGTTTTTTTTTGCAATAATTAACGAACAAATTATCCAATTCGGATGGGTCGTAGCTCATTTTGTAGGTATTTTCAATTCACACAACTTTTGTTTAAAACTTGTTTACTGAAAAGCAATAGCTTTTCCTAGAATTCGAAAAAACTGTTTTTCACATCTTAATTGTTAAATAAAAAATTTTCCCCAAAAAAGAAATTGAGACATAAGATACTACATAATTACTATTATCATTCTGAAGGTTTCTACGTAATCAGAAATTTACGAACAATAAATTTCAATATCTATTTCCGCCGGTCTAAATTGTTTAATTGCGAATTGTGTACAAGTAAAATAGGAAACACCGCATTTTTAATAGCAACAAACTATATTAAATATCATTAACCACGTACCATTATTCAAAATTGCTTGAATATAGATTTGAGGAGTCGATCGTGAATAAATAAAGAAGTAAATTTACAAAATTATATGTAATACGGAACATTTATGATGTAAGTTCGATTCGTGTCGCATTTTTAAACCGAACATCAGTACACTTGTGTATTCGATTGGGGGGATTTGGTGAAAATTCACAGCACGCGTTTGTTAAGCAAAGTGTTGTTTGCAAACTAATGTAGACACAAACAAGGGAGCATTTCAATAAGAGGTGCCGGAATACAGTAGTATATAATAGGCTAGTTTATAACGTGCAAAGGATAAAAGAAAGTTCGTTCAATATTAGATCTTTGCTATTTTACTGGGAGTCAGCTCATTTTCTCGATGAAATTTTTTAATTATTGATTCGCATTTCGAAATAAATGATAACATTCCTCAAGAGCTTTTAAATTAACTATAGAATTTTATGTTTCTTTTTGGTTAATCTATCTTTCCTTCCTAATTTGTGTCTTTAAGAGGTTATTGAGGCTAGAAATCTGAGAATCTAGCCCAATGTACATCAGTCTAAAAATCGATACTTCTCGAAATACAGGGTATCAAAATTATAGTTTTGTTTGTTATTTTTACAACTATTTATTTTAAAATGAGTCTGATTTGCACTAAATTTGGTATTTTGTGGTTTCTAGGGTGAGAAATCAAGATCTGATTACCGTTATATACATTATAGAGGGCGCCGCCAGCAGTACGCTCACATTTAATGCTTCATAATTTTCTTGTGCGTTGGTGTATTAAATTTCTAATTAAAAATTTTTATTCGAGCAGCCGTTCCTGAGCTAATCGAATTTAAATGTACTTTTGCATACTGAGATTCGTCGTAGCCATCTTAGACACTTTATGCAGCCTTAGACCCTTAAATTTGGAGTCAATTTAAGGGCCAACTGGCCAACAAGAATAAAAAATTACACAGTGCTGAGAACAAATACAATCCCAATACGAAGAGAAATATTTCAAGGCGATTTACTCATTGTGGTTCTGCCTTGCAATGAACCCATTCTCTCGCTGTTTGAACTCCACCAGATACGGCTTTAATATTAGAAATAACAACGAAGAGGTAGTAAGACTGAATCATCTTCTATACAGTTTGGACTTGACAAGTGCCTTATTTTGAATATCGTTAAAGAAAAGATACAACCGGGAGCACTTGCGATGTAGAACGGTGAAACTATAGTTTCAATGGAAGCAGAACAAACATATAAATACCTAGGTATGAAACAGGTTAAACGAATTGATCATCGCACTATGAAGGCCAAATTGACAACCGAATTTCTCAGGAGGGTAAGACGGGTGTTACAAACTAGTCTAAATAGTAGAAATTTGTTGAAGGCGCTCAACACCTACGCATGCTTTACGCTTAGCTACATCGAAAACGTGCAAAAGGAAATAAGAACATTCTTAACAAAAGCACACAAACACCACCCTCAGAGTGCTATTGAACGTACAATGCTTCCAAGACACCAAGGGCGAAGAGGACTGTTCGAAATTGGTAAGCAGCTCGATTAACAAATAATAAACTTACGTTCTTATATCCACAGGATTGCGGACTCTTCCACACTACATTGAGGAATATGCGAGGCAGATGATTCAATGCCGCTACAGCTGAGGGAACTGGATATTGCTTCTCACCACCGAACAGACCAAGAGAAGTTACAAGCCTGGCTACAGAAACCACTTCATGGATGGTATCCAAATGAGATCATCCAGGATAATGTTGACAGCCGAGCGTCGAACTACTGGTTGGTTTCAGGACAGATGTTTCCAGAAACGGAGGGTTTCTTGTTAGCTATCCAAGACCAGGTTATTCCGACGAAGAACTATCAGAAGTTCATCATCAGAGATCTTTCAACAGAAAATGACCAATGTAGATATGGCTGTCGAACATCAGAGACAATCCAGCACATAGGTCAAGGATGCCAAGCGTTTCCGCAACCGAGTATAAGGAAAAGTATGACAGGTAGGAATAGTGCCTTACTACAAATACAATCCGCAGGCTATTCTGGAAAACAACGAGTTCAAGTTTATTGGGACAGAACGGTTCTAGCAGATCAAACAGTTGTTCATAATAGGTCAGAATTATACTAACAGATAAAATTTTTCTAGGCGGACCACACTAAATGACATTGCTATACCTAATAACAACAATCTAAAATCAAAATACAGTGGGCAATGAACAGCGTCCACACAATTCCCATAATATTATCAATAACTGGAGTGGTACCAAAGAACTTCCTGCAAAAAATCAAGGGACTGGGCCTTGGTGAGCATCTGAATAAACCGATTCAGAAAGCAGGTCCCCTTGCAACCGCGCGGACCATCCGAAAGTTTGTAGGAAGTACAGAAGACCACGCCACCTAGGACCTGATAACATGGGAAGGGTCTCCACAGAACTTCATAATTTTGGTGTCTTTGTATATCTGGTATGAGTCAATAATGGAGAAAATTGAACCTACACCCCTTCCATCATCTCTGGATTTAAGCATAAAGTCTTTACTGAATTTAGTATTCTTGCCCACAAATCTTCTTCCGTGCTTGCAGGTCTACAGTATACCATCTGCTCTCCATAAAAATTAATCCACAGGCGTCAAATTCGGTAAGCATAGGGGCCAATTTGCAAGAGTATCATTGCCTCTGATGCTCCATCGATTTTGAAAATAACATTCAATGTGGGGATGTATCATCGTGCATAAACCACATATTTTGACTAGTAGAAGATGAAGTTCTATATGCATACGACTCCCCTCCGCAGCCACGTTGCACAGTAGGGAATAATGGACAGAAGAAAAGAAAAAAAGATCTTGATAATTTTTTTCAAAATATTCTAACGGTACACCTGGGACGATACCCTAATCCGTTAACCGTAAACCTATGGACCCCATACCCATAAAGCTCAAACCCATAAAAACCTCTCCGACAAATTATAATCATGTCAACCCTGAACTCGTGAACCCAAACCCCCATAGTCATAAACCTACAAACTCCAAAACTATGAATCCCACACCTATAAAACCTAAACTCAAAAGCCTCAATCTCAATGAAAAGGAAATTGGGGCACTCGTGGGTTCATAGGTTTAGGGTTCATGGATTAAGATATTGTCGGAGATTTTGTCCTGAAAAATTTAAAAAAATTATCCATATCCTTTCAAATTTATATCTGATACAGACTTTTGTCCATTATTCCCCTCTGGCGTTGCTTCCACTATTCTTTTAGCCGGACTGTATTAGGTCATGTTTGCAGGTATTCTTCAAGTATTTTACAGATTTTTTAAGGCAAAATGAAAATAAAGGATTATAGAATGATACTTATACTTTCAAGACCTTTACCCAAAATTAAAATTGGACCTTCCAATTTTAAATGACAATTGTGCAAAACGTAATAAATCGACAGCACCTTTTTTTGGCACGCATAAAGGACATATAAGTTACTATTATTCCGAGAAAGGACCAACACTACAACTTAAAAACTAACGGAGATATGAATGAGTGAATGGATGAATGAGAAAGGGTTGGTGATACAAGATCATCGATGCCTAGGCCTCCATTGGGCCCTTTACATTCCACCAGGTCTGCAGGTTATTCGAGGCCGATCGCCTTTGCGAATCCAAGCAGCCTCTTTAGTTGAATTTGCCTAATTGCTTCCGGTAACAAAATTGTATCTCCGAAATATCTCTGTCTCAGTCCGTTGAGTGCTAGGCACTCTCTGAGGACATGGTCAACAGTTTCATCCTCCTCCAAACACCATCCGCACGTCGGGTCGTCTTCGACACCGGTTTTATGAAGATGGCCCGTGAGGTGACAATGTTTTGTCAACAATCCCACCACAATTCGCAGCTCTTTCCTTTCCAAGGAGAGAAGCTCCTTAGTACGCCATGCACTAGGCCCAGTTATATGTTCCTTAGCACACCTCATTTCAGGAGCTCCCCTCAATGATTCAATAAATTTGCTTTCCAGCAATGATTTTAATTCTCTTTTGCCAATAGCAATTGGTACAGGTAATATTGGTTGGGGTCCACACGGTTCAGTCGCCGAACCCAACTTTGCCTCGCGTATGTCCAAGTGACCCGGGACCCATACGAGTCTGACTGTGCAGCCGGTCCTTGTCATACCATTTAGTACATCCTTGCACTCATACACCAGTGGCGAAGTTACGACACTGGTCTTTAGTGCCAATATCGCAGCCTTACTGTCTGAGCATATATTTATTACTCTATTCCTGT
Source organism: Diaprepes abbreviatus (assembly GCA_034092305.1). Lineage (NCBI taxonomy): Eukaryota > Metazoa > Arthropoda > Insecta > Coleoptera > Curculionidae > Diaprepes > Diaprepes abbreviatus. The sequence continues at coordinate 10,681,035 of JASJET010000068.1, forward strand.
CTATGTCCCTCTCACAGAGATGGTAACGGTGATATAAATTTTAGAAAAAACGCTGAAATCTCCAGTTTTTAATTTATCTGGTCGAGTCCAACCAGGACTCATTTTATTGGTATTTTTATTCTCTACAATTCATCTATTTACCCTATAGAGATTGCTTCATTGTTTTAAATTTTATTAGCAAAAAACCATGGGTGAAAATCAAAAAGAGAACAAAATATAGTGAGCTCTCTCTTAACGGACACCTCTATTCAATGGACACCTCTTCTATATGGGCAATTTTTGAGACAAAAACCATTCGTATATACCAGTCTGTACTTTTAAACCTCCCTCCAATGGACGCTCTCAACAACGGACACGGACAGTAAATTATTTATAAAAAATAATTCTAACGGACAAATATTTTACTATTTTCCTTTCAATATTTGCCTAAATTTTAAATTTTATTAAAGACACATTTTATTTGCGTAAATACCCACAAAATAGACGGCAGCCAGGTATATTGGTAGGTAATTAGGGTTTTAGGGTTTTCCAAGGAATTTTATTGGTGCACGTGAATTCTATTAAGCACATTTTACTTTATTATGTACGTATTGTTAAAACTGCTGCGGAAAGGATAATATCATTTTAGTTGCATAAACGTTTTGTGACGCGAATAACATGGCTACCAACAAAAGAAAGTTTTTAAGTTTGGCAGAAAAAGTCGATGTAATCCATTATGCGGATACGAATAAGTTAAGTGTTAGACAGTTAGCAGAAAAGTTTGGAATTGGAAAAAGTCAAGCTAGTGAAATTTTAAAACGTAAGAGTGATATAATTAAGCAGTTTTCTGAGAGCGGAAACACCGAAAAGAAAAGGAAATTTTTGAAAACTGAGGGTGCTGCATTAGATCAAATTGTTTTCGATTGGTTTTGTAAAGTGCGTTCTAAAAACATTCCTGTTTCTGGTAAAATTATTCAAGAAAAAGCATTAGAAGTTGCAACGGAACTAAATTTTGACATGAAGGCTTCCAGCGGATGGCTCGAGAAGTTTTGTAAGCGGCACAATATTTCCTTCAAATCTATATGTGGCGAAGCAGCGGCTGTAGATTTATCAGTGGTTGCTGACTGGAAGAAAAAACTGCTCACTATAATGAAAGAATACTCTCCTCGTGATATTTTTAACGCAGATGAGACGGGACTATTTTTTCGTGCCTTGCCTAACAAAACATATGCTCTGAGAGGAGAAAAATGCACTGGAGGTAAGGCTTCCAAAGACAGACTCACAATTCTGTTTTGCACCAATATGATTGGAAACAAAGAAAAGCCACTGGTAATTGGAAAAAGCAAGAATCCTCGTTGTTTCAAGAACTCCTATGTAGAAAAATTACCTATCGAATGGTATTACAATAAGAAGTCATGGATGACAAGAGAAATCATGACAGATTGGCTAAATAAATTTGACAGAAAAATGCAGAGAGAAAATCGAAAAGTACTTTTGTTCCTAGACAATGCTGCGTCTCATCCACAACTTGTATTATGTAATGTTAAATTGATATTTCTGCCGCCTAATACTACATCTGAATGCCAGCCCCTCGATCAGGGGATTATAAAATGTTTCAAAAGCTACTACAGAAAGTTATTGATCCGAAGACTGCTATCGTCGATAGAAGAGTCTGATTCTATAGGGGAACTTGAGAAGTCTATTAACGTTACCAATGCCTTGATTTGGACTGTAACTGCATGGAAGGAAGTACAACCGAAAACTATCAACAATTGCTTTCTTAAAGCTGGATTCGGTACACAGGACAACGTTGAGCCTGAAGAAGATTCCGAGGACGATCTGCCACTTTCTGAATTATGGAAAAAAAACAAACACTTTTCCATTGATTTATTAAGTTATACGGAAATTGATGGAACTTTGTTGACTGAAAATCCCGATTTAAGTATTCAAGAGTGTGTACGTGAGTTTCAGGTGAATCAGGTTGTTGAAACATTATCTGAAAGTGAAAGTGACGACGAAGAAACGAATACTTCGAATATAAAAGACATTAATGAAGCCTACAAAAAACTAAAAGACATTGAAACATTTTTTGTATTACAGGGAAATTCTAACATTGCACAACAAATCTCCCAAGCTGTAAGTTCAGTAGAAACCCAAATTGTTAAAAATAAATTAAATGGCCTTAAGCAAACCACCCTTGAAAGTTTTTTTTTAAATAACAAATGATTTATGTGCATATTTTAATTACATATACATAGGTTATATACATATTTAGTATTAAAAACTTGTGTTTTTGCTAACTAACATTTAAACATTGACTACATATACGTAATATACATGTTTAAATATTTGAAGTTTATTTTATTTTCTCCATTCAACGGACACCTCCATTCAAAGGACACTTTATGCTACACAAGTGCTGTCCATTCAAGAGAGAGTTCACTGTATTACTGCGGAATTGTTTTTAAGGAAAAGGCATAGTGGTATCCTTATTTTTGTCTCGAAAAAATCTCTATCGATTGGGTATTTTAAATTATGCACTTTTTTTAATATTAAACTCTAGCGTACATCCCAAGTGCTTAATTCTCTGAAGTTATCTGAATTTTAAAATAAAATAGTAAACACCTATAAAGGAAACTAGGTTAAATACTAAAAGAAAATTTTATTTCGTATCGAGCACAAACGACTATAATTTTGGTTTCATTTATTTTTCATATTGCTTCGACAAATCAATATACTACCTCCAAAGTCCATATCAGTACTTTCCTCACGTACAAACATAGTTATATTATTCTTATGTAGCACCATAATATTTTATTATTTTCGGATTATGTAGGTTTCTTTCCTTTGTTTTACCATTGACTTCTCTTTCTTTTATATCGTTAAATATATGTAGGTGTTTCTAAAGATAATATGTTTTGCACCGTTATGTTTTGAATTTCACTTGGAACTTAAAATTTTATTTGTAAATTCCACTGTTTTGTTTCGAGATGTTATTGTAAAATACCTACGAAATAGTATTTACATATATAGGGTATATTCTTACATGTTTTTTTTTTATCGATTTCCCGTATTTAATGCCACAATAAAAAATATATACGAGGGTGGAAAGGACACTTTTAGTCATTTTTCTTCAGTAGTACTTGTGTATTTGATATAGTTGTTTATATCCTCTGACATTATAAAGTTTTTAAAGTTTCTTGTTTTACAAGTATGAAAAAACCGAAGTGCACATTTTTTGTATTTTTCTTGATAGGCCGTAAATTTTACTTTCCAACTATTGCGTGCAAATGAAACAAGAAAGCAGACTGCTGATTGCAAAGTCAAGTTTTGCACAAACCGCACTGGGATATGGGGATTTGGAGCTTGGGTATTGGTGTCTTCTATATCGGTGCTTTCATCTACATCTGGCATAAGTAGCCGATGTTTGTACCTGCACGAGAACCGTTGGAGGGGTGAGGCTGTATAGTCTCACTTGATGTAATTCCCTTTCCAAAGCAGAAGTGTTTTGTATAAGATGGCGAAATCTATACAAAAATACTAAAATAATACTCGCATACTATCTTGAACTGTTAAATAAACATAACCTACAGAATTAAGTATTCGAGAGGATACACGATATAATATCGAACATTGAACATGATACATAAATGTTACTGAAATGGCTGGAATTGAAAACAAAAGCTGCTTGAATTCGCCAAATGTAATAATAAACCAATTTTGCTGGATGAAAATGCTTGGCCAAATGAAACAGAAACCATCTAAAAATATGTATAATACACGAACTAGGAAGTGTTATCTTACCCGTCGTATTCACAGGACATAGCACCATCTGATTATCATTTATTATGAGTAATTTAGAATTATTTGTCATCATAACATTTCAAGTCTTTTGAAGATATCCAAAAATGGATCGATGAATGGATTGCCTTAAAAAGCAACGATTTCTCTTGGCGTGAGATCCATTTGTTAAGTGGAAGATAGGAAATGATTCTGAAGGACATTACTTCTAATAGAATAGAAGATATATCTTTTTTTTTTATCCCAATGGCAGCAGTTTGAATAAGATTGAAATTGTGCAATCAATGTTTTTCATAATCAAGCGTGTACTTCTTATTGCAATCAGCTTGTATATTTTTGTTAAGAAATTTTCACTAAATACACCAAATATGAAACCAAAGCTCGCCTAAATATAAAAATTAATTTTTTTAAAAATAATTTGTAATATCTGAAAATTCATTAGCAAATAAAAAAATGCTTTGTATTTAAAAAAATCACCATTTATTATGAACTTGAATTCTTAAAATTAACTAATATTTTATTTCAGAATTTAAAACAATAATAAGAACGAATATTTATTGCTCAGTCTCTTTTTATAAATTCATTAGAATTTATTACTATGTCCTAATAAAATCATCAACATAATAAATCTTAACTGACAAATAATCATGCTTTCGAAAATTTAATTTATCAAGAATAATTGTTAGCAGAAATATTGATTATACTGTGATATACGGTCAGATATAATTTGGTCATATGTTTAGTTACTAAGGATATGAAGAACATCAATAATATTAATATTCCTAAATATTTTACATCCATTAATTAAATCATTATTTTCACACACATTAAATATTCGGAAATTAAGAAACAGCGTTTAACATTCAAAACTTCATTTAATTTATAATTTAATTTAGATTTTTAACTAGAAGAGAAAACCAGAATTTTTAATCGTTATACCTCCCTGACAGCTACTCATTTTGATGTTCCATGCAATTTCAGCTTCCATGTGTCATTTCCAAAGAAGGTTACATTTATTAGTATGATGTTGTGATTAGTCAAAGGATAAGAAAATTCCAATAATGAGATATAGTTAATCATCATTTATCTAATCAACATATTCGATGAACAGATACAATTTTTGTATTATCCCTTTTAATATAATAACGATCAAAATATTGAATCGTCATACATGAATCAAAATAAAGAATTTATATCCGTATAACAGCCTGCAAGAAGTTATTCTGTTTTCCATCTAGAGCCTCTTCTTTACAGAAAAGAAATTATGAAAAGATATTATACTTTAGTCAGATTGTAACCCAAATATATTAAACTGCTAAGATTTCTGTGACCTTGGTTGGTACGGCGATCAATAAATTTTAACGAAAATTATTATAATACCATATGAAGCCTATGCTGGATAATACCAACGTGGTTATTTGACTGGCCAATGAGGAAAACATGTTTCTAAGATACCCTTATATCCTCTGCTAATTAGCAGCCCTTAATCGTAAGGATAATGAAATAACGACTTGAAGATTGGAGGTTGGTGCAGGCCTTATTCATCTCGTAGGAGAACAAAATCCCCCATCTGTGACTAATACCCTAATCAGACATGACATCTTAACAAGAATATAGATTATATGGGAACGTTAAGTTTTTGAGATATTTGTTCTTAAAGCGTACCAAATTTTAAAGTCAGGTTTTCAATAATTTATCTGCCATTTTCTCTTCTTTAGGGTCTATCATATTTATTATTTTTTTGATAAAATCATAAAAACTATCCAGCTTCATTTTAGAAACAGGGCTCAGGATCAGGAAAAGAAAACCTGTTTGGTTCTACTAGATTTCAGCAAGGCATTTGACACCTTGAACCATTCCACTTTATTGACGAAGTTAAAGTACAGCTTTACGGAATATGATGAAGGGGGAGGAGCTGAATATTATTTTGTGAAGTATTATTCAAAACTGAATTTAATTAATTTATTTCTTAAAAGTATGTATTTTTTGCTGTAATTTTTATTAATTTGGTAATGAATAGAAAATAATTTATATGAGCAGCGCTGTGCTTGATCCCACCACCTTTTTAAACTGGCTCATATTGTAATCTTTATAGATTTATAGACCTGATTATTATTATAAAAGTGATAACAAGAAAATTGTATCTCTTCACCGAATGTGTTGATTAGATCAGTGGATGATTAACTATATCTCATTATTGAAATTTCCTTATCCTCTGACTGGTCACAGCTTCTTACTGATAAATGTATTTTTTGATACTAATATATGCTTACGATCGAAACTGAAATTGCGTGGAACGTCAAAATGAGTAACTCTCAGCTGACAAAATATTGGGTTAAGTTACCCCATTTCTAATGATTAAAAGATCTAGTTTTCTCTTCTGTTTGTAAAACTAAAATAAATCTAAAATAAACTATAAATTAAGTGAAGCTTTGAATGTTAAACGTTGTCTATTAATTTCGGAATATTTAATGTGTGTGAAAATAATGATTCAATTAATCAATGTGAAATATTTGTGAATATCAATATTGTGAAATAATGATGTTTCACATATCCTTAGTAACTAAACATATGACCAAATTATATGTGACCGTATATCACACTATAATTAATATTTCTGATAACAATTATTCTTGATAAATTAAATTTTCGAAAACATGATTATTCGTCAGCTATGATTTATTATGCAGATAATTATACTTTTGGATTAAACTTAGTGAGTGCGGAATTAATTGATCATTCCATTTTATTAGGACACAGTAATGAATTTATGAAAAGAGACTGAGCAATAGATTTCCGTTCTTAGTATTGTTTTAAATCTTGAAACAAAATATTAATTAATGTAATTTTAGTCCTCACTAACAATGCAGCGCTAAGCTAAGGAGATAATTTTAAGATTTTAAGTTCATAATAAATTGTAATTTAATACATTTGAAGTGAAAAACTATTTTTTTGCTTACAAATAAATTGTTAATTATTAACAAAAGAGCGTATTTTTATGTTTAAGCGCGCTTTGTTTTGATATTTGCTCTATTTTGCGAAATGTTAGTTAGAAGTTAGAAATAAACACCTTATTCTGATAATCATTCGAAATAAATGATTATCAGAAGGTGCAATGTCTTGTAAATACGGAAGGGGAGGCAACACTTTTGAATTGTCTAAACCAATTTCTGCACGTTTTCTCACAGAGGGGATGTTTACTATAATATTCCAGAAGCAAGCGATGACTTCCAGGAGCACTTTTTCTTAATGCAAAAAAGCAAAGCTTTCCGCATATATTGTTTCTTTCAAATCCTGACATTTTCGATGTTATAAAAAAAGTAATATGTAAAGTGAATTCACTCTTGAATACTGAATATTTTAGGATATATTCAATACTTCAAAACAGTTTTGTTTTGGTGTGCTTTCTATAAGGTAATTATTCGAAATAGTGGGAACACCGAATATTCCAAATTTTTCGATGACATGTTAAATACTTTCTATTTTGGGGTCGTAGACTACGAATATGAAACTTTCTTTGCGATCTCGCATGGAAAAAATTTTCACCTTTATTCATATAACTTGTATTTTCTGATCATTATCTTTAAATTTTAGCCACTTCTAATAAAATTCACAAACACAGCACAATATTTAATAATTATTTTTTATATGTTCATAAATAACGGCGGAAAATGCGAATTTTCCATAAAAAGTAAGAAAACTTTTGGATTGTAAAATGATTTTTTTTAGTATCTCCACGATTTAGATCGCAACATAATTTACTATGCGATGTTGCCACTTTGACGTGGATATTAAATTTCATTAGGATAGAGAATTTGGTAATTCAAATGCAAATAAGTATTGTAGCATAAGATGTGGGTAAATGTGCAGAATCAGAATGCCAAACATAAACATATCTTTCAGCAAGCTAAAAACTGATCAAACCTGAATTATCCTGAACTAAACTAAACTAGATTTTCTCTTCTTGACCGCAACTTTAAAGCCTTTAAATGTGATTAGTTTATGTTTGGTATCCCGATTCTGTTTAACTAGCGTTAAAGCTAAATATATTGTTTACAACTTAGTCAACAACATTATCTATAATTTTTTTTCACGCTCATTAACAAAGGTTGCTCTCCAGCAGAGACGACGGAGGGGCGGAACACTCTCTGCCAGGATGGGAGTTGAGACAGGTCCTAAAAGTTATTCTAAAAGATTGTTACTGTTAGTTCTGGTTAGTTCAGGTTTGATCTTGAATTTAAGACCAACTTAACTTGCCGAACGATCTGTGTTACGGAATTTTTATAATGTCTTCGCTCTTCGTAAGACAACTACCGCAGGTGTAGGATATAGCCAGGTGATTATCGATCGCACGATGTAGTCCATTCAACCACTACTTGACATTTTCTAGGGTTTTGTTTTCACAAAGGTTATAGTGAAAAAAAGGTATTTTTTTATAGCGTATTCAGTTTAAATGAATTTGGTATTATTCTTGTTAGCTTAGTCATTTTTTTAATTGGCTTATTTTGTTTTACCAAATTTTAAAAAAAATTCTGTCAAATAACTTTTGCCTCCATGTGGTATGGAAGCGGAACCTGACACTCGAGGTCTGTTCTCTTAGAATCTCGCAGAATGTCCTCTCCGAGATACAAATCACCTTTTATTTTTGTTTAAGTGTATGCTAATGTATTTGCAGCAATTTTTTCTTATTTCTAGAATTTTTACTCCACCTGCTTGTCTGTTTCAGGTTTGAGGAGCTCCACTATTCTTATCTTATTATCTTATCGTGTCTTTACAGAAGACAAATTATCTAAAAATGCCTTTACCTATATTATCTTGAACAGGCTTTATTTCAGTTATCTTGTTATATCTTATCTTAGTATCTTATTGTGTCTTTGTAGAAGAGAAATTATCTTCAAGTACCTTTAGCTACCTTGTCTTGAAATAACAGGCTTCATTTAAATTATCTTATTATATCTTTCACCTGCAGTCATCTATCTAAAAAACTTACCCTTGTTTTTTGTTTTCAGCGAAGGTTTGACCAATTTTCTTTCTTATGTTATGTACACTTCCTTTCTTGCATTGTGTACTATTATAAATTTCTTCTTTTCTTGATATCTTGTTAAAATGATTAATGCTAATTTTAAATATAATATTAATTTTCAAAAATTATACAAGAGCAACTTATTTAATTTTTTTTTTGACATACTACAGGATCGGTACAAAAAAGATTTTTTTAGTAAGAAGTTGTACCTTTTAATTTTAGAATATGTAATGTGTAAGAGTTTTATAAGTAACCCTATAGTTTACCATAAATATTTTTTTATTGGTGTATAATAAATTTTGTAAATTTTTCAACACTTTGTAATATTTTTTTAACGTATTATAAATAAATTGTTTATTGTTCATTCTGACATTTATTTTGCACACCCACTGCTTTTCTTAACCATACATTTTCTAAATTTAGATTGGAACCTCCCTGAGTAATTTATAGGAAACGCAAATTTAGAAATAATGTTCTTCGTATGATTCTAAATTTATTGTGTAGGAGTAAAGTTGAAAATAATAACCACAAGTTCCTCTCTTTGAGGTAATATCTGTTTATGTTTGCATTCCGATTCTGAACGTTCACCCATATTTTATGCTACCATATGACTTTGACATACTGGAATAATCACAACTAATTGTATTTGAACTATCAAGTTTTCTATTCTAATTAAAATTAAAATCTATATAAACGTGGCAATATACTAGACACGCTAAAAAAATCAAACCACAAGCAATCGGTTTACTTATACTCATGGAAAATTCGCATTTTCCGCAGTTGTTTATGTAAATTTTGTTAAAAAAATTATTAAATATTGTTGTGTTTGTAAATTTTATTAGATGTGGTCAAAATTTAAAGGTATTTGTCGGAAAATACAAGTTATATGGATGAAAGTGAATTTTTTTTTGAAAAAACTCTGCGAGCATGCGGAAAAAAAACTTCATATTCATGTTCCACTATTCATTTCACTATTCCGGAGAACTACTAAAAACAATACTACTTACATCATCCGATATAAAACAGCAGGAATTAAGTTTAAAACCTAATACATTTTTTGGTACTTATACATAGGTCTGGTTGATATACTCAGGTACGAGACTATGAATGAATGAATCAATGAAATAGGGGTGGTGATACTGGATCATCGATGTCTAGGCCTCTATTGGCCCCTTTACATCCCACTACCGCTGCAGGTCATTCGAGGCCGATCGCCTTTGCCAAACCAAGCAGCCTCTTTCGTTGAACTTGCCTGATTGCTTCAGGTAACAAAATTGTATCTCCGAAATATCTCTGTCTTAGTCCGTTAAGTGCTGAGCACTCCCTGAGGATATGGTGAACAATTTCATCCTCCTTCAAACCCCATCCGCACGTCAGGTCATCTTCGACACCGATTCTATGAAGATGGCTCTTGAGGTAACAATGTCCTGTCAACAATCCCACCACAATTCGCAGCTCTTTCCTTCCCAAGGAGAGAAGCTCCTTAGTACCCCGTGCGCTAGGCCCAGTGATATGTTCCTTAGCACTCCTCATTCCAGGAGCTGTCCTTCACGATTCAATAAATTTGCTTTCCAGCAACGATTTTAATTCCCTTGTGCCAATAGCAATTGGGACAGGTAGTATTGGTTGACGTCCATACGGTTCAGTTGCCGAACCCAACTTTACCAGACGGTCTGCTTTCCCGTTCTCGCTTATGCCCGAGTGACCCGGGACCCATACGAGTCTGACTGTGCAGCCGTTCCTTGTCATACCACTCAGTACGTCCTTGCACTCAGACACCAGTCGCGAAGTTAGGAAACTGAACTTCAGTGCCAATATCGCAGCCTTACCAGCCTTGTCCAAGAGGGTAGTACTCTCTGACTCCTGTGCTCTTGACAAATACTCCGGCTCCAGCTCTTTCATCTTGTCGAGATCCATCAGTATACCACCAGGATCCATTTTTCGGAAGATTTGGTTCTCCCTCTTAATCCTCTCTACTTGGCATAAGTATCTCCAGGGCGAGGTTGGGTTTTAAAAGCGGCGTCATGTAATCTGTTCGCATGGAGAATGATGGACATCTCTCCACCGCGCTTTCCCACACACCTGAATAGCCGCCCGTTCCAATCCCAAAATGCTCTAGGTAACCGAGACGATAAACAGTCTTCAGGGCCTCGTTCTCTATATATAAGTGAAAAGGAGGCAGGTTCACCTTCAAGAACCCTGGTGGGAGCAGTCCTCATCGCACTCAATATTCCCATACAGGCCATTGTTTGAACTTTGTCAAATTGAAGAATGTGTTTACGCTTTGTTGTACTACGCCACCATACAATAGCGGCGTACGTGACTATTCCACGAAATATACAAACTTAAAAATTCTAATGCGTTACAGATATAGCTATTAAAGCCTTAATAATGGGAAAACTAATCCATATATTGCGATAATATTTTGCTGGCTTATGCTGGCAGACGTGCAACGAAATTGCGGAAAAAACTAACCATTCCAATAACCGCTACGGGACCCTAAAAAAATGTGTGACTGTCATATGCTTAAAAAATTCTTTTTATTAAATTTTTAGTTTCCGGTTTGACAAAAAATGTACTTACAAATGGCTAAAAGGCACAATTCTTTTATATATATATATATATATATATATATATATATATATATATATATATATATATATATATATATTAAATATTCCATTTACAAACTTCAGTTTTACCTTGTTTTATCCCAATTTTATTATTAAATTTAGTTATGAATAGAGAGTTAGTTAAAAATAGGGAGTTAGTGCTGCAAGTAGTTGCATTATTCTGTTTGTTTTGTTGTTACCTTAGAAATTTCAAGATTTTTGTAATATTTTCATATCTGTAGGTATTACATATATAATTATATAAATAATTTTATATCAATGCCCATTTTAAGCTCTATTAAAGAATTCAATTACTTTTTATAGCTTTTTACTAATTATAATAAAAAGAGGTCAAAACTAGACCTTATTTTTGGTGACGTCTAAGCTAATAAGACCCAAAAATAATTATTTGGGCCTTCCTAAAAGGAATAAAAGCTACCGAATGGTAAGGACTAGTATTAAAAAGGGGTGCTAATCCTGGTAAGGGCAATTTCTTACTTAAATATTATTGTTGAGGAAAGAACTTCTCTAATTACCAGTATTTCTGGAGTTGTTTGAAAAAAATTATATATTTCCTTGAACTTATAGCTGTGCTTTAGGTAAATTTAAAATTTGGAAAAATGTACTATGTTGTCACACCACTGATTGAAATCAATACTTACAGTCTGCTAAAATTATTGCAATGATCAACTTCAAGTTTCAAAAAAAATTCTAATTATTGTAGGATAACTTTTTTTTTAGTATAGTATAGTACGTGTACTCGGTCAACAAAAATATAATGTCACGGGATTGTATTAATTCCTCTAAACCATTCTGCTACTCTTGTAGCCTAGAAACGACCATAAAAGCTACTAGAATAGACTGCTATTTTGAGTATTTTGGCAGAAATTTCTTAAATCAAGATAAGCCTGGGTGCTTCTCACTTATTCTGTTATGCGCGTAGTACATTCACGCTTCTTGCTTGGTTAGATCAGAAAGAAAAATCAATGCTTTTTGCTATTCCAATGATATGGAGGGCATCAACGAATCATGTAAATGCAAAAGGAGGGTGTCATGTTACAAAGAGTCAGTTAAACAGAATGTCATTTTAGCGATCCCAACTTCAATGTCATCAAAGAACCAAATCTTCTTACTAGTTAAGGCACAACTGACCTGACCACATTAAAAAGATTTTCCAAAGGCCATGGCCACGAGCTTGCTAGATAATCTTTGGAGAAATGGGGCGTTTAATCATAGCAAATGATCATCAAACCTATGATCATATATGCCTTTTTAGTATGATGGTCAAAGGTGCAGCAAGCAGCAACTCAAAGATAGCGGCAAAAATACACAGGTTAGCCTGTGTAGGAGTCACAGGAGCCTTGCTATTATGCCCCGCAGCGGCAATAAAAAACAATCCTGAAATACCGTTCCAATGCACGTAGAGATGAAGGCGCCAGCAATCTTTCAACTATTCCAGACAGAGAACCTCAAACTTGAGAATTTTGTTTAGCATATGCAGTTTTTGGATACAATTCCAATAGACTTTCTATAAGGTATAACTTTGACATAACCTGCGAAGTAGTAACTGACTGTTACCAAGAAATTGAAGATGAACTGGCTCGTCTAGTGAAGGATTCAATAGTATAGTTTACTGACGAATCCAAGATGGAAGAGAGGGTAGGAGTGGGAGTGCCAAGCCCAAGCTTCAGGCTTGCTTAATCCTTATGTAACACCCCCACCATCTTCCAAGCAGAAATACCTGCAAATTAAATCTGTACCGATGAATGCCTGAATAGAAACACTAAGAAGCCAAAAATATACCTATTGTCAGATACCCAGGCAGTCTAAGTTGACTGGTATCTTAAAGCAATTGGTACGAACCAACAGGGTAACCTTGATGTGGGTACCAGGGTACAAGGAAATTAAAGGAATTGAGGAAGCTGGCAGCGTCGCAAAAAAGAAGCATAAACTCCTTTTCTTGACTTTTGTGAATTATTAAAAGTCCTATGAAAGAAGATCTTTGAAGCTGAGAACAAAATTAGATCACATTAAGGTGAAACAGTATGCCTGGCCTCAGACAAGCGAAGAAACTTATAAATTCTACGCAAGAATTCTTCTCAATCTTCCAAAAAGGGATATTTGGGTTATAACGACTCTCCTCAAAGAGCCTTTCTATCAACCATTTTATAAGAATGAACCACGCTGTGGAAGTGATTTGTCATTTCTACGACCGTGCAGCCGAAGCAGCGAATGCATAGCTCTCTTCTTCAAGAGATCAAAATTTCTGGAAGGTGTTATCTTTACGCCTGAGAAAATAAAGCACTTACGCCAGAGGAAACTAAAGCACTTCGTGAAAAGTCAAAATATCCAGGTCTTATTAAAAATTTTTATATTTGATTAGAGTAACGTGCAATCTACTTTCCACATTTATGATATATTTTGTGTAACACCCAGTATTTCGCTAACAAATAACATTTGATTAAGGCATATTTAGACTGTCTTATAACAATTTTAAGTGTACATTTACAGTTGTGACTTATTACTGGAGATATTGTATTGATAGCAAATAAAATTAAACAATTTTTTATGTTACCTCATCGTTCTTTCACGTGATACTTTAACTCAATATTTTCAAAAGCCGAAGCATCTTTAAGCTCTCTATCGAAGAAAACACTATGAGAAACTTTTCTGATTTAAATGGTAATGGAGTATCTCGTAATGAAAACACATAAATTATTTGTAAGGCGTTTTAATTAAAGAATTTATTTAGATTGGCCAGCATTATTTCGTAATACTTGCCGAAAATAAATTATTTTCATTTTGTTTGTGTTTAAGGAAATACAAATTTTCATTTAAGTAATAGGTTTAATTCCTAAACACAAGTGTTTTACTTTCTAAGTAATGCAGACTGCGTGAAAAAGAGAGTCGTTTTAGCTTTGTTTATATAAGAAGTATTTTAATTAAATTTTATAAATTAATAATGCGTGTATATAAATTAAAATAAAGATAATCTTTTTTCTTTAGACTAAATATTATTTTGTAAACAGGTCTTTTTATACAAAATCTCTCAAATCTCTTCAGCTTAACAGCTTTTTAATTTTATCAAGTGATTTTATGTCTTTATTTGGTAAATTTATAAAATCAATGGGGGAATTTTCTTTGAAATTCAAGTATAAAAGGTAACGTTAATTTACCTAGACCTTTTCAGAGAGATAAGCAACTTGTTTTTAGGTATTTCTTTTTAGATTACATAAAAAAGGCTTGTGTATTGAATTGAGATAATGTTTCGCAATTTTATGATTAGTGCCTTTTTTTGATAGAAACATATTCAAACTATTATCATGCCCAATTTTAGGGAGACTGGTATGTATAGGAACCAGGAACTCTAAACTTCTTTTTCAACATCGGTTTTTTAAAAAATGGATTACAAAAAATTGATTATCAGTTCTAATATGTTCGGCTAGACATTATTTTTCAAAATAGGCAATTAGACTCATGTCTAGCGCTGAGTTGTCACTAGGATCACTGAAGAGCAACCAGTTCTTTGACTAGCGACTCGCTAGACTGATCAATCTCAGGTTGACTAACCTTTATCCCAAGCGTGTCTGTCCTTTTATTATCCTATTCTTTTTCCATCAAGTCAACAGTTCGCATCCTTTGCAAACCTTGGGTCATTATGACCCAGAAAGGGACCTTGCTGACTTGCTGAATTTGCACAATCGACGATCAGTAAATAAACATAATATTTCACAATGAGGAGGTAATGAAATAAATAAAGCTTCCAAAGTTTGTTTTTGCTTTAATTTAAAATGAAAAATTAATTGATTTATGAAATATTAAATTTTTAAAATTTCCTTATATTTGTTTAATATTACAAATTTAGGCTAATAAAAAGTATAAATGTTTTTATGTATAAAGTGAGGTCTAATTTAGCAGGGCCTCTGTCACTGTTGAAATGTTATATACATTTTAGAAGATTTTTTAAAAAATGGACTAGAAATCAATCCGCATTTCTGTTTTTTTATAGGTGTCTTTGAAATAAAATTTTACTAGTTAAAGCGATTTAAGTGCTTCCATATTATCTAGATAAATTATCCTTAGTGGTTTTCTAGGATTTTTTCCCAGTGGCTCAACATAATTGAAAATGACAGACCTACAATGGAGGAATAAAAATTGCATTAGTTTCACAATTGATATTCTGAATCACGGATACAATTAAGGGGCTTAAAAATTTAATTTTTGCGTAATTTCAACTAAGGTTCCTTGAACAATCCGATTCTGTAAATCTTCTATGTCAATTGGCTTAGTTAGGAAAACTTTACCTTTAGGGTAGCCCTACAAAAAAAAGTTAATGGTGTTTAGGTCTGGAAACCTTGGCGGTTACTCAATAAGTTCTCCTTTTTCAGTGTTTGCCAAAACATCAAAAAAAAGGCGCCAACTTCTGCTGTGCAATGTGGCGGTGTACAGTCTTGTTGAAACCAGATATTTTGATGGGTAAATATAGACTGTCTTCTTCAGGAAACAGTTAAAATGATCTCAGACTGGCAATTTGACATAATGTAACAAGGATTTATTCTCCATATGAACATTATTTATAATGTTTATATTTCATTTCGAGATATAACTGTCGATAAATCGAATCGAATAAAAATATTTTTTCGTCCCCCATCTTGGATTCTGTTGATTGGCCAAAATAATATAGAACACATCTAAACCGCGCCAGGCAATTTTTAAATTTTAAAGGCGTTACTTCGTAATTAAGAAAGGAAGATGAAGGAAAGGATTTAAAAAATTTTCCAGCATATGTGATAATTTCAATGACAAATTACAGCACAACGTGGAATAGATTTTTGGATACCGGTGACATAACCAGGAGGCTATATGGACCCCATGCATGTACTGAAACATGTACTTTAGTTCAAAATAAAATTACCACCAGGGTTGGATTTTTTAAAGTAAATAATCCCCAATTTATTACCTTAATATATAATACTGTACATTTTTTAAATGCTGCTACGAATATTCCATTTCAATAAAATTATTCTGATTTTTAATTAATTTTGTAAAGACAAATTATATTTCAGAGTGAACAAACATATATTTTAAAAACTACCTACGTTATTCACCACAACCGGCACGGCGACATATAAATTACCGTGTATAATGAAAACTGATATTGTTGTCAAAATACGCCACAATTGCACGATATTCTGGCAAAGTTTGTGTTTTCAAGCGCAATTTTCCGCGTCATTAAAAAATTGGGCGTCTTTTTGATACAGTCGTTGTTTTCTTTATAAAATAAAATAAAATAAAATAAAATAAAATAAAATACTCAGAAACAAATAAACCAGTAATTTGATTTCTTCAAGATTTTGGTGATTTGACAGTTTCGGTATTAAAAATACCCCACTATAATTCAGGTAGGGATTTTCCCATTGTATTATATACTATAATTGTGTTATAGTCTATAAATTATAATCAGGGTGTTTTATTTAGGGTGGCCGGGTACCATATCTCAGGAAGTGTTAGTCCAGAAACTTTGGGAAAAAAATTCCGTTAAGGAAAGTGGTCAAGAGAAATTGCTAGAAATAATTTTTAAGTTCCTAACTCTGTCGCTAGGGGGCGTGTTGCTATGGTCATGTAAAAAAGACTTTTTTCTGGAAAAATCGCTATATAAGTTATCAAAAACATATCACCCTGGTAATTTTACTATAATTCTACATCTTTTTGATTTAACACTTTTTGCTATGAAATGTAAAGTTAGGGCAGGAGAGGAGGGGGAAAGTCTAGTGATAAAAGTTACCATAAGTTTGGTTTGGTTTAGCTGAACCGAATTTGATAAACTTGGTCTCGTTTAAGAAAGGAATGTTTAACAATTAAAATGAAAAAATATTAGAATGTTTTTCGCTGCCCTCACTAGAGGGCATTATTTGAAAACCCTCTTTTTTTCAGTTTTACTCCGAAATTTTAAATGGAAAGACACAGTTTTTATATCATATTTAGAAAGTAGAATAAATTTGCAAGAGAAAATGTAAAAAAGTTAATTCGATATCTTCATTTATTTCGGAACTATAGCCAAAAAAATAATTGATATAACGTTGACGGGAAAAAGCAATTGTTTTCAAAGGTTCGTGGTCAAGCGTACCATGAAAAATCATAAAAAAAATTTTAAACTTTCCACTTTTTATTAATTTTTTAACTTATTTTACTGTTTTACGGTCACAATTAATGTTTGTTTCTTGTTTTATTTCTGTGTACCTTTCTTCACACTTTATCCAGGCGTGGTTTAAATTTGAAGCGTGTTTAAAGACCAACAAGCCAAAACAATAATAAAGATAACAAACACTTTACATTATTAATGAAACCATTGAAAACTTGTTAAACAAACGACAAATAGACTTTATAAATGTTGAAAATGACCACCGTTGTGCAAAATGCAACTATTGCATTTTTTCAAGTGCTGGAAACAGCAGTTTTAATTTGAGCTTGTGAAACCGTAAATATGGAACTTAAAATTTTCTCAATCATGTTCACACGTGTGGTTGGTCCTGTTTGATAAACAATCTCTTTTAATCTTCCCCATAAAAATCTAGCACGGTCAAATCCGGGAATCTGGGTGGCCACGGAAACAAACTACCATTTCCAATCCAACGATTTGGATAACTAACATCTAAAAAATTACGGACTGTGTCAAAAAAGTGTGCCGGGTATCGATCATGCTGATAAAGATAAGCGCTCCCATAATTATGTGTCCTAAGGTTCCTCACCACACGTCGACACTCCAGCTGTTTTAATGATCCACTTGCTGCATCTCGTGGAAATTTGTTTGGGACTAACAATGCATGCTGTGCAAATTAACACTTCCACAACTAGTAAAAGTTGTTTCATCAGTCCATAAAATCTTGAAGAGGAATTGGCGATTTTTGTTGCACATAGCTCTGAATCAATAACAATAATTCATCCGCCTGTCAAAATCAGTCTCAAAAAGAACTTGGTGTAAAACCACATGATAACGATGCACCTTAAAATCCCCTAAAATTTGGTATGTTTGTAATATTGTCTTCATTTATTGACAAACGTCTCCTGAAGGGCATTGGGCATTTTTCTGACACGTATTGCCAACCGCCGAAACACTTTTCTAGTATAGAGTCTTCGTTCAGGATATCTGACAGCATATTCACAGCAAATATATAGTAAGCCTCGGCACTGATATATGACATTTTTGAAAGATGTAACACACAAGTTGAATAAAGGTAAAATCATATTTCTCAAAAAATGCAACTTAAAGTTTAGACGAGATACTTGTTTTATCAAAGTTTCATTCAAGTGACATATCAATTCATTTCTTTTACTGGAAATCTGCCGATTTTGTTTCAAGTAAATTAAAGGCGATAGTGATGGAATAAAAAGTGAAAAAGCGCAAACTTGTAGAAAGTTTAAAAAGATTTTTATTATTTTGCATGGCACACTTGATCACGGACCTTTGAAACCTCATGAGAAATTTTCATCTTGTAGTTTTCGTTAATCGTCTTGTATAAACTTTCCGTGATGAGAAATTTTGATTCTCTGGTCTTGCTCTCGAGCTCGTGACTCATCTCCTCATTAGTCAAAAGTAAAAAAGTGATTAAACATTTTAGAAAATATATTATAAGCTTCTTATTACGTTAATCCAATTTTTAATGAAATTTTGATTTTCTAAAAAGCTCCAAGAAAATATTATGCATCCTAAGTTAAATAATACTTTCAAAATAGAAAAAAAAACATGGAAATTTCATATAGGTACTTTAAAGCCAGTTTTACCCCTGACTTTATTTTTATTAATATATTTACAGGCATATATATTAAAGAATATAAAAACCTAGACAAAACCCTCTACCATGACAATAGTTGTCCCTTCTACTTGTTTTGAATTTTTTTACTATAAAATATCATAAAAGGGTCATAAATAAAATTAAGAAACGTGTTATGTAGTGAAAATGCAAAATAAATACAAGGGTCTAAAGAGAATATCATAAAAGCCATGGAGAAAGGATAAGACTATAAAAATAAAACAGTGAAGAAAATCATGAAATACTATATTGGAGAAAAGACACCCCCGGAACAAAGTAGGGCTCTAAACCCTTTTTAAAGCGTTATTGAAGGATATGAGAAAGTAACGGTTAAGGGTACAAAACGAGAAAATATGGATAGGTATGAAAGAAATTACGTGCTAAGAGATTCCGGATATAACCCCTATAAATTTTTGGCGTTGCAATTGGACTTAATAAGTTTAAATCTAAATTTAGGAAATATATAACTGAATGGAGAAGATATTTATGCAACGTCTTCTTTACAGTTTCGTATATTAAATCGAGAATTATTTTCTGTATTAAAATGAGTCCTAACAAGCAAATTGCGATCTTTTAATATGATGTGCTTATCAGTTGCCTAAAGCCATAAAACGTTTCATTAAATTTCAAAGTGTGAGAATTTTAGGACTGTTTGCTTAAAGCACAGATTAACCAGATGCAACGAAATCGTAGAGTTTCTTTCCATCATTTTTCGGACGGATTGTTTAAATAAATTTGACGTGAGCTATGCTTTGATAGTCTTAAAACATCCATGGTTTACAAAAATTATCCCTTAAAAGTTTTTCGGTCATGTAAGGTGAAGGTTGTCCAAACTTGAAAAATTCCTGAAATTTGCAATTTTCAAACTTGAATATCTCGAAGAAAAAGAAAGATATTTGAGCAAACTCAGCGGCAATTGAAAGAGTGAAAATTATGCTTTAAAATGCTATGTTTGGATTGTTTGGAATACTGTCAGTGTTAAACTCTCTAGCCACTATCCATCCATACATGAATTTATAAGAAGTGCGAATATCTGATGTATGACGCTCAGTTCGGATTTCGTAACGGACTGGGAACTAAAGAGGCTCTTTTTCCCTAAATATACTGAAAAAACGATGTAGAGACCTGAATGTGGATGTATACACATGTTTTATAGATTACCGAAAGGCATTCGACTGCGTTAACCACCAAAAGATGATGGAAATTCTGAGAACCGTCGGAATTAACGAACAAGACCTACGCATTATTTCAGAACTTTATTGGCATCAAACGGCAACAGTCGAGATGGAGCAAACAACATGCGTCTTGTCTCCGTTCCTGTTTCATCTGTATTCGGAGTCTGTATGTAGAGAAGCATTAGATTGCCCAAGGTGGAATCTAGATCAACGGAACTATGATAAATAATATTAAATACGCTGATGATGCCGTTTTAATAGCAAACAACATACAAAAGCTACAAAATATAATAATTTCCGTGGTTCGTTATAGCGAAATGTTCGGCTTATATCTAAATGCCTCCAAAATCAAAATATTAGTCTTCTCAAAGACGGTAATAAACGTACACCTATATGTCAAAGGACAAACAGTAGAACAGGTAACATCAATAAAATACCTGGGACCTAACATCAAGAGTGAGGGTAACCCGAAAAAACAATTTTTGTCAAGGATTGAACAAGCGAGAAAAACACTCATGAGTACGAAAAAATTTTCTCTCTAGAGCTCAGAACCCGGATGATCCGATATTACGTTTTCCTTGTTTTACTATACGGATGCAAAAGCTGGATAATAGACCAACAAACAGAAAGAAGAGTAGATGCCTTGGAGAAGTACATATATAGATGGATGCTGCGAGTTTCATGGGTACAGAGGATCACTAACAACGAAGTTCTCCAACGCATGGGTAAACCAAAAGAATTACTGAACACCATCAAAGAGAGAAAGACACAATATCTGGGTTATGTGCTGAGAGGTGAGAGATACGAGTTACTCCGACTCATAGTAGGTGCAGGGTAAAAATCAGTAACAAGACGCCAAAACTCATGACTAAAGGATTTGAGGAGATAATTCGTCCGTTCATCTAGAGAAATATTTCGTGCTGCAGTTTCCAAAACTACAATTGCCATTTGGATCGCCAACCTTCGGAAAAAGGAGAGGACGCAATAAGACGAAGAGGAAACCACTACCTGTTGTGTTTTAATGGTTACAAATGTTTACGTAAGTAGTTTTGTGAAGTTTCTAAATTATTGTCCAATAAAATGCATTACTATTTGAACTAAAAAAGCATATTCTATAGGTCTTGGTTTGAAATAAAAATCGGCAAAATATTTTTAATATTTAACTAAATATTCGAATAAAGTTAATTACCGATTAAAGTAGCAAACATTAAAATACTGATACTAAAGCAATAATATATTTTAAAAGGAGAGATAAATTAATTATGAAGACAGCAGAAATGTGGGTGGCCAAAAGTTAAATTATGGGTAGTCTAAGAAGCTACCCACTTTTCTGTTCTTAGTACTAGGGTTGTTCATAATGATCTACGAGTTATAGGCCGTTAAAGCCAAAAAGACGTTGAAATACCATTATTGCTCATCGGGCGCCAGTCATATTAATAAAAAGCAGGTACACATCCGCATGCGAATAGCCGCTTTCCTGTAATCGATCATTTATTTGATAGAGTCAACCGTAAAAGAACAATACCGTTTCATTCATTTGTAGGTTGCCTGGTTTTTATCTCGTCAGTTGTGTGTGAAATAGTCGGATTTGGAGTACTATATTTAATATAATGATCTCTTAAAAGTTTATTCTTACGTTTTGACAAAATACGTTCAAATAGATTTTCAAAATTCGGTTCTATCAATATTGAACTGAACATTTTTGTAATGCGCATGTTCAAAAGTACGGGACTATTTAATTGTTTTAACATCTAAAGCTTGTTATTTTTGTGATTAAACTTTGCGGGCCTAATAAATAATTTGTATAGTTTTTTGAGAAAAAAAATGTCGCGATTATCATAACTTCAAATATGTTATGAAATTTAAAAACACCTGATGTGATTCGAATTCAGCGACCAAAAATCTATAACAAATGACTATTCTTATTCAATGTACAAATTTCACGTCGTGCTGTGTAATCATTGATAGCAACACAAATCCAAATTTCAATACAAATTAACCGCAACAACATATTAATGACAGGCATTTACAGCGACGAAGTAAAAACTTCATTTACATCAAATACGAACTCAGTTCTTTGAACTGTTAAACGCAGATCAGTAGCTTTTTATTAAATTCCAACAAAAAATCTCGAAGATTGGCAGGATTAATTAAGGCATTACTTGTTTTATATTTTGCCGCCGGTTTAACTTCCGTGACATTTAGACTGAATTTAACTTTTAAATCTATACATATTGTGAATGAGAAAGTAGTGCGATTTTTTAAATCAAATACGAAAATAGATTTATGCGCATATGAAGGTAGTCGTTTCTATCTCGGGAATGAGATATTTCAAAATTATTTTTTTGAAAACTATGTAGGTAGTTGTCATAATATTTACTACTTCTTGACGAGTATATCAGAGCCCAACACTGTCCATAGGAGGTTCATTTATGACATTTTGTTTAGGAGTTGGGTTTTTATATTTATTAATAAAACGTATTATATCTTCAGCGCAATATCCGTTGCCTCTCAGAGCCTTAGTCAGTTTTTCTGTTTCTGACTTCAATGATTGTTCGTTACATATTGAAAGTGCTCTATGTACCAAGGAGCTTATGGCATATTGTTTTTGAGAAGGATGATCCTGTGATGTTGTATTGAGATATCGATTTACATGTGTTGGTTTTCTGCACACAGAATGTCCTAATTTACCATTCTCTTTCCTTTGAACTACTACGTCAAGAAAGGGAAGGGCACCATTTGATTCAGTTTCCATGGTGAATTTTATACTAGGGTGTTATTGATTTAGATGATTCAGGAAATTATGGAGGTTATCTGCGCCATGTGGCCAAACTATGAACGTGTCATTTACATATCTGCACCAAAATTTAGGTTTTAGAGGAGCAGAAGACAAAGTGTTTTCTTTGAAAGCTTCCATGAAGATGTTAGCTACCACAGGTGATATCGGAGATCCCATGGCCGTTCCCAAAGTCTGCTCGTAGAAAGTTCTTTAAAAAGTAAAATAAGTGGAAATCAGATATGCCTAAATTATGGTCATTTAGTGTTCTAATCTCGTGGTGTAAAAATTCCTGAAGATATCTCGTGCAATCGTAGGCGTAACGTCGGATAATAATTACAATTTGACAAGGTCTGAACCCAAGGCTTCAATTATTTAAATTATTAAACAGACTGTAACTATTTCCGATAACTCATTGTAAACAAAACTGGCACTGAAGTTTTTTTAAAAGAAATATAACTGCACTACCAGCTTAAATCGGGTATTAATGGAATTTCATCTCTAATTGCTTCAATATCACATTTTTGGATGCTGAATGGTAAACAAATCATGAAAATATGTTGAATCTTATCACTGTCATATTCATGCTTGCTTTCTTCATTTACTTTTAAAAAACTTACTTTATCGAGTTATTTTAATTTTTCCTCTTTACTTTTACATTTCTGGATGTTTTTAGAAAACTATTTAAGATAATTTAGGACAGCGGAACGGAGTCATTCTTCACTCGATGATTTTTCAAACTATATGAAACAATTTTACCTGTTTGTGGGTCCAGCGTTAAAATTGTTCGAAATATGTAATCCTCTCGTGGGACAGCTTTTAGCCATTTTTTCCCCAAAGATAGTCTTTTGTTTGTTCTTTAAAAGCCAAAAACATGCATTTTCGAACTGTCCTCATAGTTTCTGCGACACCCTAAGATAATACATATATTGAGCACCATTACAAATGTTTAGTAGTTATACAAAATTATTTTTTCATCTACAATTATGCATAAACTTAGCGGTCCGCACCCGATAGGCATTCCAGGTTTCGGGCAACATTAAACTAACCTACAAACAAACAGTCTGGCGCAACAAGTGAATTCCTTGACAAAGTAGTTCCGTTCGATTCTTTACAGGTATCTCTTACTCTTTTTTCTACCTTCTTTATAGGAAAGAAAGAGATAGCCAGAATCATCTGAGGGTTAAACCGACTAACAAACCATTATTCATATGCGGTTGGCCACCTTAGTATAGTATGAGTTTAATGTGTCATGTTATCCATTTAATAAGGAATACGATTTAGTGTATTCTTATGGATTAAATAGGCAGCGCAAATTGTCTGACGTCACAGCCTATTTGACGATAAGTATTGTGGCTTTGTTTTCTAGGAGATAATGTCTAGGCCAGGGCCTTATGGGTCTAAACATAAATCTACCACTGATTTCAAGTTATTAAAAAAGTACTCAGAATCGATGTAGGGTGAGGATAACCTTTAAAAATAATTTCGTTTTAACGATTTACAATTAATTAACGATTTTTTGATGAAAATAAAATTGTTTCCTTAAAAAAATATGCAAGTTTAATACTGCGTACTGAAATTGCACTAAATAAGTTCACATTTAAATTCAGGGTTAAGGTATTTAACTGGGGGCGGAGGGGTGATAATTAATTATGTTTAAGCAACTGGGGAGCTGAAACACCAAAACCCGTGAGTTATTGCCAAGGTATGCGTAAGCTTATAATCAATTTTGTTTTATTCTCTTTGTTGGAACGGTATACACAAAAACGGATTAAGATTGCCAAGTTATACTTTGAAACAAGCGCTGTTTAATTTTCGTTTGTTTCGTTGCTTTTATGACTAACAATTTTATTTTACAGGGGAAATTAGTCTATCGCAAATAAAAGTATTGGTAATTACGTTTTCGAGATTTGTTGATTTTCGCTCGATTTTATGTTTAATTAACTTAACAAAGGGACTGGTAATTTTAGTATATTTCTTAGATAAATAATACATAATTTTAAACAAATTTTGGCTTTTAAATGACAATTTCGTCTACATTAATAAAGTGAATAATAATGCACATAATACAGGTTGTCTCACAAGTCGTGAATTAAATTGAAAAAAAATATTAAAGTAGTCAATTTAAAAAAAAATACAAGTTGTTTAATTGAAAAATGAGGATATGAATTTATATATTACTTTCTTCTCTCGGAGATTTACGATTTTATAACGAAAAAGTGACGATTGGCCCATAGTGCGCCGCCGTTCAGGAGTAATCGATGTACATGGATACAATGGATGAAAAGAGAGCACTGAATGACCAGATAGGGTTTAAACCACAGCAAGCTATTTATTGGGAATCCTGACCCGAAACTGGCAAGGAAACTACTCCAAATGAGTAGGAACCAACTAAGGACTATTACGGGTATAATGACGGGTCACATGGCCGTCAAAGTACATCTGAATAGAATGATTCTATATAACGGAAACCTCGGCTGCAGACTATGTGGATAAGCCGAGGAAACGATGAAGCACATTATATGTGACTGTGAGTCACTGGAGAGATTTGAACAACAAGCATTCGGGTCAGTAAATCTGGAACCGGGAGAAATACTCGCTCACTCCTTAGCAGGACTGTACAGATTGAGCCAGGGGGCTAGGTTGACAGAGTGGCTGTAATATCTAGGGTGAGCACAATAGGCCTACTCTGGCTGCAGTGCGTCCGGCTTTAGGACGGACCCGGGAAAAAAAAATCGATGTACATATACGCAGTTCATTCAAAAAGTTACTGGAATAATTTTGTATAAAATTTATAACTAGCGCTATCTGTTACCCGATGGTAGAATTATGTAATATCATGCCTTAGTTACCTACAGTGGAGATGTGAGTGCTGTAACTTTATTTATGGTTTTTCTTTTAAAGTAGACGTGTTTTTGCCACTGCGTAACAGTTTTCGCTATGGAGCAACGTGCCGTAATCAAATTTTGTTTCAAATTGATAAAAACTGGTTCGGAAACATTCAAATCATTGAGAACCGGATATGGTGAGGATTGTTTAAGCCGCAGCTAGGTTTTCAAGTGGTATGGGCGGTTCAAGAACGGTCGACAGTCGCTGGAAGACAATCCAAGGGAGGGATGCCCTTTAATCTCACCTACCGATGATAATGTCGAACGTGTGCGTGTCGCACTGTCTCATAATCGCCGAAGTACGGTTGAAATGTTATCAGAGGAACTCAAGGCGGCCCACCAAAGTTCGAACGAGAAAGTCGAAAATTAAAGCGATGCCCATTTCGTTTTTTGATTCTCGCGAAATTCTCCATAGCGAATTCGTGCCCCCGGGTCAAACAGTGTTGTCCCCCCCTCCCCCCCAAGAGCTTTGAGTTCAGGAAAATAGACCCTATTCTGCCTCTTATACTAGGAATGTGTATGCTGCTCGCATCCTTCCCCCCATCGGCAACTTGTTTTTTCTTGTGATTGCCCCTCCAGTTTTTCAGGAGCTTCAAATTCAGAAAAATAGACCCGACCTTGCCTTTTACACTAGAAATGGGAATGTTGCTGGTGTCTTTGAAAATATTTATTTAATCAAAAGTTATTCATGTTGAAAAGTGGCAAAACATGCTATTTCTGAAATGTTTAACAATTTTTAACTCTAAAACTGTGCTTCAGATGAAAAAATTATAAGAAATTCTTTCTCCTTAGAATCGATCGAGGAAGAGGGAAATATTTTTTATTTTGCAGAAATAAAACATTTTTTAAATTATTAACAATTTTTTTATAACAAATTATCTTCTTCGATATTGGTAATAAGAGTGTCAAAATACTAAAAAATCTAGTGGAGCCATGTCTCTAAATCGGTTATGAAAACTAACTGGGCTCCTGGACTACTATAGCAAATGCTGAATTTACTTGTAAGATGTTGTTGATACTGAAAATGAAAAGTAGCATTTTTAACGTTACGTGGTTTTCGTCTAATACAAATTTTCTTTAGGGCTAGATTCTTACTATAGGGCCGCTCTCGGTACGGTTTCGATACACTCTCGGCCCGGTAAAATATTCTTCGAGGAGAAACAACGAACCTATTCATTCACACTATCGGTTTCACGGAGATTTCGATATCATAAAATCTTTTTCATTTAAAAATATTTTATCGAACCGAAAGCGAATCAAGAGCCTAAATGGCGTGATGGATTCATATATTTGGCTTTTCTATATCGTTTTTTATGAGAATGTACTCAAGAAGATTAAATAAATTTTTTGCAACCGAAAGTTTGCGAGAAATTACAGGTTCAGTGACCGCTAATCGATATTATTGTGTTTCTTAAAATGTTATTTTGAGTTTATTATATTAACTATAAAATATACATTTAAGTATTGTGCAATTAAGCAGAAATCTGAAACTTTACCTCCAAATATTACTTTCTTAAAGGTTATTATTCAAAAAATATGTTAAAGAATATCTGAATTATGCGAACCTGAAATAATTAATACTAATAAAGTATCTTAACTTCTTTCTCTTTTGTATAAATTGTTTAGAAATAAGTATTAACAAAAGTAATTCACTTTATTTTATAATTTCATCTCAGTTAACAGAATTATTTAAAGTTATTCTGTCTTCTACGTAACACAATAGAAGATAATTTTAAAAGTAAATAACTGCTTATATACATTCCCTTTATTGTGTAATGAATTCTTATCAACAAACTTTAAAGTATGGTCGTTCGTTCAAAACTAAAATTTACTTAAGCGAAAATTTATTAAACATCAGAACATAATACAAGAATTTCCTAGATAAATTTAGGGCATTTTAATAACGGCGCTTTATTCGAAACAATGTAGCGTTACACAGCCCATAAGCTTTTCTCATGTAGATTTGAGATGTCTCTGTTGTAAATACCTATCTTGCAATTTAGTAAGAAGCCTCATAAACGTGGAGCAGTAACGAATAGTTCTTATTTGAAGCAACGACTCCAGATTCTTAGGAAAGATTACATTTAATAATGGTTTTGGAATTTGGTGAATTAAAAATTAGTGCATGGAATGAAATTACTTTTGTAATTTATTTTCTACTGTCGACAATTTATGAAAATAAAGAAATATTTACCTACTCTTAAATTTTAAATTTAATTATGTTCCTTAAAATTGATTACAAGCGACTTAAAAAAGTCATCGTAACTCTCTGATAGATTGATGGAGCTACTCTTAAAATCGTTGCTACCGTAAAAAATCTACCGGTAAATTAGTACTGACGTTTTTAAGGTTTTTATGACTGCTCTTGACTTGACACGCTTCAAGAAGTTAGACATCTTGAGATTATAAGCAAACCATGTATGTATTAAAAAAGAATTTAAATGATTTCGATTTTTTCCAATTGACGGATGAAGTTATTGGCACACCAACAAAATAAATTTGGAGGGAAGAGGTTGTTCAAAGAAGTGTAAATTTTATTTAATCCTGGGATTACAGACTAAATGTTAGTATTACCAAAAAACCTTGAACGCCTCCTCATAAAAAGTATTTTTTTTAATTGAAATTGATATGATATTGACCATCAAACGTTTAAAAACATTTTCTCCGTATTACAAACTTTTGTACGCAGCTACATAAATGCCATTTTCAATGTTTTAAAAAATACTGCAATAAAGTCAGATAATACGAATCATATAATAACTTTAAAATAAATAACATTTTATTCTTTAATCATCAAAGGTGTCAAAGTTTTTTATCAATTAATGAAAACATTTTCCATATAATACCAACTTCCTACGAACACCGTATAATTATTTGGTAACAAATCTGTTTATATAGAAAATTGCTTGTTATATAACTATTTTATAGTCAGGAAAGTAAGTAATATTTGGGGTAATTTATGATATAATTAAATCATTATCTGATATTTCATTCCACATAAAATATATGTTGAAGTCGTATTAATTAAAGTTATTAAATTGCCTGAAGCCTAATGATGAAATTGCAGCATAGTGTGTTTTCGAGAGTGCCTCTTTTGATGTTAATATTCTTACCATAGAGACATGTTATATAAGTAATTATCAGACGGATAAGAACCATGTACCTAGTATACCAGTATAAATTTTTTATCATATAAAAAAATTAAAACAAAATTTAACATTATTACTGCAGATTATTACAAGGAAATGAAATTAGAGATCGAATTACATAATTTTTTTCAAACTAAAAAAAATGCTCTCTTTATTCAAAACAAAGATCTTACGATAGATGTACCCCACTCCCCACATTTAATTCGTTCTTTTCATAGACTTAGCAACATAGCTCTCACATTCCCTCTAGAGAAACATTCGCTCATCCTAGATACACTTAGATATCATAAGGATGAAGCTCTGTGGGGTACTTTTCATGTTGTCGGGCCCTACGTGATATTATGGTACATTCATTTCTTATTAACTTCCAGACAATTCGAGCAATCCTAAGTAATGCTACCTTTTGCATATCCTTATAAAGGTGTTCACTAAGGTCCATTCCCTTGATATTAGGCACAATACTCTTTGGTATTATGCCAGTTGTTGATTTATTATGAGGATCATCCAGATGCTATATATTCCACTGTCTAATTTTTTGTAAATTCTATTAGTAAAGTCCACTTGGATGTTTTATCCACTAAAATAAGGTCTGACCTGTTATGTGTAATTGTATGATCCATAGTTCGGTTTCAGTACTGCTTGAACTTGTTGTTCTTTAGTATGGGTTCCGGGCTGTATTCATAGTGTGGCACTTTCTCTACCTGGAACAGTTTGAATTTGTCTGTCAATTCTTGATGCATGATCTTCGCTGCTGAATCTTGTCTCTCTTTTTACTCTGATGTGGCAAATGCTTCATATCTTTCAGTTATATGCTGGTGTAAACTTGAATACTCAACTGTTGAATGGTAGTAAGTTAATAAAGTGGATTATAAAAAGTTGTTAATTTTCATTCCTAGAAAAATTCATAGCTAGCTCTTATTGTCGTGGCATTTAGAAATGAGCGAAGTTTAATAATATACTTGCTGCAACATGCAAAACAGCACTTCCTGAAGTTTCTCCTACCGAAAGATCAAAGATTTGGTTTCTACAGATAGACCCTTGCTCGAGATACGTGTTCTCAACAATGAATTTAATTTAATAAAAAAATATGATACCTGTAGCAGAAAAGCAATAAAGTAAAAGTTACACTATTTGTCAGCGAAAATTGCAATTTCCTTCATAATATATTAATTATGTTAATTAACATAATTAAAATTGGTTTGTGACAATTTATTTTAACGAGTTATTTTACAAATTAAAACTATTTTGTTACTTATCTGTTTGGAGATACTCGGTCTCAGAGTACAGTCACGAAAGGGTGGTATCGGATAAAAAAAATAAGCTTGAAAAACAGTACAGCAATTTGGATGTGTTAATATCCCAATGAACCCATCGTCGAATCATAGAGTTGTCTTCTATGTGGTTGGTAAATGTGGCCCACACATTCGGCAGCAAACGTACTTAATATTGGAGAAATACAGGGTGGGCCTTAACTGCATGAGCATTTTGTTTTGTCTATAATTCAAAAACCGTTAGGGGTACGGGGGCACGGGAGGTGTCGTTAGACGCGCCATTTCGTGGAATTTTTAGTCACCATGGACGCGTTCTCGGGAGCACAGCGTGCGTTTTGTGTTCGCGCATATTATGCCAACAATAATTCTGTGACTGTTGCTAGGCGAATGTACCGCGCTCACTTCGGTTTATGTGACATCAGAGAAGCACCATGCGCAAATTCTATTCGCAAATGGGTTAAAATGTTTGAAGAAACCGGGTGTACAATAAGAATTAATAATGCGGGCCGCCCGAAGTCAATACGGACGCCGGAGATTATTCAACGTGTTCATGAATCAATCAGAGAAAATCCTCGGCAATCGACCCGTAAAAGAAGCCAAGTCTTGAACATCAAGAGGACCACTTTGCGCAGGATTTTGCACCGTGATTTACATTTAAAAGCTTATAAAATTCAGTTGATACAAGAGTTGAAACCTAATGATGTTAATCTTCGACTTAATTTCGCTAATTTTATGCTTAATCGCTTTAACAATTTTTCTAACATAATCTTCGGTAATGAGGCTAACTTTCATGTCAACGGTCATGTTAATAAGCAAAGTTGCCGGTTTTGGTCTGAGACTAATCCTCGCAAGATGCATCAAAGACCTGTTCATAGCCCTAAGGTCGTTGTGTGGGCTGCAATATCGGCCAGTGGAATAATTGGGCCATACTTTTTTGAAAATCAACGAGGAGTGGCTGTGACAGTGAGAGCTGAGAATTATTGTCAGATGTTGCAAGAATTCTTGGTCCCAGCTCTTCGAGAATTTCAAGGTTACAATTCTAGGACCTGGTTTCAGCAGGATGGAGCCACTTCCCATATTGCTACAGTCTCCATAGACCTACTGAAAGAAATGTTTCCTAGAAAACTCATCTCATGAAGAGGTGACATTGAGTGGCCCTCAAGGAGTCCAGATATGTCTCCGAATGATTATTTTTTGTGGGGATACCTAAAATCAAGAGTGTATGAAAATAATCCAACAACAGTTGAAGAGTTAAAGCAAAACATTGTGCGAGAAATGAACACTATTTCCCGAGCAACTTGTCAACGTGTTTTTCAAAACCTGCGAGTGCGACTTCAAGAATGTCAAGAAGGTGGAGGCGGTCACTTAAATAACATTATTTTCAAATATTAGATGTTACTTAAATTTCAATTTCTTGTACTTTTTAAATATATAAATAAAAAAATAATAAGATTTATAGTTTTTTTTTTATTGCATATTGAAACCACTCACACAGTTAAGGCCCACCCTGTATATAATACTTCTATTAAAGACTAATCTATTATACATTAAAACGAAGAAAATACTGAACTCCCAGAATAAAGGCGAATCCCGAAGAAAAAGGAACAAATCTTAAAGAAACCGAATAAACATTCAAGAAAATAGAATAAATAGTTGAGGAAAAGCGATAAAGCTCATCCCGAAAACAAAAGAAAACGTCTTACATTTTTGGGATGACCTGATCTTGGATAGCTAGTAGGAAGCCCTCGGTTTCAGAAAATACTTGCCCTAACATCATCCATTAGTTCGACGCCAATTTGTTGACATTTTTCTGGTTGACCTCATTTGAGTATTATCCATGAAAGAGCTTCTATTGTCAGGCTTGGTCTGGTTGGTGATGAGAAATTAGTTCATGATCCTTCAACCGCAATGGTGTTGAGTCATCCGCCTTGTATATTGCCGGGTGTAGCACAGAAGATTCGGCTAACTTGTGAAGATATGAGCCTAAGTTTGTAAGTTATTGATCCAGTTGTTTACTAATATCTACCCATCCTCTTCCTCCGTGGTATCTTGGTAGCATTGTTCGTTTAGCAGCACCACGACGATGATGTGTGGTGTACCTTGGTCAAGAATACTCTGACCTTCCTCTGCAGGCTTTCTATATCCGTTCTGTTCCACTTCACAATTCCAAAAGAGTTAAACGTCTTAAATATATTTTTACTTTCTAAATTGATTCGCAGACTTAATATTGATACTTCATCGGGACGGTAGCCATCATACTCTCACAAGATGGCTTTATGAGACCATAATGTTTTTGTAACATTAATTATCTTATTTTGACTAGAAGTGGCTGGATTATGTCTTAGATTAGACTTGACACAGTTATTTATTTAATTAAAAAGTGACTTGGTGTCAGCTTGCAACGTAATATGAAGTCAAATAAATTAAACCAAATTAACTTATGGTTAAATTTATCGCAGTGCCTACACATTACTATAATATGCCAAATGTCATACAATTTAAAAGCTCTGTACACAAACTCTACTAAATGCATGCTAGGAAATAATAAGACCTAAATATGTTTTAAATTTCTAGCCTCAGCTTTGTTTTCTAACTCGAGAAAATGTGAAGTTTAAAGTCCTTGACATAGTTTATGTACTTGAGAGTAACAACGAATTTGTTTGGTTAACTATAATTATTTTACTCAGTCTTAATAATCATAATTACAGTTACTGAGTAGGAAAAATTAGATATAAAGATTTTTCTTTTATCAATTTACACAACTTTTCTTTTGATGATTTACCAAGTAAATATTCTTTTGTTCATCGGAAAACATGTACTTCTTAAATAACTAAAATTGTTCCTTATCGCTATCATCGTATCCAGAGACAGAGATACTTCGAACGACTATTAGGCTTAATAGGCTTCAATCAAACTATCTATCTAAACTCTTAACACTTCAGTATACAGGAAGCCAACACAGACTGGAGAATACCTTAACCATAGTTCTAATTTTTCTGTTGTAACAAAACGAATAATTATATACAACCTCTATAATCACGCAATATCTATATGCAATAATGCCGATTCTTTGGAAAAAGAGGTAGCAAATATTAAATCCGATTTACAAGAGAATGGTTATCCTTTGAAACTAATTGACGATGTTATAAATAACTTTAGAACAACGAACACTGGACAGCAAGAAACACATTACGTACATTAAAGGAACTTAGGAGGAAACAAGACGAATCGCCAGAAGTTATAACATAAAAACAGCCTTTAAATCAGGAAATACACTTTGAGCTCATTTAACAAAAACGAAACCAAAAACTACCGATGAGAAAGACTGTGCTTACAAAGTTCCATGTGAGTGTGGTGAAATGTATATTGGAGAAACCAAACGACCACTAGAAGTTAGAATTAAGGAACATAAAACTCATACACAAAAAGAGGAAACGTCGAGATCAAGTGTTGCAGAACACGCCTGGGATAAACAACACCATATAAAATGGTCCGAAGCTGCGGCAATATATATGGAACCCAACATGAAAAAAAGAAAATTTATAGAAGCAGTTTACATTAAAAATAATGATGAAACCTTCAGTAAACCCAGTGTTGAGGTACTTAATCTTTGACAGCCACTGCTTCGTAACATCAAGTCATTAAGGTGTGTCCAGTGAAGCGAAACAAACAAAAACAAAAATAAAGACGTTTCAACTCCGACAACCACACTTTAGTCAATCTTCAATATTGTCTACAACCTTCAAACAAACTATCTATGTCGACAAAATAAAATATTACCGCTCTTTTCCGAGATATATTAACTTTAAATCGTCTGTTCTGACTGTGTATTATATAAACTTCTAAAGTGTTTATAAAATGACGTATAAAATAAATTAGTTATTATTAGATTGATTTTAATTAGTGTTTGTTACAAGTTAAGAACTATTTTATTAAGTTATTATTTTTCTCAGTTAGGCAATTAAAGAACAAATATACAAAGAGTTTATTTCCTGCAAATACCAACTCTGGTACTCCATACGTATTTTAACCACCTAATGATCTCATTAGAGTAGCTGTAATAAACCAAGAGCAACATTCATAGGAAACGTCTGTCAGGTAATGTGTTATAAACAAAAAACTGTTTATAATATTAAAAAAATGTTTTTTTACGTTCTTCTGCCGATTCTAAGCAAAAAGTGTGTCTTGTGAATACCTTTTGATCAAATAAATATTTTCAAATTCTGTCCCTAGCAAATGATAGTTCAAGTGGCGAAAAGTGCCATTTTTCAAATGTTTAACAATTTTTAACTCAAAAAATATGCGTCGGACGCAAAAATTA
The DNA here is from genome assembly GCA_034092305.1 of Diaprepes abbreviatus. Taxonomy (NCBI): domain Eukaryota; kingdom Metazoa; phylum Arthropoda; class Insecta; order Coleoptera; family Curculionidae; genus Diaprepes; species Diaprepes abbreviatus. The sequence continues at coordinate 10,715,841 of JASJET010000068.1, forward strand.
CAAGTTTTTTTTATTATGAACAATTTTTTTGTTTATAACAAATTACTTTTTTTCGGGAATCCACACTCCTTATTCGTATTCGGGGGATCAAAATACATATAAAAAACTTTGGTGATGCCATGTCTTTTTATCGGCTAGAAGAACCTACTGAGCTCCTGTACTATAAATATTTTTTTATTTCTTACCGAAACACTTCTCTAATGTGTGTATAAATGTGCACTGATTGTTGATTTTTGGCAGTGTGATATTGACAACGTCTGCAGGTTTAATTATTATCCTGCCGACATGTCCTCGACAGTTGTGCGTGGTCAAAATGCGTATGGAGAGAGAATAAGGATTGTATTTGCAGGAAATGAACTGTCAGTATATTTTTTTATCTGCCTGAAGGAGAAAAAGGGTAACTTGTTAAACTAATTTTACAACAGTAAAGATTCCTTTATTTCTTGCTGAAATTTTAATTCTTAAGTGAAGAATTTTTTAAGAAAATGATGATCGACTGTTACCCTATATAAATCTAATAAAACGAATACAAGATTTTCTAATCTGATAACTTACATAATGCTGTTTATCCTACCAGGATTAATTTTAGTGTGCCCTAAAAATTTTGGGGCAAACTAAAACTTCTCCCTCGAAAATCATTCATTTCTTAACTAATCCGTCATTCGGCGTTTAGCCTAGAAAATTTGTATGGGATAGGAAAAGCTTAGAGTTTGGCCTAGTCTAAACTAAAACATCTAAAATTCTACTAATATATTGTAATATTACAGCAAAGTTCCAAGGACCAAACATTGAAATATGTCTTTGAATCCTTCAAAGTTTTTGTTGATTTCATCATTAATTTTTTGAATAGCAGTTAAATTGTTAAATCAGAAATGAGTATATGAAACAGTTTTAATGAAGGAAGAGAGAGAAATCAAGAAAATATGTTGGATAGTTCCTATAAAAAGCTGTATTGGCCGATTCCTGACTCTCTGTTTTTCTCGTCAGAGCGAATAGTGAAAATTTATTTATGTTCAAGTAAGGTTATTCTGATGCTAGACAGTTGGTCACATTATTTTCTATGATTTCGCATTTCAAAAAATTTGAAAACGGCCAAATTTAGGTTTTGTCAGGTATTTAACATTCAACAAGTTTTTTGGGAAACCATCCCAATAATGGTAATAAAATTAATGCTTAATGCAAAAAAGTTTATTATCTTTGGATGGTAGATACTAATACCTGTATGTCACAGCCTTATAACCCCTAATTTTTTCTTGTTTGTGATACAATTAATTATCAAAAAAAATTGTGATACTTCCCCGTATATCAAAAGTTGGGAGGAGAGGGGATTCATCGCTTAGCCCATCGTTAAATTTACAAATGCAATTAGATGTTATATTTTTATTACAGATATTAAAAAACGTAATTTCTGGAACGTATAAAATTTTTCAACGTTTAGACAATTGCTTTTACTTAAAAGTTACATCTATCTACAAAGTTTTTCCAGTACATACTTAAAATTTGTAATATTATAAGTTCTCTAGATTAACTGCACAATCCGACAATGTTGTTTATCAGTAGTCAGTTACCTATAATTTGTAATTGCCACTTTTTTTTTTATTCCACTTGTAATTTTATTTTGATATAGTCGATTTTGAGTGCTTTTTTAAAGGCGTTGGTTAGTTTTTGTGAAACAAAGTGAATTTAAATGTGAACAACAACGCAAAATTGTGGTAATTTACAAGAATAAATAAATACTTGTGTAAAGTACCAGACCCTGTTGTCACGCATGAAACTGCATAGTTTTTTCTTAACGTATTATAGCAATTTTGACTGTAATGTGTATTTTCAAACCATACAATTAAAGGTCCCTATTTTAGTCTAAAATTTCTTAAATTTCAATGTTTAGCACAGTTTATTTATGTTTACTAATTTGTAGGACATAATAAAAATATATTAAAAAGGAAACAGTAAAAAGTAAATTAATGCATTGAATGAAACAATATATAAAATATTATTAAAAAATAATATAATTAAAAACAAATAGTTTTCAAGGCATCTTGAAATAGAAAAAAAAATAATTAAATACGAAATTTTATTTGACGCATTTAATCAGCTGGTCGTAACTAGTGTGCGATCTGGCAACGTTGTGTTTATAGTCGAGACATACTAACCTTACTCTTTCATAAGTTTACAAACGTAAGTTAAATTTCACTCCACAAAATGTGTATGATCATATCAATAACCCAGTGATAGAAATGAAATGTATTGCTGATGATTTGTGGTGTAAAAATTGTGATATACGAATATCTTTAAGACATGTCGTTAAAGAGGATATTTTTGGGGTAGCAAGTATTTTTCATATAAAATGGATGAAATATAATACTATAAATGTAGTTCATACGAGTAGATTTAGAGAAGATAATACACATCATAAACGTTATGACATTAACTTCAGATTGGCTTTTGGAAAGTATACAAAGATCTAAAGTGCGCGCTCATGCATTGTTGCCATACAATTCAACTCTATTTTAAACAGCCTTAAATATGTTTATAATTATACCCATGAATTTTATAACAGTAGGTCTTTATTTACAAAGTTAAATTGTATGTGTGTATAGTATGGCAAATTCCAATTTAAAAGAATGCATGTTCAAGTATAGGAGTGGCTTACAATACATTGTTAAAAAAGATTACATTTAATAAGGCTTTTAAAATTTCGTTAGTTAAAAATTGCTGGAGAACAACTTTCCTCCGTACAATATATTTCCAGGCTGTTTTATTTTCTATTCTGCTTGCTACTGAAAATCACATTTTCAATAAAGTTGAAGGTATGTATGCGGAAAACAAGATTCCATAAAGGAAAATGTCATTTTATATGTATATACAGCATGTCTTACTTAGATTGGAAAGAAGTGAATATCGATGATATTATTTTATTTTATTGTTGGTAATTTGATATCCAGGATATGGAGAGGTACTCTTACTTTAATCAATAATATTTGGAGTTTCAATTTCAGAAAAATTATATTGTTTTTATTTATATATAAATACGTTAAGGAAATTTTTTATCGAAACTATTGAAACCGATAAGATCGCTTAATTTTCTTAAGGATTTTCACAGCCTGTACTCTAACAAAGTTATATTTTTTTGAAAGATTGGTTTAACTTTTTAGAGCTCGAGGTCCTGTTGTAAAAGAACTGGCGAATTAACCAAGAAACCCAGAATTGTGATTAATTCTTTAATAAGTTTAAATTTTTAACCGAAAGAGGGAGGTTCTAACTTCGACCACTCTGTAAGTTTTTTTTATGTATGTTCGCTGATTATTCCGGAACGATGGCACCGATTGGAATGAAATTTTTTGCGTAATATTCAGGAAGCTATTCTGGCAGTTCCATATCATTTTGTTCGAAATTGGTTCAATAAAATTGAAGATACCGCCTATAATATGCCAGACAAAAAAATTTATCCGAATTTCTTCACAATTGGTAAGGAGGAGTTTCCGGGATCGAATATAACGAGTCTAAAATTATTTAAAAAATACTTTACATTTCTCAATTTTATCCTAAATTTTTATTTTGTGGTTTTTGATGGTATACATTACGAATTTAAAAGTATTTTTGAAAAATTTAATATTGCGTCATAAAATCTTACTTTACTTGATATTTTCCAGAATCAGGAGAAAAGGTTGAGGGTGAAAATTAGGAATCTAATATTATTTTTAAAAATTTCAACATGGCGGACTTAAAATTTTACAGCTCTCGATTTTGTTCTACATTGTTATTGAGGGGTTTCTCCCGGTAAAAATAGCGAATTTAATTTTTTTCCCGGTTATATTTAAAATCGTACGTTTTCAGGATTGTAAATTATAATTAGGTTAAGAGTTTAAAATTATTTTTTTGTAAATCAATATGGTGACTCCAATATGGTGGATTGAAAGATTCATATCATGCATATTTTGTCTAAATTAGTATTAGGGGGATTTCGGGATCGTAAGTTACAAAAGTGAAGTTAATTTCTTAAAATTACACAGGGCAGATTAAATTAATATTTGGAAATTCTTGGGGCGTGCATTACGGACCTTAAATTAGTTGCTCCACATTAATATTCGGGATAAAATATTTCGGGCGTGGGGAATTTTTGGGGGAGTAGGTTATAAATCTAAAATTATTGTCTTTAAACTCAAGATAACGTATTTATTATGATAGATTAAATATTTGTTTGGTCCAATTTCATTTAAAACTGGTATTTGGGGAATTCTCAAAATATTTTTCATCAATTTAGGGTGGTCTAGAACTTCGGATAAAAAAATGGATATCTTTTTACGAGTTTCAAAAAATTGCTAGGTATGCCATACATCTCGCTGAGTATTTAATTCAAATAGTTTATAGATATCATGACAAGTTCAAAATTAAAAATTGGGAAATAAAGTTATTATAAAAAAAAAGTAAACGCCTGCCAAAATAGCGCTAAAAAGCGAAAAATAATAATAAGCATTTTTATATTTGAGGCGTGAAACCTGTGTCTCTGTGCCTATATGTATGTTGAGTACAGGCTCGGATCCAGGGGGAGGGCGGTGGGGGCGATTGCCCCCCCCCCCCAGGAGCTACGAGTTCAGGAAAATAGACCCGATTTTGCCTCTTATACAATAGTTTATTCAAGAACTAGAGAGAGTAATAAATCATTTTTTACCCTTTTTTTCGCAAACTACCTGTGTTCTTTAGTCCGATGTCTTTGACAAAATCTGTTAGACACATATATTTTTCATAGGAATGGGATAGAAATTTTAAAATCAAAAATACCCGTCTATAATAGTGGACTATTTGGGTTGGATAACAATAGATATTTGGAGGTGTGAAGTGTTAAAAAATATTTTAATCCCTGTCATAGGCTTCAGGAGGAGGTTTATTTTATCACTAAGTATTTATGGCATAGAATATTGTTTCAGTAATAAACTTAATATAAAAAGTTTTTATAATATTATTTTATTTCTTATGATTTTTTAATAATTCACATACATTAGAAAATATAGATAATTTTGACATATTTAACACAAATCACTACTGTATTTTTATTTTTTTTAATTGTAACATAGAAACCGTTTTAGGGACATTCAGAGTAAAACGTAGCCTTTTTCTCAACAGAGCCTATAACATTATTATCTAGATATTGGTGTCTTAAAGCATCATAAACAATCATCGTAATAAGTTTTTCGGTGAGCAGAAAATACCTTGGTTTAATGATTTTGGAATAAATATAGAGGTGGGTATCTCACTGATCAATATATAAAAACAAGCACACAAGATAAATCACTAAGGACACACTGTAAGGCGTACTTTGCTCACTGACAGAAATTAAATTGAACTATCAGAAATTTTATTGTTGCAGTAAATTTATAAAAGCTTATAATATTTAAATATAATTAGATTTACGGCAGTCCTCAGTTACCTTCGACACTGAAGCAGGTACGTTAGAGGTTTCGGTAACAGTTTTATTACTCTCTCTAGTTCTTGAATAGATTATAGAAGTGTGTATGCTTGCGATCGCTTCTCCCCTTCCCAAGAACTTTGAGTTCAGAAAAATAGAACCGTTTCTGCTTTTTATATTAGGAATGTCTATGTTGCTGGCACCCCCTCCCCCCCCAAGAGCTTTGAGTTCAGGAAAATAGACCCGATTCTACCTCTTATACTAGGAATATGTATGCCGCTTGCGTCCTACCCTCATGTCGGCAAATTGTTTTTTCTTGTGATCACTCTCCCCCTCTCCAAGAGCTTCAAATTCAGAAAAATAGACCCGACCCTGCCTTTTACACTAGAAATGGGAATGTTGCTGGTGTCTCCCCCCCCCCCCCCTAGCCGACAACTTGCTTTCGCTTGCCATAGTGTACTTTTGTGATATCACCGCCCCCCCCCTCCCAAAGAGATCAATTATATGTTAGCTGCAAGGTCAAAAAATGAAAGAAAATTTCGGATATGAAATTTTTGAACTCAGAGACAAATTATTGCTAAATGAAACAAATAACTACTAACACGAGATGCAAACATGCAACAATGAGAGAGCATTTATACATAGAGTATATCTCAATCTTTTTGTTGAATCACATTTTTTCAAGTATTAATTTGGAGCTGACTTCAAAAATTTCAATTTCATATAAAAATTCGTATTGTTCTTTTTCGCTTTTCAGCGCTTTTTTAAAAGAGGTTTAATTTTTTTTACAACATTGTATTCATACTTTTTGCGTCCTTGAGATTCTGTAGCGTCTCTCGATCATTTGATTTAATAACTAAAATTTGCGAATATTCTCGAGGAATATAACGAAAGTTTACAGAAAAATTAATTAAAATTTGTTTATTTATTGTAAAGCTTTATGAGAACAGACACAAATAAAATTACACCCTTAAGGGCAACACTCGTGTCGTTAGTTAGAGGCAAAAATGGAAAAAAACATTTAATAAAATACAAAAAACTAATTTCTGCTGGAAAACAAGACTTTCCTTTTTTATTACTGTTTTAACAAGTTTTATTACGGTAAAGTCAGACGAGCTTCAATTTATAATATGATTTTTTCATAAACCAGAGGTAGTACTACATGGTAAGCTAAAGGTAGTAACAAAAAGTCGAAAACCCAAAACTTCTCGAGTTTTTTTCTATTTTTAATATATATTTTATAAATTGACATTTTCCAATTTTACTAATCTTTTTTTTTAAATTTAAATAATAACAATCGCGTTACCTTTTATAATTTTATAATCTTTTAATTATGAAATGTTATGTTTATTTACTGGGCGTCGATCGTGCAAATTCACCAAGCAAGGTCGCTTTCCGGGTCATGATGAACCGAAAATGTAAGAAGGCGATTCGTTGACTTGATAAAAAAAAGAATAAAAAGGAATCGGTTCAATCGGTTGAATCGAGTTCAACCGGTTCAATCAGTTTAAGGATCAATTGATCCAATGCAGAACAGCCAGTCTGTTGTGAATTAGTTAATTGCCCAGAAGGCTAGTGAAGCGAAAATCCCAAGCCTGTCCCAGTCCAGAGCAGGTCGATAAATAGAGAACTCTAGTGACAACCCCCTGAAGAGTGCCAAGATGAAGATAATCTTAATGTAAGTTAGGGCTCATTTAGTATTTGACCTCCACCAAGCTGTTGAAAGTCTTCAAGAACAAGAAAACAACCAAAAAGGCCAAGGACTTGGAACAACCAAGAAAGGTATCGGTCCGACTTATTCATCTAAAGCTACAAGAAATGGTATTAGAGTCGGCGATCACTTGGGAGACTTCCCAATCTTCATGTTGACATAGATGGCGAATTAACTAGGTATGAAAAGTATATTATTAAAATAAAGCCTTTAGTCTATGACACTGTTTCTTTCCTCGATAAGGCTATAAGAGAAGGCAAGAAAGTATTAGTTGAAGGTGTCAATGCCGCCATGTTGGATATTGATTTTGGAACATCTATATGTAACGTCGTTTTGGCGGTGTTTGTACTGGTCTTGATATTTCCCCCATAAGAATAAATAAAGTTATTGGTGTTGTTAAGGCCTATACCACGAGGATAGGAGATGGACCTTTTCCCACGGAGTTAAACGATGAAATGGGTGAGCTTATGCAAGAGAGAGGGGCAGAAATAGGAACAACCACCAAAAGGAAACGGCAGTGTAGATGGTTAGATGTATTTTTACTTCAGTACACAAATAAAATTAACAGATATACAGCTTTTTGTATAACAAAATTGGAAAATGCCAATTTATGAAATATTATGTTTTTATGTTTTTCCCTATGTGCGGTTAGTTTTAACTTTTCAAGTTGATATTTGGCACACGGATTATGCTTAATGACTTCTGTTATTATGTTATAGAAATGTTTCTCTATTGTTCCACCAGGCGTCACTTTACCTGAAATTCACAATTTTTTTTTGCACATATCTTGTCCAGATAGGCGAATTACGCGTTTTAACAAGGAACTAGGGGTAAACAAGTTTCATCTAGATGCAACGCAGGAATTAAATATTCGTGCGTAATTCAAGTGCATTTTGCCAGACTATCGAATTACGCTAACCATGCGCGTATTAATCGCGAATCGAGGTAGCAGAGACGCCTTGTTGTGTCTAGTATACGCGCGGAACTTGGGGTGTGGTGCACGTACTATAAAAATTCTTGAGAGAGATAATTTAGATACGAAGTTATTTATGAACGAATTAGAAAAAAAAAATGGCGATATGGGATATGAAATCTCCTGAATATTTAAATAGGGATTTGAAACGGAAATCTTGAAAAGAATTTTCAGATAGTGATGAATCTGAAGAAAAGGAAAAGAATCTTGGTAAGTTATTTTATAGATTTACGGAAATAGTTATAAAAATATCTCGTGTTGTTTCAATTTGGGATACAAACATACTAAGGGTTATTCTGTCCCTGAGAAATCGAGACGTTCTGTACATTCTACTTTCTTTACTAACTATTTCGATTTAGTGAAATCTAGGAAGACGACTTTTTTTTAATATTCATATACACCTGTTTCGAGATAGTTTAACACAAACCTGGCCTTAGTTTTCCACAATTTTTCTTCCGTTTTCCACAAAAACAAGATATATCACGTCTTACTTCACAAGGTCCTTTTAATTTCTGAAAAAAATTCTGAACTTTCGTATTTGTTTCAAATAATAATAGTTAAAATACATTGTATATGATATATTTAATTTATTTTCCCAAATTTTACCAAAGAAATTAAGAAAAACGAAAAAGGAAAAGAAGGTTTTGTAAACTTCATCGACCCTTCTATTATAGAAAACTCGGAATATTCTCTACGACGTAGCCAGATGTAAAATATTTTTATGATTTATACTTTTTTTTTAACTTGATAAAATTTGTTCATTTCAGTTAGCAACATAGTTTAATTTTTGTAATTTAAAAACAAGTGTAAAATAAATTTTAACCAATCAAAATTTTTATTTAGTTTTGGTTAGTTTAGAAAACTGAAACTAACCTAAACTTATTACGTAAAGGCTGGATAAGCTCTGCCAGGGAAGAACATTGGGAAAGGTTTGAGTTAGTAGCGAAGTGGATGGTTTAGTATCTGCAGCAAAAAATAATATGATTGATGAAATTATATGACTAAGATGTATAAAAATAAACTATCTATAAATTTGATGGAAGAAAGATATTCTTTAGCACTAGAACACTGGAAGAAATAGGCGGCGTGAAGAAATATCCAATAAAAGAAAATTATTAGTATTATTTCTTAGTTTCATTAAAAGATGGGGGACCTGTCCCACGTAATTTAAAAAATCATGGTAAATGTTTTTGTAGTGAGAATATTATTTCTTAAACAGATTTTTCGCTATGTAGGCGTGGAAATACTGTTCGCACCGATCAAATTTTTTTCTGACCCTTTCCTTTACATCTTTAAAAGAAAGAAGAGAATATAAGTATATTTTATAAAAATCGTATTTGTTCTATGGCCACAGGCAAATTATTCGCCTTTCGAGACGAGTGGTGTCGCCGACGGATGTAGCAGGCGATTAAAGTTAATTTGTCGTTTTTCCTGATATTTCCTATTAAAAAAATTCAATTTTATATTTTATAGAAGCCGCATTTTAGCGATTTAATGTAAAAAATTAAACCCAAAGTTAAAAATGGTTTTCTGGGGAAATGAAGAAAAATTGTGGAAAATCAAGACCAAAATTATATCCTACGACCTCGAAATATGGGGTAAAAGAACTTCGTTTTCGCAGATCTCACTTAATTGAAATAATTACTATTTTTGTTTTTGTGTATTTTTCATTGGTTCAACTCCATGTTGAATACTGACATGATGTCTTCCCGATGCCCACGCGTTTAACATACAATATGGATTGAACTTTTGCGCGTACAAGGTACGTAGAAAAATACTAGTGTATACAACTATATTTTAGTTACAACTTTTAGGAAAAGCTATTTGCAGTTAGTTATCCCTGTGGCTGATGCAAACAATTTCTGAGAAGTCAATAGTTTAAATTCTCATTCTGATTATAAAAATATATATGTTGTTTCAAGTAAGCATTAAAATTATTCAGAAAGACTAAAATCAGTTTTTATAATAGCCAGTATGCCGTTAAAAATGGTTCTTGGGTTTAGACCGCGTCAAATTGGAGTCATTATCCGACGTTTTGCCCATGATTGCACGAGGCATCTTCAGGGATCTTTACTTCACGAGATTAGAACACCGAATGACTATCGAGGAGCAACAGCCCGATATTTATATCGGACTGGTGCTCAGCGAACCGTAATCCAGCGTTACAATCGATTTCCACGTGTGATGTAGACTGTAACCGGCATCTCTATTAATTTTGGATATTTACAAATTTCGATTGATTTTCTAATTTTACGTTTAAAGAAATCGGACACTGATGTTAACACCTTAGTTTCTTTTACATTAGAAGTGTGACTTGAGCAATGCTGGTTGGTGTTCATCTCAGGAGCGGATCCAGCCTCTCTCTTTGGGGGAGGGGGGCGGTGATATCACAAAAGTACAGTATGGAAAGCGAAAACAAGTTGTCGACGGGGAGGGACACCGGAAACATTCCCATTTCCAGTGTAAAAGGCAGAGTCAGGTATATTTTTCTGAATTTGAAGCTCTTAGAGAGGGGGTGATGCCAGCAGCAAACACATTCCTAGTATAAGAGGCAGAATCGGGTCTATTTTCCTGAACTCAAAGTTTTGGGGGACGGCTATCGCAAGAAAAACAACAGGGGGAGGGGGGAGTGCCAGCAGCATACACATAATAATATAAAACGCTGAATCGGTTCTATTTTCCTGAACTTAAAGTTCTTAGGAGGAAGGGGGCCGATCGCAAGCATACACATTCCTATACTCTATTCAAGAACTAGAGAGAGTTATTAAATTGTTACCGAAACCTCCAACGTACTTGCACCAGTGCCGCAGGTAACTGAGGACTGCCATAAATCTAAATATATTTAAATATTATAAGCTTTTATAAATTTACTGCAACAATAAAATTTCTGATAGTTCAATTTAATTTCTGTCAGTAAGCAAAGTACGCCTTACCGTGTGTCCTTAGTGATTTATCTTGTTTGCGCTTGATTTTATATATTATTTGGGATTAGTGAGATACCCAAAAATTTATTCTTCCACCTCTATATTTATTCCAAGGCATTTTTTTCTCAACGAAAAACTTATTACGATGAATGTTTATGATGTCTTAAGATATCAATATCTAGATAATAATGTTAAAGCTCTGTTGAGATGTATTCCAAAATGACAGAAGTTGGAAAATCTACTATGTACTGAATAGTGAAGGAGAAAAAAACGAATGTAATTGTTAGTACTTCCAAGCCACACTCGATAACAGGTAGACGAAAAACCTCGTTGGAAGAAGAGATGAAAACTGCAATAAAAGGAGTTGTACAAACATTTTTTATGAGAACCAGGCCCAACCGTGGACAAAATTCTAACAAAAAGCAATGAAGATCGTGATTTACCTGAAATTAAAAGATCTGAGTTCTGGAAATTGCTCAGGGAACTTAATTTTTGTTGGGAAAAACCAGATAGGAAATCTGTTCTTATAATCGTCCGGAAACTGTCCGTTGGAGAAGGAAATATCTCTCTCAAGTAAAAGGCAGAGTTGCTAGAAATAACACAACTTACAAAATTAGTAATTTAACTGAATTTTTGAAAGATTTTCTTTAAATAAAATTACTGCAGAAAATTGGGAAAAATTCTTATAATAAAAAATAAAACAAAATGTGGAAACTCGATCTCATGATCGGTGAGATAGAGTAACCAATTATAATTAATTGGAACGCAGATAGCTTCACTGACTTTGATTACGAATTAGATACGTAATGTTTACCAATGTAAACACAATTTTTTTTATTTTAGTTCGTTCCACTCTTTAATATATATATATATATATATATATATATATATATATATATATATATATATATATATACATATATATATATATATATATATATATATACATATATATATATATATATATATATATATATATATATATATATATATATTTAATGCCAATTAGACCACTATGCCTCGTGCAAACTTAGGCGAAACGTCGGATAATAATTCCAATTTGATACGATCTAAACACAAGAACCTTTCGTTCTCTATTAGCCAGTATGCCCTTTAAAACGTGAGTTTACGTATTTAAAATAACTTTGTAATAAGCCAACAAAGCAACAAAACCAAACACGCTTCAATAATAAAATCAAACCTAGAAAAATACATACGATTTCAAAATTCATATTAACTTGAAGACTTATCGTATAACGCACATGTTTGGGACAAGTTTTAGAAAATTCATTGGACAACTAAGCTATATTTTATACTGGAAAATGTTTACCAACTTCATACACTCGCGAACTTCTGTACAGTAAATCTAAATGACATAAAATGTTTTATAAAGTTTTTAGGAAAAGGAATGCTTGAGTTGAGATTTTTAAGTTACGTCCAAGGGTTTAAGAGTCTTTTACTTTTTAAGTAATGGTTAAATATTTATTATCTTAAGTTAAAGTCGCTACTGAAAATATAAAACAAAAATATATACGGGCGTAATAGAAAGTATGGAACTTAAGGAAAATAAGGCCACATCTGGCCCAGATGGTGTTCCTAGTTTTCTGGCGAGGAACTGTTCCATTGTTTTGAGTCCCCTTTGTCACATCTTCCAACTGATTTTGAAGAGCGGGGTTTTTCAGAGGTCTGGAAGATTGCTAAAGTTTGTCCTATTCTGAAAAAAGGTGATCCATCTCTAGTTGAAAACTATCGGGGCATTACAATATTATGTAATTTTTCCGAGGTATTAGAGATTATTTTGCAGAAATATTTATTTTCTAAAATTCAAATTTGATTATCGACTAACCTAAACGGCTTCTTTTCTAAAAGATCATGTATGACTAATCTTTGTTCCTTTTCCTCTTACTTTTGCGACGTCCTTCACAGCAGAAGTCAAGTTGATGTTATTTACATTGATTTTCGTAAAGCTTTCGACCAAATCGACCATCACATACTCTTACAGAAAGCTTGTGTCCTATTCAGCTTCTCTTACGAACTTGTTTCCCTCTTGAAATCTTACTTATTTAATCGTAGTCAGTTTGTGCAAATAGAAGAATATAAATCTGCTATGTGTTAGGTTTCCTCCAGGGGCTCAAATTTGGGGCCACTTCTCTTTAACATATTTATAAATGACCTTGTTTCCCAGTTGTAGTTGTTGCAAATATTAAATAGAAAACTCACAATATATATATATATATATATATATATATATATATATATATACCTTCTCGGAATAAATAATCCAGGCATATGTTTATGCATAATACAACTTTTTATTTTTTTTAAATACGTCTTAAATACCCTAAATACACAATCGACTTTTTTTTTATTTATATAACTCAACTTTAAAAATTTATATTTCTGTTCTTGCTCTTTTTGTGGAGGCTCTTCTTCGTCATCATTTATCATTGCTTGTAGCAAATCGTCATCTTCCTCCGCGTCATTTTCGTCTTCAATTATCACTGCAGCGGAGTTGTCGCATTTTTTATCTCCCTCATCGTTGCAGTTTAAACAAAGAGTTGTGCAATTGAGACCGTGCTTTTTGCAGCCACATCTACTTGTTTTGCACCCAGTAGTGCACTTACATGTAATTAAAGTTAAAGTTTCGTCGGGTATCAAATTTTCAGATGTGTAAATTGGTTCGAAGCCATGGTTATGTTTTCGCCAGCCATATTTGGTTGCGTCCACCTGATTTCCTGGCCATATTTGCAATTGATAATAAGCTCGGAGAACGTGTCCACTTATTCACAAACTTCTGTCATTAAAATTAACAAAGTTATTCCAATTGTTTATACGTAAAAAAGGTACCCCTTCTTTAAACGGTTTTTTAACAACAATTTTTTTAAAAATTCATCGTTTTTTCATCTTTGCTTGTCATTTGAACTTCAAAGAATGCATTCCGCTTTTGCAAATATCTGTAGTATCATCCTCTGGGCAAGGACAATTGTTTGAACATTCAATGTCTTGGATAAACAATTAAGATTATTCATAAACTACCAAAACGATTTAGTCCAGCTTTGGCACAGTTATAAAGGCACATAATGGCCTTATCATCAAGGGGCTATACATCATTTTCGGCCTTTTTTTGCAAAAGTTATTAACATTTATACAATAGTGCAAAAAAGGTGTTTTTTTGCCATTATCTCGATAAATTATTTATCGATTTTGACGTATAAATAATGAAATTAAAGGTCTTTTCAATACCCACAACTTTCATTTGGACAAGTTTTCTCTAAAATGTAACCGAAAAATTCTACGGACGGAAAATCGAATTTTCCGACTTTGGATGTTGTTAATAAGAAAACAGGGCTGATCTAGCTGTCCTTTTTTACGTATTTATCATCTACTGAGTGCCCCCTCCAACATGAAACTTTCAAATATCTGCAATAAATTTTTACATGAAATCGCTACAAATTGAATAGGAAGACTGGAGTATAAATAGACAAGTCAAACATGACAACACAACTTTGAAAATTCACCACCCAGTCACTAATTACTTTGGAAATTTTATACTAGGCGTGTTTTTTAGTTATCATCATGGGAAATAAGTGGTTAAAATTATAGAAATGTATGAAATTTCTTTTTTAATTTTTCCCTAAATTCAGAAATCTTAAAAACATAAAAAAGTGGTTGTAACGACTAGAACGCCGATGTTCACTTCAATCATTTTAGGGATGAAACGTTCTTACTTAATGGATATAACTTGCTGTTGTTTGAATTTTAGCAATTTTTTTTTCAGAAACAATCTAATTTACTTAACAAGATGAAATACAAATTCATTACATATATTTTATACATTTTATACAATTTCAATAAGAAAGTTAAAAATTCTAAAATTTCCGTAAAAGCTAAGACATAAAATGATATAAAATTAAGGGATGATTATTTAAAAACGGAGTTTCTAAAAAGGCATTTGAATTTATAAGTAGCTTGGGGTGTTTTTTTCAGAACACAGATAATTTTTTTACATCGCAGGTCTTATAGCGGCTAAAATGTATTACTTTGAGGGGACGTAATCATTTATTTTAATTTACATAACTCAGAGGGTTCTTCGTGCTTTAAAGCCCTCATAAAATGTACAAAATAATTAGTAAATTTTAATGAAACACATTTAAAAAATGCTAAATTTAAAATGTTAATAACATTTGAACTTTTATTTAGTATAATGCGGATATACGGATGGCATTATTTCAGTCAGATGCTCATAATTTATTCTGTGGGTCTTCATTTTTTCGATTAAAAATATGTTTTACAATACGCTGAAAATTTCATGCATTTTGGGTCGATTTTCTAGAAGAAAACAACAAATTTCAGAAAATCTCTGTCGATAACGGAGTTATTATAATTCACAGATATTTCTACACATATTTATCTTATAAGTGGTTTGTCCCAAAAGTATCGAGCCTACCATCCTATCTCCGCATTGGTGTTATTCGTTATCATCTGGTGAGTGACATCCTTCAAACTAATCCCCATTTAATTGAATAACACGTTCCTAGCGGTGTTTCCACTTCCTGAAGCAGTCTTGGATGTCAGTTTTCGGAATAGCCTTCAGTGCATTCGTCGCATTAGTTTCAACCGTCTCTTTGTCATCGAACCGGTGTCCTTTGAGCGGCATTTTTAATCTGGGAAAGACTCAAAAGTCGCAGCGAACTACGTCGGGACTGTATGGAGGTTGGCGAAGCTGTACGACTTGATGCTTTGTTAAATATTGCTGCACAAGGTTCGACGAATGCGCTGGCACATTGTCGTGGTGAAACAGCCAATCACCGCTTGTCCAAAGCTGTGGTTGTTTTCTTCTGACTGCGTCACGCAATCTTTTCAGTACTTTAACGTAGTATTCTTTAGTGATCGTGTGACCTCTCGGAGCATATTCGTGGTGCACAACACCTTCATAATCAAAGAAAATAGTCAACATTGTCTTCACTTTGCTCCGACTTTGACGTGCTTTTTTGGTCTTGGTGATTCAGAATGCTTCCACTGTGAAGACTGTCCCTTTGTTTCTCTAAATCTCTCATTATATTAATTATTTCCGAGCAAGTTTTTTCAAGATTAAAGCAAAACTTGATGCAAATTCGTTGATCTAATTTTTTTGTAATTTTTTACAATAACAAAATGCGACGAATGAAAAAAAGATACTGTAAACAAACGCACACCGTTCACGAACTAACATGTTCAGTCGGTAACTGCGCATGCCAACGAGTTCGTGAAGACTTATTGGTAACGCCCGTGCCCCACAGAGGTCGCTCGGAAGTTTTGACGCTGAGATATGAAGGCAGGCTCAATACTTTTGGGACAGACCTCGTATATTACTTATATTACTGTTGGAAAACAAGAAGAAATTTTTATTTGGGTTATCATTCTGCCCCCTTTAAACCAAAAGTGCCCCATTTATTTTGGTTTAATATATATATATATATATATATATATATATATATATATATATATATATATATATATATATATATATATATATATATATGTATATATATATATATGTATATATATATATATATATATATATATATATATATATATATATATATATATATATAATATTTCTTTTTCGACAATTTTTCTGACGTTTCGCTCTAACATAGTGAGCTTCTTCAAGGTTATTTTATATTCATGTCGAATCTACAAGATTACAAATTTTCTTTTCAATAAAACATGTATCACAGAAATTATCTTACAGAACTATTACATTTATATTTCGAAGTTAATTAAAATTAATAAAACATATTTTACAAAAGTTTAAAACTAAAATAAAATGATACAACAGATTAAAATATTGAAATTTATAAAAGAGTACATACCTTGAAAGTAGCTTTGTTCGAATGTTAAAAATAAATTCAATTATTAGAACCTGGTCTGGAGTTGATGTGAATATATTACTTTTTATAACAGGAAAAAATAGGGAAAAAGATTATTATTTTATTAAAAAACGTTCCTTGATTTGCATGAGTTTATACCAAAACGCCCCAAGCATTATTTCTAATATTTATTATGAAGTCGCTCCAAGTATGTCATATTTAAGGGAGATAGAACTTCTGGATTTCAATGACTGCCTGTTTTCAAAACAAAAAAAAGTGCAAATTTTTGAAACAGACAACTTTATACAAAGTCACCCTTATTTTTATTGCTAAACAATATAAAAATAGCTGGTTTATGTTTGGAAAAATTGACTTTTAACCCTTTTTTCATGTGAATATTTAATGTTAGTTTTTAATCGCCCTGTATTTATTTATTAACAAAATATCAACAGATACCATTTAAGTAGATCTCCTTCTAGAAGAAAATCGATCCAATTAAATAATAAAGGACAAATTGATAGTAATTTTTAGGCCTGCAAACGCCATTTTTTACATAAAATTTAAAATATGTCAAAAACAATTAGACTTAGGTATAGAATATTTTACATGAAATATATCTATAATTTTGCGTAGAATCTAAAAATGAAACAATATATAGAATGTTATATTTAAAATTAGCAAGAAGGCATCAACTTCTCGTATAATCGGAAGTGCCATCATCTTGAAAATATAGAAAATCTTAAAAATTCTCCAAAGTCTATTTTTCGAGAAATCCATCGCGACACTTTGTCTTGGGACACCTTGTATAGCTTATTTTAAAATAAAACATCAGTTTTTCGGTGTCTCATATTTAATAATACTTAAGTTCCAAAATAATAAGCTTGTCAGAAACAGTTTTGTTTTCTTTTTTGAAATTACCAGAGTTAATAAGATAATAAACGTACTTTAACTTATATAAAATTCCTATATATAAAAATGTCGGAAGCATTCTTAAAACGTACGAATTTTATATGATTTCCTTCCATGTCGACTCCTTTTTTCCGATTGCTGCCTTCCTCACTATGAGGGGAGCGTATTAAAAATTTAGGGAGAGTTATTGAAATACAAGTGAAATGATGTTTGCGAATAAAATATTTCTTCTCTTTTATTTTATCTTAAGTTTAAATAATATTTCATGTTTTGTGCTAAAACCGTGATTCCTTTATTTTGGTCAGTAAATTAGGTCAAAAATGCAGGGCCCTAAAATGAATTCGAGGTGAAGCATCTCTGATCTCAGTTGATGTATGAGTTTTTGGGATCGCTGATCACGATCCCGATATCCATAAGCCCCAACATGTCTGGGTCAAGGTCAAATGAAGATCAAACACCTTAATTCGAATGATATAATTCTTTTGACCCGGGATTCTGAAAGAACAGGAAATTTCACGTCCAGATACTCTTGACCTTTTAGTCAAAATGACTTTTGGAGGTCATTTGGAGGTTATCTTGAGGTCAAATCCTTCTCTTGAATCTCTCGGCTGATTTTTCATCTAGGAATGGGTCTCGGACCAGTTGATCTCTCTGATTTCGGGATCGCTGATCACAGTTCCGATGTCATATAACTTCAGCACGTTTGGATAAAGCTTAAATGAAGGTCAAACCCCGTTATTTGGATGATATAATTTTTTTGATCCCATGGATTCTATTTGTTTGTGTCTATTCGTGTATGTGGGTGCTGTGTGTGTAAACTCGTATGCATCTGTCTGTTTATGAAAGTGTTGTGTGTGTCGTATCTGTACATGGACCTGTGTCTGTCTGTGTATCTCTATGTGTGTATATGTGTGCTGCGTCTACCTGTATGTGGATCTGAGTCAACTTACGTGGGCCTGTGTGTATGTATTTATTTGCGTATGTGGGTACTGTGTGTGTCTGTGTGGATCCGTATATGTATGTGCGTACCTATGTGTGCATCTGTGTCGATTCCGATCGTTTCTGAAGAGTTATTCTAGTGTTATGAAAAAAACCATGGGTATTGAAGCAATTCTGATTTAAAATTTGAGTTCAGACGTTGTACCGATATACTATTTAAGTCGAAAAAACGGATTTTTTTAGTGACGTTGATGTTTGAGGATTTGAATCCATTGTGTTAATATTATTGTTCATTCGTCTTCTCAGTTTTAAATAACGCAATTACCTTTTCATAATGGGAATCGCTCAATATTTTTTAAATAATTTTCATACCTAAAATATATCCAGCGTTTACAGTATTTCCGCTAAAAGTAAATTATTTAGTTAGTTAAACAAAATAAAGAATTTCAGGTTGATAAATCTTTGGTTATTCACCACTGCCTGGCAATAGCATTCGGTAAAGTAAACTGTTCGTCTTTCTTGTATATTTATCTCAAACATTAAGTTAATTAAGTATTATACCTCTGTTCAGATGGCACAAGAATTTATTTAAAATCTTTACGGTTTAATTATTAGAGGTAAAAAAATATATTGACTTCAAATTGACACATTTTTATCTTCCAAGTGTCATTCAAAAGGGCCTAATTTAATACAATATGATTTATGCTAGAAAAGATTTATTTAAAAAATACATTTGAGGGTATTATAGTAAGTAAAATATGAACTTAAATCATATCGCACAAAACTTACTATTATTATTATCTTCGATTTCATCAAAATAAGTACTATTGGTCTTATCAACAACGTATGTGGTACAAAGTAGTTTACATTCAATAGAATAACATGAAGCGCAACATGTCTAGATCTCAATATATTTAGAGTTCCGCTTGTAAACAGCTTTTCTCATTCCACCACTTCTAAAAAAAGGAGGTTCGCAATTCGACAGCTATGTTTTCTTTTTCTATGTATGTACATAACTCCGGAACGGTGGCAACGATTTCAACGAAATTTTGTACATTATTTCAGGAAGTTGCTGCGGTGGTCCGATATCAATTTGTCTGAAATGGGTTAGGTAAAATCCAAGATGGCGCTGACAATATGGCGGACAAGGAAATTAATTTTGTCCGATTTTCTTTAAAATTGGTATGGGTTGGTATGAGTTTTCAAGGTCGTACACAACAATCTAAAGTAATTTTTAAAAACTTCAATACCGCCGACTAAAAGTTTTGCATCTTTCGACGTGGTTCAAAATTGATGTAGGAGGGTTTTTAAAGGTGTGAGTTACGAATTTGATATTAATTTTTAAAAATTCAATATGGCGAATCAAATATGGTCTACTAAAAATTCAACATCTCTCGATTTTGTTCAAAATTGATACTGGGAGGTTTCTGAGAGTGTAAATAACGAATTTAAAATGCTGCTAACAATGTATACTTTCGGATTATGTTCAAAATTGATATTAGGGTTTTCTAGAGTGTAGATTAAGATAAGATTAAAAGTTAAATTTTTTTTTGAAATTTAATATGGCCGATTCAATATGGTGGGTTGAAAATTTTACGTTATTCACATTGTTTCAAAATAGGTGGTTTTCGGAGTCGTAATGTACGATTCTGAAGTAAAGTTTTTAGAATTTAATATGACAGATAAAATATGGGGACTAAAAATTTTGATATTTTTCTGATTTTGTAGAAATTGATATTGGGGGAGTCCTTGAGATGTATATTACGGATTATTAATTATTTTTTTCAAACTCAATATGCAGGAAAATTTGTCGGACTAAAATATATATATGTCTTAAATTCTTTCAATATCGGTATTGGAGGGTTTTGAGGACTAAGAATCTAAAATTAATTTCTTAAAATTCAAGATAACGGATTTACTATAGCAGACTAAATATTTGTTTGATACAATTTTTTTAAAATTGGTATTTGGAAAATTCTCAGAATCAGTTTACAATTTTGTATAAAATGGGTACTTTTTTGTGACCTTTGAAATTTAAATTTTTTAAATTTGTGTCAAGTTATTACTAAATGAAACAAATACCTGCTAACACGAGATACATACAAACTACGCTAAGGAAACCATTACAAATAAAGTATTAGCGCTGACTTCAAAAGTTTCAATTTTATATAAGAATTTATATTGTTATTTTTGGCTTTTTAGCGCTTTTTTAGAAGTCGATTCAATTCTTTTATAAAAATTTTATTCTCTATCACTTTAATCGAATATTTCAAGCTAAATACAAAAAAAGATGTGTTCCACCTAAAAGACAATTACGTCGTACTTTGTAATAATTCAGATTAGTTGTTAGTTCTTCCTGGCCTTTTTGGTTCTTTTTCGTATTCGAAGTATAATCACCTGAATAAAATTTTATTTAACTTCTGCGTTATTTGAAGTAGGGCATAAAAATATTTTTACACCATCATATGTGAGAAACTTGATAAAATTTTAAAATTAAGTTTATGAGATATGAAAATCTAATTCCATAAATCTCAGAGAGAAATTTTCCTTTCTCCAACTCTTAGATTAATAACGGTGGTATTTGGTTTAGTTTATTCGATAAATTAGTTCATTTTTTGCGTAGTTTATCCAACATAATACAGAGAACTATAGAACATTTTAGTAAACCAAACCGATTATTTTACCATATTATCATAAGCAAGATCTAACGAATTTTTTTCGTTTTTATATTTTCGTTGTTATCGTAGCTTGGCTGACCCGCTAAAATATTTATATACCGATAATTGGCCATATCAGTCCAGAATATCTCAAAATTTACTTATATTTGCTTTCACCCACTGCCTCGAACAACATTTCACGTTATGCGGTAAAGTAGTAACAAGAAATATTAAACTGAAATTATAAAAAATCTACCTCAAGGTCAGAGAAAGAAAGACCGACAAAAAAATTGTCCATTGTAAACAACTTAGTATTATAATTAACTAGATTTTGCTTTTGACAAAACTGGATTTCGTGACACCAGAAATTTTATTTATATTTTTTTTCCAGTCCCGATTTTTTTTTACTGAAAGCACAGATTATTTTATCTTACAGATGCGACAAAAAGCGTTCCCAACAAAACCTAATTTCATGACCTTGATAGGCTTATAATCCCCTATATACACTGGGAGAAAGTATTAAAATTAGAAAGAATAGATTATTTCGTCTTAATCACATACAACTCTTTTCCTTAAAAATGGCATGAAGAACATCCTGTGCTTTTCGTGACTGTATATCTCTCTCTAAAATCCCTAAAAATCTTTTGATGTAAGCATTTAAATATTGTCAGAAATGATGAGGACAAAAAAAGAATATGTTGATGCAAATTAATAAAATTTAGGAAAAGTTTAACCTATGTTAAACTATATGAGGATTTAAATTTCGAGAAGTGGCAACACTGACGTTACTTGGTGCCATCTGATATATCTATTGTAAAGTTTGACATTTTAGACTGTATACATACTCTAAACGTTTTGATATACGAACGCTATTTGTGTTGTTTACAGTAACTTTAAAACTTCATCTCAGCCAAAATATAAGACCAATTCGTGAATATTTTCGTGCTATTGTTTTTACCGTGATTTATCTCAACAAGAATGACTTAAAGGGTGCTCGATCAAGTTCTAGTTCTAGATATTCTTTAAAAGGCATTAAAAAATAATTATAGAAAGGTGTACTTGACTGTTATGAAAACATAATCAATAATAAACTTGAAATCAAATCTTTAATAAATAATAGGTTATGTAAAAGCATTATAAATTTATAAATCCCTGGCCATATTTAAAGCTAAATAATAAAAATTGGAACAAAAAACCTCATAAATAATAATAAACAATGACATTTTGAATAATTTGTCTTGTTTTAGTATGAACTGAAAGCATTTAATGTACATATTAATGAAATGCGGATTGCGCATCGCCATATAAATTTTAACCATACCAAAATAAAACTTGTATAATAAATGTTTTATCTTAATCTGAAATTTGTGTACAGTATGTTATAAAAATAGATTAACACACTTTTAAAGGTGATTTCCAAATACATAATAAATACAAATTTAATGCTGGAAATTGCAAGACTGGCTTCATTTATATTCAAGGTACATTCCTTTAAAAAGACCTTCAAAAATTATTTGTTTTCTAGAGAGAGTTCGGTGAAACTTTTGTACAGTCCTCTAAATTGTACGTATGTAAATATTTACAACATAAGCAGCCGCTCAAAAACAAGCAAAAATACAGAAGATACCCTGTGACGCAATTATAGAGGTATACCAGTATGTCCCACGGCGATAATAGAGGCAATGCTGAACCTCCCGCCATTGCATATAGCTGTAATGAGGGCGGTACCAAAAAATAACCTTGAGCTATTCCAGTCATCTCAGGGCCCATCTTCATAGAATCGGTATCGATGACGACCCGACGTGCATATGGTGTTTGGAGGAGGATGAAACTATTGACCTTGTCTTCAGAGAGTGCTCAGCACTCAACGGACTGAGACAGAGATATTTCGGAGATACAATTTTGTTACCGGAGCAGTTAGGCAAGTTCAGCTAACGAGGCTGCTTGGATTCGCAAAGGCGATCGGTCTAGAATAACTTGCAGATATGATGGGATGTAAAGGGCCCCATGGAGGTATTCATTCATTCAAGCTATTCCAAACAGCAAACCTCAAACCTGGAAACGTTGTTGGACATCCGAAGATTCTGGATACAATTTTAACAGAAATTATATCGAAAGTGACACATTTGATATCTACAAGCTGTGACTTTGACATCAACTATGATGTAGTAACTGATGGCCAGCAAGTGAAAGGAGAGGGATTATCTCAATTAGAGAAAGATGCAATGGTATAGTTTACTGATATAAACAAGATGAAGAAGAGGTTAGAGTGGTAGTATTTAGACTTAGGCTTCGAGGCTGCTAAATCCTTAGAAAATGCCCCCACTATTTTATAAGTAGAAATGCGTGCAACTCAAATTTGTGCCTAAGTAGAAACACCCAGAAGATCCAAATTTACATACACTTAGATAGCCAAGCAGCGCTAAAAGCACTCAAATCAAGTACCAAGGAGTACAAGATGATTTGGGACAGTAAGAAAGCCATAAAGAAATTGCTAAGAAACAACAGGTTAAATTTGATAGTGGGTGCCAGAGCACAAGGGAATTAAAGGAAATGAGGAAACGGACAGTCTCACAAAAAAATCCTTTTCTCGGTCTATAACTTTTCTGTGGATTATCAAGAAGCCACATATAAAAGAAACAAAATCGGATAAAATGAATGTGGAATAATACACTAGGTGTCAAACAAACGAAGGAGCTTTTAAATCCATCGCCAAAGAATGCAAGAATGCTTCATGAGCTCCCAAGAAGGGATATTCGAGCAACAACGTCTCTCTACAAGATACTACCGCTTGAGATCATATGCGCAAAGCTGAGGATGCGAGAATTGCCATTTCTTCAATTGTGCAGCCGAAACAGCGGAAATCCAGCTGTGCGAATGAATGACACTGTTCGGCAGGAGACTTAAATTTCCGGAAATTACCTTGACTCCCGAAGAAATAAATCACTTATCCCCAGAACAATAATATACTTCTTGAAAAGTCCAAATATCCCCGGTTTATATTAGATTAGGGTAACACATAAAAGATCTTATAGGCCGAAGTGCTGAAGAAGGGCAAGCAAAGTCTTAATGACGCACTCACAATATACAATTCGGGACCTAAAATGAAGATTTAAATTTATTTTTCGATTAAAAATTTTGCCAAATAAATTTTGTATTAATGTCTTACAAAATGTTGATAAAACGTATACATGTAACTAACAACTTACTTGAAGTATACAGTTTTGAGCAAAAAAAATCAATAGTATCAGTAATTAACAGTAGTATTATACAGGATGTTGGAGAAATAACTTTTGAAAATTTAACACATTTTATACATTTTACATGAAAAAACTTGCTAAAACATTAATAATAAATCACAATTTTTACTCTTCAAATCATCTGCAATACATTTCGTTTCTATCACTCGGTTATTGGTATAAATACAAACATATTGTGATAGATATAGATGGTACCAATAAAAATGGATCTTTTGAATACTCAACAGTTGATGTGGGATAAATCCATTTGGCGCGGTTTGTCTTATTGATACCTTTTATATTCACAACACAAAAATAACAGTCATCGTGATGATTAATATGTTCACGCCTGATCATTGAAGATTGAAACTTTAAAGAGATTCTCTTCTTAGTGGCCTATAAACGTAATTATTCATTTTGCATACAATACTGGGCACCCAACACCTGCTATGTATTTCCAGTGGAAAATCTAAATACTCAAAATATGCCCGTTGCACAAAGTCTTACACACTGAAACGAAATTTTTCTAAAACATATTCACCACACATGTAAAAAAAATTTGTATCGTTAATGCAAACTCTTCTCGACGAAGACATGATAGACATTACAAAGATTTATCTAAAACCCGAGCGTAATAGATATAGATAACGTAAATTAACTCAATATGAAGGTAAGAACGAAGGAAGTAGCTGTATCTAACAAACTCGAGCTGATATAATATAACTGAGCATAGATTCGATATCAGTGACCTTGAATGAGTAAATAACCATTAAAATGTTTCATGCAATAAAAAGAAAGTTTGATTTTGTTGTGCTGTGTAATCTTTTAAGTATCTTGTGAGAGTAAAAATAATTTAATTAAAGAAAATCGCTCTGCTAATACTCTCAAGCCAATAAATCATTTCTAATCTCAAATAAAGAGGTTTCAAAAAGTACTTAAATAAAGATAAAAATGTAAATTTTCTTCCGCCACTTTAATAAAAATCACATTGCAAATGTAAATTACATTACTTTAAAATAATTTACATAAATTTACGCTGGTCTTTTACAAACCTTCCAATGCTATTAGGGTTAATTATTTTAACAAAAAATACCTCAAATGGATTTTAAAGTATCGAAAAATCGACCCAATCATAGTTTCCTGACTAATAATTTTTAATTGTATTATTTTTCAACTTTTAAGATGTGACGGGATATCATCTACTAATTAAATATTTAGCTGAACATTTATAGAATCAACTCGGTATCAGTCCACTTATCCATTTGTTTATCGCAGTCTTTCTTCTCAGAGACCATTTTACATAAAAAGCTCCATGTAGTAATCTATCAAATACAGACATAAAGTACAAAAACTGATTCGATATTTTAAGGGTAATTTTAGATTACAACCATTTTCCTTTTAAACAAAAAAAACTGCCCGATTCGGGTAAAAACAGGTTAAAATAGTGAAGAATGGAAAAGAGTGAATTTTTTTCTCTTATTATTATACTTAACGATCCGCCCCAAACCTCGCTTGGGTACGAACTTTTGACCCCTGTTTTTATTAATATTTTGTGAACATGGTGTTTTATTTTACCGGGTAAGTTAAATTTCAAATTGAGGATTTTTATTGTTAAAATTAGTAAAAATACACTAAAAAGAAAATGTTTTTTATATCACTAATCACAATTATCATCTCTCCATTCTAAGCGATATGTAGAGATGATCCTTTTTTAAAATTGTTGGGCGCCAGGCACAAACAACTATACCTGAGTATAATTGATTTGTACCAAAAATTTTTATTTTACTTAAAAAAACTTCACAAATACACATGTGCTGCATTTCTGAATGTACCCCGTTTTTCGTGATCAGATGTTTAAAAACATTGATGTCAATTTTCTCTTTCTCAGGTGAGTTCAGATGCAATTATTATTATTATTAAAAAAGTCAAACCAATGATTCATAAACACAAGTATAATCTTTATTAAAATAATACAAATATGTCAGTTGGTGCAATTAAATGGATTTTTTATATATAACCTAATCTATTCCTAATTAAAATTGTCAATATTATTTAATGTGCACTGTTTCTTTTTGGTGGATTTAAGATTATTAAATCTGGCAACGTTGTACATAATGTCTGAAAAGTTAAAAATGACTAGTGTTTTATTATATGCAATTTTGCTTTAAACAATCTAAAAATACTATTTGTGTGTGCCGTTTATATTAAGAGTAATATTGTTGCAGTGCAAATTAAACAATTTATTTTATTACTACCTAAAAATATTCATTATAAGGCTAGTATATATCTATTTTATCAAACTATTTTCAGGCAAGTCTAAAATTTCTACTTCTTACACGTTAGATAAATACCTTTTAATCTCCAGAACTTTTTTATCCACGTTCTAGGTTTCTTCCTTTTTTATTTTAAAACTTAAAAATCCTTTTGCCAACTTTTGTAACTTTTCCTCTTATATATTACTAATTTATTAAATATTCTTCAGAGCTGCTTGCTTAGTGATATTATTTATTTATTAATTTAGTAAACTTCTTTTCCTTCTTTGTCTTTTAATCTCCAAATTTTTTTTTATCCACGTTCTATGTTTCTTCCTTTTTCAAAACTCAAAAAAATTTTTTTTTAAATAATAATAAATGAACATTTTGAGGTTATGTTACTTCTAATGAATGAGACCAACGATGTTTACTCTACAACGGATTAATGTGCACGGTGACGTAGTATAAATTTTTATTTTAATTTTTTTCTGATTTGTCGGCCATCTGACGTGAACTGGCAACTAGATGGAATTTTAAGCTTGGAAATATAAAACCAAAATGGATTCCTAATTGTCAATTTATGATGAAATTTTGAAATTTTATTTTATAAATATTGTTGTTGAAATGAGTTAAAACTGTTATAAATAATTATTGATAAATGGTGTCTATATTTCACTAAATGATTATTATTTGACTTTTGTTCTCACTAATGTTATCTTTACCCTCACTAGTTATAAAATGGGTGTTCAAGATTCTCTTCTTTGTGGATTTCACTATACTGTGTTAAAATTCTTTTTTAGTCACTGTCTCTGGTCAATAACACTTCACACATTATTAAAAATATCTATATTTTTTTAGTTTATTTGTTTTATGTCTTTTAGAGTGAAATATGTTTATTATTTTTGCTTTAAATACACTAATGTTCAATCTTTCACCCTAATTTTTATACATTTTATCATGTCATTACAAAATCATAGGCATTTAATGTCTTTTTAAAACATGGCTCATCAAATTCTTGCATACTATAACTAATATCTATTGTACAATCCACATTTACCACATAAATGCATCAGTTAATTATTTATGTTCTTTTTTGTTTGACATTTTCATTTTTAAATCTTATCACACCTGAGATAAGGTGTCTACTTAGACGATTTAGTATTAACTATTTTCTATACATATTTCTCATATACAAATATTTTCCATCTTTTCTTGTTTCTTGCTATTCTCCCTTTCTCGGCTTATGTTTCCTTCCCACATCTTTTAGAACTCCATCTCATGCTTAACTCGGTTGGTTTTTGATTTCCACAATTGTTTGTCGGGTCTTATATTCTTCATCCTTTGTAGGGGGCCCTAGCAGTTCATCCGTCTCCTTTCTATAAGGTCTAATGTATCTGGCATTTCTTGATTTACTCTAATTTTCATATTTCTCATTCTGTATTTACCTTTAACTCTTCTAAAATACCTCACTTCGACTCCCTGTATTTTACTTTTCTGCCTCGCCATCAATATTCAAGATTCACTCTCAAATATCAGCATTTTTTCTACCTTGCTGTTAATTTCCTTTTCCTGCTTTCTCGTGTCTTCATTTTCTATCCCTAAATATATAATGATCTTCACCTGATCCATTTTATCCCGTCAAATATTTATTATTTATAAATGTTTGTAGCCTACATTGAATTTTTGGCTTCAAGACGTACATTTTTTATTACTTCGTCAACAAAAATTGTAAACAATATTCCTTCGTGTCTTAATTTTTGTATTATTGAAAATGCTTTCAATATTATACGTTAACTCATGATTATTTCCGAATATGTTCTAAATAATTTCTTAATTATCTTATTGTTAATTCATCTACAATGCCGTATTTTCAATAGCTTTCTCTTGACATTATATCAAAAGCCTTTTCAAGATCAATGAATCTAATATATGTTTTTGTTGTATTGCACTGATTATGTAATTACGTTTTTCACTGTAAATATGTAGTTCTGTAGTATACCACTCTGCACATAATTAAGATCATAAATAATAATTTTGGAATCGCCTGTCAGAAAAAGCTACCTTAGGAACACTTCACTGCTGTTTCCAATCCTCGGAACCTGGATAACATGGTAATAATAGACTTTCTAGTACCTAAATTATAATAACAATATAAAGGGTGTTTTTTATAGAGGTATAAAACTTTAAGTTGGCAACACTTTTTTAACTGGCGGCCATTTTGTCAGCTGTCAAGTGATTTATGTTTAGTTTGGTTTGGCATTTCAACATGAATAGACTGACGCCTGAACAACGCTTCCGAATTGTGCAAATTTATTTTTAAAATCATGGTTCTGTTCGAAATACGTATCGCGCACTACGTCCATTTTACGGTCAACATAATCGTCCATCAGAGCAATTAATTCGATTAACTATGGAGCGTTTTCGCACCACGTTTACTCTAAATGATACTACGCATCAACAGAGACGTCGTACAGTGCGTACAGAAGAAGTCATTGCTGCTGTAGAGCGTAGCGTAGAGGAAGACCTGAATCAATCTATCCGCCATCGTGCACAGGAATTGGATATGTGTCCATTCACTTTATGGAAGATTTTGCGGAAAGATCTTGGTTTGCGTGCTTACAAAATCCAACTCGTGCAAGAATTGAAGCCACACGATCATCTAGCAAGGCATAGATTCGGTGAATGGGCCCAAAACAAGATTGCCGTTGATCCCGATTTTCATAAGTGAATTTTGTTTAGCGATGAAGCTCACTTTTGTTTGAATGGATACGTCAATAAACAAAACTGCCGTATTTGGAGTGATGATAATCCTCAAGTGTATGTTGAGACACGGTTACATCCAGAAAAACTGACTGTTTGGTGTGCTTTATGAGCTGGTGGAATCATTGGTCCGTACTTCTTTAAAAACGATGCTGGTCAGAACGTTACAGTCAATGGTGACCGCTATAGAGCCATGATTACTGACCTTTTCGTTCATCAATTGAACAACCATGATGTGCAGGAGCTGTGGTTTCAACAAGACGGCGCAACATGTCACACAGCTCGTGCCACAATTGATTTATTGAAGGAAACGTTTGGTAACCGCATAGTTTCACGTTTCGGACTCGTGAATTGGCCTCCAAGATCGTGCGACTTAACGCCGCTAGACTATTTTCTGTAGGGATATGTGAAGTCGCTAGTCTACGCCGATAAGCCCGAAACGATTGATCACTTGGAGGACAACATTCGCCGCGTTATTGCCGATATACGACCACAAATGTTTGAAAAAGTCATCGAAAATTGGACCTTCAGATTAGACTACGTCCGAGCCAGCCGTGGCGGTCATATGCCAGAAGTCATATTTAAATTATAATGCCAGAAGGTTATCTTTCGAATAAAGTAAATTTCATGTCAATTTAAAAAATTCATCTTTTCCATTTAAAAGTTCTACACCTTTATAAAAAATACCCTTTATATTGTTTCAGAGTATACATAGATGAAAGAAGTAGTTATAATAACGGGTAAAATGTAGAACAGAGCCAAGTACATGTTGCTTTAATAGTATTTAATCACAAGTAAGATTTTGTTTTATTAAGAATAATGTTGAAAAAAGGTATTTTTTTATTACATTATAATTTTGATCTAAGTAGAAACAAGTTCATTCTTTTAGGAACCTCCATTTGATTTCAAGGACATTTATATTTGTTTAAAGTATGATAAAAATTAAATTCTTATAAAATAAATTAATCCGACTTCTAAAAATGGAAAATGACAATATAAACTTTTATATGACGTTAGAATTCTTGAAGTCGGCGCGAAACTAATACTTGACAAAATGTAATTCGCATAAAAAGATTAAAAAATATTTTATTTGTGATTGCTTTTTTACTGTAGTTTGTATATATCTCGTATTAGTAATTATTTGTTTCATTTAAAAAACAATTTGGTGCCAACTTTAAAAATTTCGATTTCATATAAAAATTTTATTTTTCGATTTTTGTTTTTTTTTTAATTCCTTTTTTTCCTTCTGGAGATCATTATTTATTAAAACTAGCAACAAGCTCATTTATTTATTCAGAAAAATAAAATACGTTATTAATAAAAATTTCCCTAAGAAGAAAAAAACACTTTTTTAATAATACAAAAATCGTTAATGGAAAATCCAAAGTATAAATGAACAGGCATGCAGAAAAGTTCGCCGCCATGTTAGAATTTACATAATCCAGCGATTATTTGAAAAAACCCAAGTTATAACTTCAAATCCTTGGGGGTGTTGAACTAAAAAAGATTAGCAAACTTTTATAAGTGTTGAAACTCTTTGAATTTTGTTTGTATCTAAATGTTTTTTAAAATTAGTCGTGGATTAATTTTCTTGTAATTAAATGAATTTCCTGGTTGATTATTAGGTAAAATGTAAAAAAAATGATTTATTTATTTGTTTATTATGGCACTAAAAATATATATGATTTCTTTATATCGCAATGCCCATACAGAAAATAAAGAACAAGCAAAACGAAACAGTAAGAAAAAAATAAACAATCACAGGCTTAAAGACTACCACGCAAGAGTATAGGCGTAAAACTAGCGTGACTACAGCTAAAAGGGTCTTTCTCATGTTAATTAAACATTTAACATATTGTAGTTACTGGACTAGAATAACTTTAGTTGCGCCCAAAAAACTCATATCTATCAAAAACCAAAGAATAATTAATAGATGTCCAATATTTTAATACCCGCCTTAGAAACCAAAGAGCGTAAGAATCTAAGTTGCACCATTTCCAACCCACAAGTGGAAATACGATAATGTAGTGCCCACACCTTAAAGGCATATTCAATCCCAGAAGCAATACTTCTGGAACTAAGCAGTGAAGAACTTAAAGGTTTTCGGCGAGAAAAATTTATTATTAAGAAATAAAAGAGTTCTAAAACTCAGTTGCACTACATGTGCAATATTGTTATGTCTAACAGTACGCCCAGGGTTCGAATCTCCAAGGTTTCAAACAACATCGTATCTATTCCGGTCTGCAAATTGTTGCCTGCCAAAGAATATAAAAGTATTTTTTTAACATTTAGATACAGTCCATTAATTTTAAATTAAAAACATACATTATCCACTTGCAAAGCATCTCTATTACTAGGATTTTCCTTGCTCCTATAGACCTTCAAGTCATCAGCAGATAAAAGACAGTTGGAATGAGCAATCACATCAACAGTGCCAATTCTAAACAAATTAAACAGGTGAAAATCGCAGTGAGATCCCTCCAGAACTTACCTGAATCTCATTAAAAATGTAATTGCCATCACAAAACAAATTAAGTGCGATTTGTCAAGAAACTCTTGACATAACAAAGAGGCCTGAAATGTATGAATCAGAAACCTGCGATTAGCTCTATTGAACGCCTTGGAGAAGTCTGTAAATACTGCATCAACCTGCATATCCCTCACAAAGGCAAAGATATCGGTCAAAAATCAGCAGATTTGTAACAATGGACCTTTCCTGAAGAAAACCATATCGTTGCGTAAGACGATTCCGAAGGAACTCAGCAAAAAAAGCGTTTTAAGCGGGAAAGAGGAAAGTTATATTACCAAGATCATATTTTCGAAGTAGCTCATTATACATATAGCATAATTATTTGCATATTACTTAAAGTAATCACTTATTTTGGTTTGACAAAGGGATTTTCATTACAAGACTTTCGATATAATTTAACTTTTGAAGCACGTCTTCAAAAGTTAAATTAGAGAATATACTTAACGCCCTAAATAGTCAACTGCTGACAAAGCCTGAGCGTTTGACAAAAATGGCATTTCGCTTTCTCGACATTAAACTTTTTCATTTAATCCAAACAGATTTATTTTGATTTCATCAGCAAATATTATAGAATTCCAAAAGTCTAAATTTTTATGAACATGCTCTCAAGTAAACTCTAACCTATTTTTCTGCGAATAAAAGATTTATTTCATACACTTCGGCCATGAAAATTATCTTTCCAGATTGCTGGTCAAATTGTTTACACCTTTTTTCCAACTTCATCCTTTCTCACAGTTTTGGAACATCTCCATTTTCCTTCTCGTTCGTTAGAAATATTATTTCGAACTACTTTAAGTCTATTCTAGGGTCTATATTCATTATTATAGTATTGAATTATAAGCTGCTTAGCACTTTTTTTAAAAAATGAATGAAATCATACTAATTTCCTTTACCTTCTCAGGTCTCACGAACTAACGTATGTAATAGCCATGAAGTATTCTAATTCAATTTTCAAATCCCCATGACAAACATTTCACTTCTTCATTTTGAAACAAAAATATCCAAGTTTACTGAGGGGATCGAACCAGCTCCGCATCAGTGAGAGACCATTCGCCCAACTACTATACCAACGTTACGCCTTAGATAAACACTTGTCTTTTACCATTTCGGCTATGTTTCTTTGATTTTACCCATTTCTCGAGTGAGTATTGATTAAACTTCTTTCTTTATTCGTAGTTCTATAACTTATTCTTTCCTTTTACTAATAAAGAAATATTAATGTAACTCTTATAAATTACTTTGTACCATTTGTACCATTCTGTTTCATCTATATAATTTCGGCAAGGATATATATATATATATATATATATATATATATATATATATATATAATTCTACAGATGTATACCATTATATGTGAAAAGTAATGTCAGTCAAATGACCCCTCTGCTTCTTTGACAGCCAATAATTCTTTTGTCCAAATTTTGAATAACGTCTCAGCACAAGTCGAGTTCTATCTCACTAATTACGTGCCTAATGTCACTCTGTAAATCGGGAATTGTTTGTGGATTGTTGACACACTTTGCTTTTCACGTAGCCCCACAGAAAATAATCAAGAGGCGTCAAGTCATATGATCTCGGCGGCCAATTGACGTTACCATTTTTGGAAAGGATTTTGTCCCCAAATTTAGTTCGCAAAAGAGCCATTGTCTCCCGGGTCGTGTGGCACGTTGCCCCGTCCTGTTGAAACCAAATACCGTCTAGATCAGTATCTTCCAGTTCTGGCCATAAAAAGTCGTATAACATGGTGCGATAAAGTTCGCCATTTACCTTAAAGACTTGTCTTTCTTCATTTTCGAAAAAAATTGACCCAATAACGCCCCGTGCCCAAAAACCGCACCAAACGGTTACACGTTGACTATGTATAGGTTTTTCTTCAATTTCCATCCCTGCAAATCCGGCAGTTTTGTTTGTTGACGTATCCTGAAAGATGAAAATGTAAAAAATGATTTTATGACAAAAATCATTATCAGCTTTTTGCTTTTGCTGTATCCATCGAACAAACTCACCTATGATCATTTAGCTTTAGTTCCTGCGTCAGCTGGATTTTATACGGTTTAAGAGCTAAATCCTTTCTTAGAATACACCAGGTTGATCATTGCTTAAGGCCTAGTTGCTGCGAACGTCGAAAAATAGACATTTTCTGATTATCGTTTACACTTTCTCGGACCGTGATAATGTTTTCAGCTAAGCAGATTCGACGGGTACGAACAGGTGTCTTTATATCTGTAACGGACCCAGTTTTTGCACCATTCTGTAAATGATCTTCTCCGATGGACGATTATTCACATCAAAAAAACCACGAAGTTGTCTGTATGTTTATTTTCGAGAAGACCAATTTTCATAATAAGTTTTAACAGCATGAATATGCTGTTGCACTGTGTATCGTTCCATGATGAAAATTGTACTAGTTCATAGAAACACACTGGCCGAATTTTATTAACCTACGATGTTGCCAAACTGTCAATATTTCTGAACAAAATCGGGAAATTGGAAAACCCTTTATTTATTTCAGTTACCCAAAGCCTGTTCAATACATATTTATATATTTCTTCGGTAGCACGAAATTAGAATTAAATACAACTGCATTTTAGCTGTGAGCCATTGTATATTTAATAAAATGGAGGCAAGTACTGACTATTTTTCCATTGTGTAAATATATTATATATTTTATATTAAGCATACTCATAATTTAGCATTCCTTAACTTACCTTAAACTGTTTTGGAAAGCGAACGGAAGAAATCGCCTTTAAATTTCTTGGATATTAAAACGGCATACATTAAGATAACACATTCTCGTATCTGGTT
This sequence comes from Diaprepes abbreviatus, assembly GCA_034092305.1. NCBI lineage: Eukaryota > Metazoa > Arthropoda > Insecta > Coleoptera > Curculionidae > Diaprepes > Diaprepes abbreviatus. The sequence goes on from JASJET010000068.1 coordinate 10,750,802, forward strand.
AATCTTATCCTATCAGTGTCTTCTCCCATAGCGACTTTCTGGCAATTTTCAAGTTTTTGCATACCTTCCTGTATTTTGTTGTTTAATGGAGACGAAACCTTAAACGAATCAAAAATTTCACACTAAACTCCTGGACAAAATTAGACAATATTTTTTGAAATAACTGCTACTTAAAAATCATTTAAATTAACTCTGTGAATTTATATACAGTGTGTCTCCAGATAGGATACCGCACTATAGTAAACTTCAATATTTTTGTAAAAAGTTTTGCTTGTCTTCGGATTACAAAAACAAGCGAGAGTATGACCTTTCCTCGAAAAATCAAACATGTTGATGTTTAATAGAGTGCGGTACCGCATCCGTGGACACACTGTATGTGCTGATGCCACTCTTATAGTAGGCGGATATATTCACTTGTTTAATTCATATTAATGACGTTTACTGTCTCTGGCTTACTCTATTAGAAAAAAATTCTTACATTGTTTAAAAATGTAAGTGAATTAAGTTATTTGTAGTGTAATAAGTGAATGATAGTGATTCAGGTTTGCTTTTTCCTTTGTTTAAACAACGGTATGCCACGAGTTTAATGGTGTATTGGTGCTAAAGAGGCACAAATTATAACTATATTTAATAAAGGATGTGGACACAAAAATATGGCAGGATGCTTTAGGCAAAGTAAATTTACTGTAACAAATAGTTTAATAAATTGTCAATAGATTCTAAATTACGTATAAAAACCAGATCAAACTCGTTTTAGACGTTTTCCAAAATAACAATACTTGTTCATGGATTCGACTTGAATTCAGTTACGGAAATCAGATGGACGAAACCATGACTATCGAAAAGTTGATGAAGGGGACCCCAGCTGCAATCTTACACAGAGTGTAAGTTTTGGAGAGGGTGGCATAATGCTTTGGGGAAGTAATAAATTAGAGGGATGTATTTAACTACTGAACGAATGATTGTGACTTGTCGCTCGAAAATCTACTGCAAGATTATATTTTGCCATGTGCATTAATATGTGATAACGCCCAACAACGTGCAGCTAGCATAATGAAGTCGATGCGGTCCTGATTCAAAAATTAGATTTGACCACTATTTAGCCCAGACTTAAATCCAATAGAGCACATGTTAGATCAGATAAAACGCTGCATACAACACAAAATTCCAGTTACAGGGACAATAGAAAAGCATCGGTCTGCAGCACAATATCAATACAACCCAATTTTTTCAAAATACATTCAGAGTCTACTCTGTTAACAAGGAAGGTTGCCGAAGCGTCCGGTTTCTATTTTAATGAAACTTCAATATATTGTAGGTTGCATAAAAACAAGAGATACGTATTTTTTTATCGGTAGAGATTTATTTTATTGGGATGAAAATCGCTCCTAAATTTCTGACCCAAAAAGACTTTCTTTTCAAATATCTCAAGTTTTAATTAAGATATCTTTACAAAACAAAGTGGAAATTACCTATTATTTCACCCCACGTATATTATCTCTTACTTTTTTTCAAGGTAAACCTGCACTTCGTTCAGTATTTAATTTAACCTCTTAAAATCAATCTCCGCCGATAAAAAAAATACGTGTCGCTTATTTTCGTGTATAACACGTTTAAATTGCTGCCAAAAACTTCGGGTCCTTTACTGTAACATCCTTATAAGGATACAAACAGTAATTAAAGATTAAATAGGGAACACTCGTTACGTACTCTAAAGTGTATTGTAATAACTTTTTCCTGTCGAAATTTAAAAGTTTTGATGTGTAGGTAAGGTGTCATTTATTGGCAAGTTAGGAAAATAGTTATACCTGTGGATGAGAGTTTGAATATAATAATATAGTATCGGCAGAGAAATTACTTCTCTTCTTAACCTTCAATATTTAGTGTACTAATACACATATAGTGGCTTAAGGGAAATATGCTTTGTCAAAAATATGATACTACCATTTACTATAATAATACTCAAAGTGATGTCAAAAGTAGAGACTTAGTTTGGATTTGTTGTTATCAAGTGCTTTTAAGCTGTCGAAAGAGCTTCAAAAAAAAGTATATAGAATTTTTTATCTTTTACGTAAAACTTAATGGAACATTACCAACTTAAACCAATATTCAAATTAATATCAAATAATTTAATAGAAATGTACGTGAGATTCGGTAAAATTATTCAAGTGAAAATCGATTTTTAAAAAAGGCTAGAAAAGCTTGACGGTATTGGACTTCCGATAAAAATTCTTTAATATGATTTTCTTAAATTCCGTATTTCACAATATCTGTGGAGTTATAGAAGATAAATAATAATATTTATCCAGGTAAAAAATAAATTATTAATATTTAAGAATTTTTTTTTATAAAAGTGATGCTTTAATCAAAAATAAATCTATTTTATGATATATTGTTAGTACAAAAGGCACACGAGGCTTACCTTATAAAAGTATATATCGCTTTTATTATATTTAGTAAAAGCTTTTACTCACAAGCTTTGTTTATCTGTTTATATAAATCTCCTAAAGATCCGTTTTTACGCTCAACCAAAATCCACTGGCTTAAATAGATTTGCTCTTTTTACCTTATGCATTTGGTATCCTTTTTTCTAGAAAAATAAATAAAACTAAAAGTCAAGTTAGGATTTTAAAAAGAGCATAATAAAAGTCTTTTCTGATTTAAATATTTATTTTAGTGTTTCAGCTAACTTAGCTTTATTTTTCTTTTTAAAACATATAGTATTTTATAATATCACAGTTTTTTCTTTTTTAAAAGCCTAAAGAAAAAGCTACGTTATAGAAATAATTATTTTGAATATGAATTAAAACTCGTTTTGCAATTGCACCACAGATTATTTCATCTTACATATGCGACCAAAGGCACTCTCACAAAAATCAAATTTCGTGCCCTTATTTGCCACGCGACCCACTATATTACACCAGGGGCGGATCCAGCCTCTCTCTTTGGGGGGGCGGGGCGGTGATATCACAAAAGTACAGTATGGCAAGAAAAGTAAATTGTCAAGGGGGGGGGGGGGGTGCAAGCAGCATACTCATTCCTAATGTAAAAGACAGAATGGGTTCTATTTTCCTGAACTCAAAGATTTTGGGAGGGGGGGGGGGCGATCGCAAGCATACAGACTCCTATACTCTATTCAAGAACTAGACAGAGTAATCAAGCTGTTACCGAAACCTCTAACGTACCTGCTCCAGTGCCGCAGGTAACTGAGAACTGCCATAAATCTAATTATATTTCATTATATTTAAATATATTTTATAAATTTAGGTACTGCAACATAGAATTTCCGATAGTTTAATTTAATTTCTGTCAGTGAGCAAAGTACAACTTACAGTTTTTTTTAGTGATTTATCTTGTTTGCGCTTGTTTTTATATATTATTTGAGATTAGTGAGATACCCAAAAGATATGGCTTTCACCTCTATATTTATTCCAAAATCGTTAAACCAGGGCATTTTTTCCTCAACGAAAAACTTATTACTATGAATGTTTATGATGCCTTCAGATATCAATATCTAGATAATAATGTTAAAAGCTCTGTTGAGATATATTCCAACATGACAGGAGTTGCAAAATCTACTATGTACCGAATACTGAAGGAGAAAAAAACGACTGGAATTGTTTGTACTCCCAATCCACATTCGATCACAGACAAACGAAAAACCTCGTTGGAAGAAGAGATGAAAACTGCAATTAAAGAGGTTGTATATACATTTTATTATGAGAAGCAGATTCCAACCATCTACAAAATTTTAACTAAAATCATTGAAGATCGCGATTTACCTGAAATTAAAAGAACTGATCTCTGGAAATTGCTCAAAGAACTTAATTTTTGATGGGAAAAACCAGATAGAAAATCTGTTCTTATAAATCGTCCGGAAACTGTCCGTTGGAGACGTAAATATCTCTCTCAAGTAAAAGGTAGAGTTGCTAGAAATAACACAATTAATAAAATTGGTAATTTAACTAGACTTTTGAAAGATTTTTTTGAATAAAGTTACTGCGGAAAATTGGGACAAATCCCTATAATAAAAGAATAAAACAAAATGTGAGAACTCGATCTCATAATCGGTGAGATAGAGGAACCAGTTATAATTAATTTTAGCGATGATAGTTTCACTGACTTTGATTAGGAATTAGATACGTAATGTTTACTAGTGTAAACACAATTTATTATTTAAATTTTTGTTTTGTTGTATTTTATTGTTTAATGTTGTTTATATGTTTTTTTATTTTTTTATATATTTTTGTTTTAGTGTGTCCCACTCTTTAATTTTATATATATTTAATTCTAATTAGCCGTAAGTTTTTTAGTATTTTATTATTGTGATTGTGTCTTTTTCTTAAGCGTGTAGAATTAACATGTTTATCTTATTTTTTTGGGGCTATCGTATTTCCATATATAAAAGTAAATTAAATTAAGATATCAGTACAATAGAAATAATAATAAGTAGGTCTAATTTTAGTTACAACATAAAAAAAAGTAATTACATTTGAATCCCTTTTAAGTGTTTAATTGTAGTTCTGCAGATGGTTTAAGAAATAAATAAACTGAAACGTCAAATACCCTAAAAATGTTTTTAATTAATAATAAAATGACCGATAGCCCCAAAAATATTTTATTATTATATGGACGAATTTATTTTTTTATATATGTTTAACTTTTTGTATTTTTGACAATGGGTATTTTGTAAGTATTTAAATTATAACTTCGAATTTTTTGAGAGAATAATCCTACATTTTAGTCTATTATTGTAGATCGATATTTTTGATTATAAAATTTCTAACCCATTCCTATGAAAAATATATGTGTCTAACAAATTTTGCTAAAAACACCGGACTAAAGAACACAGGTAGTTTGCGAAGAGAAAACGGATTAAAAATGATTTATTACTCTCCCTAGTTCTTGAATAAACTATTGTATAAGAGGAAAATCGGGTCCATTTTTCTAAACTCAAAACTCTTGGGGGGGGGGCGATCGCCCCCCCCCCTTGGATCCGCGCCTGTATTACACTGGGAGAAATTGTATAATTCAAAAGAATACAGCCATTTCTTATGCTATAAAATACATTTTTTTCTAACATACGCACAAAGTTACTTTCAAGATTCAAAATAATTATACCATATATATATATATATATATATATATATATATATATATATATATATATATATATATATATATATATATAGTCGGTTTATAACGTCCTTCTACGTCTTCCGATTTCCAGTCGCCACTGATCCCGATCTTGCCAAAGATCGTTATCCAGTTGCCTTATCCTGATTTCTTCGTCAATTCCTCCTCTCCAACTTCTTCTTGGTCTTCCTGGTTTCCGTCTTCCTCGTGGTTTCCATTCTAATATCTGCTTTGGGAGCCGTTCTTCAGGCATCCTTTGAACATGTCCATACCACGTAAGTTGTTTAATTTTAATGTCGTCCACTATGTCATGTGTAACTCCCATAATCTCTTTAATTCTTTCGTTGGTCATCCTTGATTTACCTGCCGCACGTCTCCAGTAGTCCATTTCAGTAGCTCTTAGTTGACCCTCCGTCCTCTGTTTGATTTGCCACACTTCGCTGCTATATGTGATAATACTTTTTACTATCGTATTAAATATTCGATGTTTATTAGTTTTTGATACCTGCTGGTCCCATAGAATTCCGTTCATCATAGCTATAGCTCTCCTGCCTTGAGTGCTCCTTTCCTTTATTGCTTTATCCAGTGTACCATCATTTCTTATTTTTAACCCTAAGTATGTGTAACTCTCGCATTTTTTAATACATTGCCCATCCTCCAATTTAAGATCTTGCTGAATCCCTCCAATACACATGTATTCGGTCTTTTTTATGTTAACCTCCAGACCCCACTTGTTATATTCTTCGATTAACTTCCTTGCCATGTAGTTGAGGTCATCGTACTCCTGAGCCACCACTATTTGGTCATCTGCGAAGCATAAGGTGTACAGCGTATTATCGTTTAATGGAATACCCATAGCACTACATTTCCTTTTCCATGGTTTAAGTACTTGTTCTAAATATATTTTAAACAATGTGGGTGATAGGCAACATCCCTGCTTAAGTCCTCGATTAACTTTAAATCCGTTCGACATTTGATTTTCCAATTTTACATGTGCATTACTATTTTCATAAAGGTTCTTGACAGCTTTAATAAGGGTCGCACTTATATTTGTTTTCTCGAGGGCTTGCCATAAGCGGTTTTGTGGTACACTGTCATAAGCTTTTTTAAGATCCACGTACAAAAGATGAACTTCCTGATTGTAAGCCAGCTTCTTTTCGATTACTTGGGTGATAGAAAACAGATGGTCCATAGTGGATCTTCCTGCTCTAAATCCGGCTTGTTCCTCGGCCTCCATGTCTTGGTATTCCAGTTCTCTCTTTTCCTTTATTACTTTCCCGTATATTCGGCTTAAGGTACTCGTAACGGCTATACCTCTGTAATTTTCACATTCATAATTATACCATACCTTTAAAGAAGCTCACTATGTAGAGCGAAACGTCAAAAAAATTGTTATCTTTGGATTCTCAAATGGAAAAACCTATACCCAAGAAAATATTACAGAAAAATATTAACAAAAGGTTTAAGATACAAAAATAAAAGAAAAATGGACCACAATGTTTGCCATTTCGAGCTTGCCATAATTCTCAAGAATTATATTTTTAACATTAATTTTGTTACGAACAGGTAAAACAACTACATATTCTTTTGCCAAAACTCTTCTTTCCATCATAAAGCATTTTAGTCAGCGAATCCGACACTCGTAATCTCTATCACACGCACGTATTTACGGCGGCAACTGTGGATTTACATATGAATAACCAAAATAGAATCGACACAAAAGGGTATATAAGTCAGAATTCTGCAAGTTTCTAGTACTGGACAATGCCTTTGAGTGGCCCAGAATTCACTTTAGTTTACGCAAAATGTATACTTGCATCTATTCAATTTCTGGACCCTTTCTCTAAGAGATAACTATTCTAATCCTATATAGCAAATTTCTTTTACATTTGAAATTCGCTACAGATGTTTCTGGACATTCAAGTTTGATGAAAAAAATTTTAAAAAATCACAAATTTGAGAAATTCAATATTGCAGATGTGCACTGTAAAAGCGTGTGATCGTGGAGCTGTTTTTATTGCACAATGAGAAAATATCATAATTTAAATTTTTGCCTTAACTAAGTAGCTATATAATAATTTCTTATTATATACCGGTGTGTCTCTCTTTTAAAGATCTTCCGAAATTGTTGTCTTCACGTTTAAAATATGGATATTTCTGCTTTATACAGTTTAATCTATAGCACCAATATACAAAAGTATATATACCATTTTATTCTTTTAGCGTCATCATAGATTAGGCGCGTTTACCATTCTTGTATCTATTTTCAAGATAGTGATACTCCTGTAAGAACATACTGGTAAATAAAGGCCTTTCCCATATCTCTCCAGTTCTTTTTTTTTTAATTTTAAGCATGCATTATTGTCTGGCTATTCTAACCATATCATCTTTCCATCTGTTAAATGGGTGACATGTACTTCATCTTGTTTCTTTTGGCTTCCATTCAGTTATGCGATTTATCTATCTGTCATCTTTGAGCTTAACCACGTCTCTAGCCCAGCTCAATTTCAGTCATGTCACTCATTTTAAGATGTCTATCTGTTTAGTTCGTACTCGAGTATATGTATTCCTTATCTTGTCTTGTACTTTGATATCTCGCTTTTTCCTTTTATGTGTGTGTTGTCTTCTTGCTATTTTCCTGCATTTTCTTTTATCATGCTTTACGTTTCTAAGCCATATGTCATTATTAGGATAATATATTGCTGGAAAACTGTTGAAAATATCAGATCTGAATATGCAATTCAGTTTTTTAAAGGCACTCTGTCCTCACATAATTCTTTCAGTTTCCTCAGTTAATAGAAACCTATCAAGCGAGATAAGCTGCTTATTGCGTCCAGAGTCTTTCCCTGAAGGGTGATGCTCAGGATTCCGTGAGGGTTTTTCTTAACTTTTCTTTTATGACTATACATTTCCAAACCTATTTTCTGGGATACGTCGTTTAATTCAGACATTATATTTTAGAGTTTACTGCTTCGAAGATCTCATCTGCAAATCTATCACAATCTACTATCAATTTACATTTTAAAACATTTCTTCTAGTACAATAATAAAAAGATTTGTAGAGGTTATGTCTCGTTGTCAGACTCCTCGATGTAAAGAAATTTCAAATGACTTACTAAATATCTTCATATTTATTTTAACCTGTTTATATATGGCTTCTATTAGTTCGATGTATCTGCTCTCTATCTCACATTTTTAAAACGAATTCAGTATAATCCATATCTTCACTGACTTGAAGGATTTCTCAAAATCGATTAAGGGTACATACTGAGTATAACTTTGGCAGTCTTTTAAGCAACTGAATGATATCAGGTCGTTAATTATACAATTATTATAAAAACTTAATAAACCTATCTTTAACTCGGCGTCTTCGAATTTTAACATTTTAGCTAATATTTTATTTAGGTCTGCAACTCTACTGAGCTAATGTCTGAGATTTCTTCTGATTCTACATTTAGTATTCTTTCTTCCTTTCTTGCTGTTGATCCTGGGCCACCATTGACTTATAGAGTTCCGTATAGCTACTCTACTTATTTCGTAAGATTGTTAGAACCCATGCATTATTTTTTTTCTTTTATTATTTTATAATTTCCAATACTGAGTTGTTTTTATTGCTTTTAAACCTAACTTTTTTGACAAATTTCTTTATTATATTCGCATTATAGCGTCGACAATTTTGAGAATTATTTTTCCTAATAATTTATTCAGTTCTATAGGTTCAGTAGTTTGTTACAATTTTACAGTATCTAGTTAGGTAATCAATCTCTTTTTAAGAAAATAGCCTGCAATAAGTAATATTAAGTAATCAGTCACAATAATCAGAGATCAGTGTTTAGGTAACAGTTAGCTATTCTTAGTTACTATTCTTGCAGTAATCACAGATATACATAACGGAATCATAACCGCCACAAGCAGTGTGAACCCACAATTCGCACATTAAGCACCCACCGTACCCATTCTTTACCCCTTTTATCCTCGTTATATTTTCCGTTACAGAAAAAACCCTTGGCATCTTCCTAAGTACTGGCTGTAGCCTCATTTCTCGTTGCTACATCGTTGGACGATTCACTTTCAGTCATATTTGTCTTATTTGCCTTTTTTGTTATTTTCTCTTTCCTTTTCTCTTAATTATTTTTTTCTGTGCTCTGTTCTCTTCATTAGACTTTTTAAGCTGAGCATTCTTATAAGGGGAACTTGAAATTATTGCCAATCTTGCTGGCTTCTGGTCTTTATTGCTAGTTCAGTCGGACGGCCCTGGCCCAGTTTCATCAAAATTCCCCAATCGCAAAGAAACATCCACCGATGAGACGTGCGGCGTTGAAGTTTGAAGGTTTGATCCTCTTCAAAATCTGCAGTAGCGGCCATGTAATCGACTTCAGTAAATACATTTTGATTAAACGTATATATGCCACGAATTCTGAAACCATTTGCTGCAATTTATCCAGCTTGGCACTTGATGTAGTCTTTCCCAAATAGCTCAGCAACATCATATGGTGTTAAAGGTCTGTTAGTTTCCCTGAGAAACACCCGAACTTTTTCACTTCAATAAGATTTTAAGGATCCCATGAAAGTGCGATCCAGTGGTGGAACTTTATGCGTGCAATGAGGTGATAGTGAGAGCTGATTTTACATATTCTACGACGTGTTGGTGTTACATATTCTACGAACTATTAAAACCATTGCATAAATTAGTGAGTTTGGATCCATCCCGGTGCATGTGCTTTTCCTATAGAATCGACTGGAGCTCTTCTTATTAAATCATCAGACTCGGAAAGATTATCATGGAAGGGACAAATATTCCTGCAAGGCTCATACAGATCACAATAGTTATTAAGGATCCCCATTCGGCTGACGTCATTGCTCTGATTTGATTCTTCCCTTTTCGAGTTATAATTTTTGGTATTTTAATCTGGACTATAGAGAGACCACTCTCAGCAACGTTAAATATGCGCACAGCAGGAAAAGATTTTTTTCAAGATTGTTATAAAATTCGTCCATTTTTTCTTTAGTGAATCTGTTGGCTTTTGCTTGAGAAGTTCCAGTTAGCTGTCTTTTGGACAAAATTTTCTGATGTCGTTGTAAACATCCTTTCTTAAAAGGATTTTTTATTGGTAATTGATACGCCAACCAGGGTAAATCCATTCTGGCCAGACCATAAAATTTATTCTCCATAGTTAATAAGTACTTAACTAGCAGGTTTTCAATATTTATGCCCAAAACTGGCCTTCAACCAGTAATTTTATTCGTTATCGAGTCAATCGGGGAGTGTTGACCAGGAAACGTTGAATTGTTTAGCTGCCTTTAAGTATCCCATTCTCTTTTCTCGAACACCGCCAATAGCAGCGGACATTTCTTCCTTCTCCCACCTCTTTCTCTTATTGTATTTGTGGGATTCTGGAAAAAAAAAACAAGAATTAATATCTGCTTTCAAAAATGAATATAAATTTGGAATATTCCAAGTTATGTTCACTTTCGGTATTACGAATTATTGTAAAATTTTTAATTATAGAAATATTCATAGAATCAAAGCAAAACCATAAACTAATAAGGTCACTTAATAGTTTAAATAATTACAATGGAGATTTTACGTATCATAGTAAATGATTATCAAGGGTTCCATTCTTCAGAAGTTTTGAAATTAGACTTCTCGTTCCCGTGTGATTGGCAGCAGGAATGTCAAGGTGGCGACCTATTTTTAGCACTCATTGGCTTTGTATGTCATTTAACGTTATATTTACAGTAAAAAACCACCGATGGCACTTATATTAAGTTACCTGCAGTATTCCAAATATGCTGCAGTTTCTCTATAAAGTTTATTTCACATTGACATCATAAACAGAACAGAATTATTGCGGAGTAATATATTAACCTCTTAAAACCTTTCCTCAGTACCACCGCGGATGAAGCCACGATGGGTAGTGCTAGTATTACATATGTAAATACTTTTTCCTTTTATATTGAAACGGCACAAAAGTATTCGATTTATTTTGCTCAACTAAAAGTTTAAAACCGGTTCTGATCATAATCGAATTTATCCTTTTACTGGATTTCCTTAGTCACTTGTTTAGTTTGCACTTTAAAATTTATTCCACCGAATCATTTGACTCTTACGAACCCTACATAATTTAAATTGGCCATAAAAATCTAGGAATAGCATTAAATTCAGAAGAATTAAATTCAGGTTAATCTTCTCTAATACTTTTAATGCTAATCTCTTACATATGCTTTCAGATTTAATGTACTTAGCGAAAAAAGTAACTACATTTTAACGGGTTTAAATTTTGAGCTCTTAACTTTTTGCGCTTTATCCGTTTTATGACTAAAGCCACAAATTTTTTTCGTTTCTTTTTTCATATTTATTTCGTATTCCACATATAAAATTAAAATTAAGTTTCGTGACACGCTGGAAATTTTAAACATTTTCAGACCATTTTTTAGAAGAGAATCGAGCAACTGAGGATTATTTTTTTGAAAACTAAAAAGAGTGCTAATACAGGGCATAAAATTTTGAAGGTGAGCGTTAAATTGAAGATCTAATATGGTCGATTAAACATTATATTATATTATATGTTGATTAAGATGGAAAACTAGATGAAGAAAACAAACCTAAAAATACACATAAGAAAACGTTATAATTTATTTCCCAAAACTGACCTCTAAAAGGGTGGTAATTTCCCTGGTAATGTGCGGGCCCAAAAGTTTTTGTAGTCAATTGAGGATCTCAGTTTATTTACTAGTCCTAAAAATCATTTTCGATGACATTATCTCGGGGTAAGCTTTAATCTTTAAAATGTGCCATCATACGGTAAAAAATTCTAATTAGGAGCATTTTTAGAATCAATTCAGCACTAATGGTGCACTATCTTAGCTTTTCATTAACTTATTTTAATTTTAAAAATACTGTCGCCTTTGTTATTAAATTTGAAAAAAAAATGGACTGTAGCCAAAATCAGTACTTTATTTATTAACAAATTCACGGTGCTATAAATAGTTAAATTGTTGAACAATATATTTTTTAGTCTCGTAACTGCTTATTACCTTAAAAATTCGAATTCAGCACTTCGAAATACGTAACTATAGAACCTGGTGGACCTCAATCGGCCACGAAAACTCTTGGGCGCCAGCACTTCTGAAATCCTTGAAGGCTATCTACGGAAAGCAAAGACGAAAAATCCACTTACAATTATGACATGTGCAATAGTTCACATTCATAGGTTATATTGTACTTACTCGTTACTTCCAGTGAAGTTGCATACACAAAAAAGAATGTTTTAGCGATAGAATGGATTGATGATGACGCGAAGCGCAACCAATAATAATTATGAAATTAAACAAATAATCCAATGAAAAAATTAAATATTTCTTTCGATCAGGTGATAAACTCTAAAAGAAAACGGTAGCATTACTATGAAAATATCAAAGTGTCACAGATTTAAACCAAACGGCTTCGCACTCCCTCCAGGGAATATTGACTCATACCAGGTACACAAAGATACCAAAAGTATGAAGCTCTGTGGGAACCCTTTCCATGTTATCAGGTCCTAGGTGACGTGGTCTGCTGTATTTCTCACAAACTTTTGGAGGGTTCTCGCGGTTGCAAGGAGAACTGCTTTCTGCATAGGTTTATACAGATGCTCACTAAGGCCCAGTCTCTTGATGTTCTGCAGGAGGTTCTTTGGTATCACTCCAGTTGTTGACAGTATTATGGGAATAGTTTGGACGCTGTTCACTGCCCATTATCTTCGGATTTGCACCTCCAGATCTCTGTATTTGGCGATCTTCTCGTTGTATTTTGGCCTTAGGTTGTTCTTGTTAAGTACAGCAATGTCGATTAGTGTAGTTCGCCTAGAAATTTTATCTATTAGTATAATGTCTGGTCTATTATGAGCTAGTGTCTGATCCGTCAGAACTGTTCGGTCCCAATATAACTTGATCTGGTTGTTCTCAAGAATAGGCTCCGGATTGTATTTGTAATAAGGCACTTTTCCTACCTGTAATATGTTTAACTTTTCTGCTAATTCTTGGTGGAGTATCTTAGCGGCTGAGTCGTGTCTTTCCTTATACTCGGTTGCGGCAAATGCTTGGCATCCTTCAGTTATATCTGCATTGATCATTGGTCATTTGAGGGATCTCTAATGATGAACTTCCGATAGTTCTTCGTCGGAATAACCTGGTTTTGGATAGCTAACAAGAAGCCCTCCGTTTCCGGAAACATCTGTCCTGAAATCAACCACTAGTTCGACGCTGAGTTGTCGACATTGTCCTGATTGATCTCCAAATTGATAAACCAATATTTATATTTTGTTATTTTTAGGATCATAAATTACGGATATGTCACATTTAAAAGTTAAATACGAAATCATTATTAATGTTCCAAATACTTCAAAAATTAGATGTTATACGAAAATCGTTTTAAATAGTTATCGGGAAAATTTTTTGGAAAAAGCGCCAGACCAGCGGGAGAAAAAACATTGAAAATATAGCGGCGGTATTACTGCGGTTCATACAGTAATTTCGATATTCGACATAAATTTTACTTTTAATTAGTCTTTTGACAGTAACTTGTCCTTACCGAAAGCTTGAATGTTCTATTTAAATTACGTAAAAAATACTGACCAAAGTAAAAAATTGAATATATAAAGTATAATATAATTTTTGTTGGTATTGCTGCGAAAATAAATGTATTATTACGCTCCAGATAACACGAAAACATCTAATATTACGTGCCTATAAATGCGAAATTCAATCGTATCTATTTAAGGTTAAGATTCTTCGAACTTTGAAAAGGTATGCGATTAATAATAAGGAATCTACATGTATTTTATAAAGGAAAACCTAAACTCGCATTCCATCGTATCAATTAACAATTTTATTAGAACCAGTGAAGGCATCTACCTAGATGTGAGGTTATGAAAACGTTGGCAGGGTTTGTTTACTCCGCAGTAATATATGATCATATCCTTATTGAGAGTTTCTTCCTAATCCTGAAGATGTAATTTCGATTAAAATATTACCAAACAATTTATATAATAAAAATATGATTTTAAATAACATTACGAGGCATTATCATAGAACAAAACGAATATTCACAAAAAAATCTTGTTTCATTGTAAAAAAACTATCTTTTAAAATCCGCAATATTTGTAATACAGTAATACCACCGCTTACCCTATTTACCTTTTTTTTTTAAAAAAAAAAACCTGTAAAAAGAAATATATATCTATAACTATGACAATAATAAATTTTCCGTATAAATGGGAAAACAACAAAAATTTGATAGTTGATAATTGAGAGATCTTAAGGGTAGTAATTTCTAAAATAATATGAAATAATTAGGATTTTAAGAAATTTTAATTATATACTTGATTCAGGTTTACTATAAAAAGATAATTTATAATAAATCTCGTTTTACAATATACTCACATCGTGCTTTACCGAAAATTCCGAGATATGTCAAGATATTCAAAAATGAATACAAGATGTCGTTGTTACATTAATGAAAAAAAAAAATTACTGAAGACGAATAGTTAAAAGCAGAAAGTTCTATATGGGCTATGGTTTTCTGGCCTCATGTAAAACAAGAGTACCGTCATTATATACGTATATATATATATATATATATATATATATATATATATATATATATATATATATATATATATATATATATATATTTCTAATATGTTCTTGGGTATAGGTTTTTCCATTAGAGAAACAAAAGGCAACAATTTTTCTGACGTATCACTTTACATAGTGAGCTTCTTCAAAAGAGCTGGTATATTTATTTTAAATCTTGAAAATAGTTTTGTGTGTCCACATAACTCCGTGTGTGAATGAAGTAAAATGCGTACAGTGAATGCAAACTTCACTCCATCATATCCTTTCGATGTTAGAGGTTGCACAGTTTGAATATATTGCTATAAAACATAATTCATCCTGTTACACCACCACCGAGATGGTGGCCTACCTGTACCACCACACCGAGAAGAAAGTTAAAAAACTTACCCCCTCCGCTACAGTGATACGGCAGAGGTACATGTTTCGTCTCTCACTAGACTCATCAGGGTACCGACATGCATCTGTCTATGCAAAGGACAGGTCGGAAGGAAGCGTGCATCACTGAACGCGGCTTCGCCGACCTCCCGCCGGATGGCGTATATATGTTTATGCGGCTTTCAACCTGTAAGTTAAAAAACTTACTCGGTGCGGTGGTACAGGTGACCACCATCTCGGTGGTGGTGTAACAGGATGAATTATGTTTTATAGCAATTTATTCAAACTGTGCAACCTCTAATATAGAAAGGATATGATGGAGCGAAGTTTGCATTCACTGTAAGCATTTTACTTCATATATATATATATATATATATATATATATATATATATATATATATATATATATATATATATATATATATACATGTATGTATGTATGTATAAGTGCTCGCCATGAAGGGGAACGTAAATTTTTCATAAGTAGCACCACTTTGGTTTTTAAATGAGACCATAATATTTTAAATGATATCAAGATTTTCGATAATTTAACCTTTAAATGACATTGCGGTACTTCAAGATCGGTATGTATTAAAATGTTATAAGCTAATCCGGACCTGATATAATATTCTATCCATATTCGACATTAAAACAATGATTTTCTACAACTTCACCTTCAAATGATCTTACTGCTACTCTAGGTTAAAGTCCTTGAAAATTGCTTGTTCTTAAACTTAAAATCTTTCATCATTTGATTTTAAGATCACAGTTTGGTTTAAAAATAATATCGAAAATCAAACGTAAGATCACCTCTCCTTGCTGAAATATCTTCGTCTTATAAATTAAAACGCCTCGGTCTGATATAAAAGATTTTTGATCCTTTCAAGTCTTTTCTATCCAAACCAAGGTTCACACATCCTCCATACTCGACCATCAAAAAAAAAAAATAAAATCTTAAAAGCAGTCCTGTAAAACATCGTCCTTTGGTAAAAAAAATAATCAACGCGAATCTATTTTATTAATACTAAAAGTCCAAAAATAAAATATAAAATAGGTTTTAATCCACCTTTATTATTTTCCAAGGGATTTCTAAAATTGTTTTTAAATTTTTTATTCGTAAATTCAGGATTAAGCCATTAGTAGCGAAGTTTTGGCCCGTACGCTACAATCGGTAAAATGCAGTTTGTTTTCTATTTATATTATATTACTTACAATTTGTTTCAAAAGTGAATAACAACATTTTAATATTTTTTCAATAATTTTTTTATTTGTAATAGTAGAGACGTCTGCAAATGATTTTCGGTTATATTTTGGCTTTCATTCATGAAATTTCCAGTCATTTGGATATCGAATTACCACTTTGGTATTCAATTTAGCACTCAATTAACACCTATAGTATTAAACAGAGGCATTCGGGCACCTAGAGTTTCCCATACTTATTCAAACTAACAATTTTTACGCCCTTCACATGATTTTGCTCCGTTCGAGTTTGATTACAAACAAGGATTATTAAATTATAATTTGTAACATGCTTTATATAAAATCATACCGAAAGCGACTGTCAAAATAAGAATTTGTTGTCTTTGTTGCCCTCGTGGTAATTCACATATCTATGTATTCATGTTTGGGGCCAGTGAAAAGAGGTCGCAAAGGGTGCCCTTTTATTTAATAATTTTAACACGGAGCCTAATTAGGGTTTTGTAATTTAATCAAAAATGTGAAGTTGTTCTTAATAATGAAATAATTATTAAAAACGGTACGAATTATTAGATTATTTTAATTTAACGAAATTGAAAAGACAAAATATTATAATATATATATATATATGTATATATAAACATTTCGCCCAATTTTGATTTGACATCTTCTGTGCTTGCTAGTTGAAGATCAACTGAGAAAATTTAAATGTGCAGCATGCTTTATACGCGGTTATAAATCGTACCTATTGGTTGTCGTTGGCTCTACTCTCTTTTTGAGAGCAGTTGATGGTGTCAGTTTGAGTCAGGCGCCATCTCAGTACAATGGTCTCGCTTGAGGAGAGTTTTCCAGCTTGAAGGAAAATTGAGCGCATCGTCTCTCTTATTCAGAGTGCAGTTCTTTTCAATTTCGATAAACTAGTGAATCAATCTTGCTTTGTAATGTTCTTTGCTGGAAGTTGTCAAAATCAATTTGTGGGTCCTATCTTGAGCTGATATTGGAAAAAGACTGCTGTCTAGCCTTGCTAATATTATTTTGGTGGTCTGCAGGTGTCTTGATTTTCCTGATCGATTTTGTATGGTTTGTATACTGTAGATATATTATGTTTCCCTAGCATCTGTCTTATTCTATCTGTGATGCGTTTTGTGTATGGAAGTATGGTAATTTCTATATATTTAGCAATTTTTTTATTGCTCGCGTGTTTTGTTTGCAGTTTTATTTATGGTTGAATGTTGGTAGCCATTTTGCTTGAGGACCCTTCTTTTGTGTGATAGTTTCCTCTCTTTTCCTTGGTTGTCAGTTGGACGAAGGCATCTGGATATTCTCATGTTGGCTACGCCCTTTATTTGTTAGGAGTGATGATGAGAATCAGTTTTGAGGTATCTCTTCGATATACTCTACATTGCAGGTATTCATTCATTGTCTTGAACACAAGGACGTTTAAGAACTGATTATTTTCCTCAAGTTCTAGATTAAAGTGTAGCTTGGGGTGGAGGAAATTAAGAAAATCATGCAAGAAGTTAAACTGTTGTTTGCTGTACAACCATATCACAAATACATCATCCACGTAGTGATACTATAGTTTGGTTTTGGGGTGAGTTTCTTCAAGAGCTTTGGTTTAGAAATAGGTCATAAATAGATTTACAATAGCAGCATTGTCTGTGTGGGTTGGTTGTCGATGTACTGTATGTTGCAGATTTTCTTTATGATTAAAACAACAAAAGCTAATTATTTCTCCTTAACTTCAAGAGTTAATTGTATTGGTAGATGTATTGAGTTTAAGAAACCAAGGGAGTAGTTGACCTGTAGTCTACATAGCGCCTTTATAGTTTGGGTTTAACGTGTGAGAGGTCGAGAGGAGCCCATATATATATATATATATATATATATATATATATATATATATATATATATATATATATATATATATATATTATTTGCAAAGGAAAGCTGTTAGTGTAAGTTGACTTCACAGAGAATTTTCAAGACAGCAAAATGAAAGATAAAACAGGAGAGTTAAAATAAATAAATGAATATTTAAATTAATAATGTAAGAATATAAACTGTAAAAAAATACGAATTAAGTCTTTATTTTTATACACAGTGTACCAGGTTTCAGATTATCTTCGTGGGTCTGGAGGACTGTGTTTTATGGAGCATATCTGTTAAATTTTCAGTTTGATTTAAAATTATTTAAATTTTTTGAGTTTGACTGTAAACTAATGTATACTTTTTTCAGGTAATGTAAGGGGACTAGTACTACCAAAACTTCAAAAGCTTATAGGTAAGCTTCCGGTATTCACAATGTATGGATGTATGAAAATTGTGGCACATCCGCAGCAAGCACTGACTGCTTTAAAGTGTCGTACTAATTGTGTTTTTGTTGATGCCTTCTGCTAATGATTAATAATAATTAAGTACTCTGCACTGTTCTTTTGTAGTGTAACATTTATTTTTAATTTAATATGATGCGAAATTAACTCGGAGACAGAACAGAGATCGGATACAAGTTCATCAAAACAATATATGATGATTTTGTGTGGCTTTTTCACGCGACCCCTTTTGGCAAAATATTCTGCGTTAGTTCATTGAGGTTTACAGAAAAAATTTATAGAGATAAGAACAAGATGGTTCATATTAGTATTACTTAACTGGAACTTTAATCATATATATACGCAGTCAGGGCATGCCGCGGCTTTATAAATAATTTGTAAAAATAAATAGAAATCCCTGCGTATTTCTTTATTATCTTTTTATTGCAAGAATTGTTTTTATATTTAATACTTTATATATAATATAATGGTAACAAATTTATCTTGTGCCTTTAATTGAAAGAAAAAACAATACTTATCAGAATTAAAATATTTGAAATTCTTTTCAGAAACACAAAATAACATTCCTTTATTCAAATGACTTGAACTTTAGAAACTTTATACAAAGGGTTTTCTTATTTTCTTGTTCTATTTATTTGCCGTACGCTTATTGCATCCATTATTGCAAATGTATTCTTTTAAGAAGTTCCTTATATAGAAATCTAAATAGAAAAGGAGGAGCCCATTCTTAATTCACAAATTATAGAACTTGCTCTAGGTATGACTGACTTTTTAATTGCTGTTATATCTGCATAGAGAAAATAAGCTTTTATTTTTGAGAATAGAAAGCTTTAAGTAAATTTTTTTGCATATTTTTTTATCAAGAATAAGAAAATTGTTAGTTGAAGAGATAGGAGTAAAATTAAATTTTGCTAATGTTTTAATCATTTCTTGACAGAAACTTTATAAAATATACTAAAGCAGCTTCTTCAAGAAATGAATTTGCATATTTCTTGACCAAGATATAAAATTATTTTCTTTAAATAAATAATATATATTGGATGTAGGCTATAAATGGCATACCTTGTTTATTTGGTTCTGCAAGCTAAAAGTTGAATAGATATAAAAAGGAAATATAATTTTTTTTAGCTCGATTTATTAGACCTCAACTGTCACCTTTTGTGCATATTAACCTCAAAACTTTCCTGTATCAATTGTAAACACATTTATTATTATTTTCCAATATATTGTCTTCTTTCTTAATAATTTTAACACTCTTTTTCTCTCATTCAATGATCACTATCTGGTTAATTGCCCCCCCCCCCTAGTTGTCATTGTATCTAAAGATTACTTATCAAAGTTACGTGCTTCCCATAATTATAAAATTAGAGACTAAATTCAATTACGGAAACCAGGTGGATGCAAATACGTCTATCGAAGAATTTGCGGAGGTACACCAACGGCAGTCCCCTACATAGAGTTAATTTTGGAAATGGCGGCAAAATGATTTGGGTAGAGATGCATTGAACTCATGTTATTTGAATGTGTGAAGATAGTGACTGATAATCTCGATGAGATCCAAATTCAGGGATTTGATTGGTCACCATATTTTCCAGATGTAAATCCGATAGAGTTACATATGGGATTAACAGAAATGCCTCATGCTATGAATAAATTCAATTTCAAATACAATATTAGAGCGTTTTCTAGCAGCACAATATGAATGAAATGCAATTCCTAAAGATTGCATTAGAACCCTACTTACAAGGGTGGGTTCTCAGGGGTTCGTTTCCAAGTCAAGTTGTCTCATTCTGTAATATGTTGGAGTATGTCGAAAAATATAACAGTCGCAAGGATATTTTACATACACAATATTATATCGACAGTTATAATTATTTCATATTATAAGACATTTTTTCTAATTATAAATTTCTATTGGAATGACGAGTTGATTTATATATCTGTGTTTTTTTGCGTTTCATCCACTAAAAAGCAGTTCCCTGGTTTGTCTCTATACTCAACTCATTACAGCTTGGAACAAATATCTAATTGTAAGAGTGCTATTTGAGTTTGATAAGTGGTGCGGTGATTATGCACGTTTATGCAAAAGTACAGAACGAAAAATTTTCTATTTGAAATATTTATTTCGATCAACTAACTCTGAAAAGTTGTCCTTGTACTTTGTAAAGAGTCCTGTGGTGAAGTCCCAGAAAAAGTACCAGAAGAAAAAAGAAAAGGATAAAAGAAAACTCGTGCATAATATGACACTCGGGGACACAGGGATATAGAGAAAAAATAAAAAAAAAAACATTGTGCTGCTTATAGTGTGAAAAAGAAAAATTTGAAATCAACGACAAATTCTGTTCAACAAGAAGAGAAACGTTTCAACTGGGCAATTGTCATTATTAAAACAATCAGTAGTTAATTAAGTGACTAGTCAGAGAAGAAAAAGGCGCGCAAAAAACTTGAGAGAAAAATGCATTAAACAAAAACACAAGAAAATTGCTGAGTTTAGAAAGAAATTCGATAAATACAAGATGAAACTTCAAAAACTAAAAAAAAAGCAAAAGAAAAGATTAAAGTTGATAAGCTGGGAACGAAATTGCAGAAAATAATGGATTTACCGGAGACTGGGGAAGAAGTAGTTAAGAAAGCATTATTTGGTGAGGTGAGGAATGAACAGTTCAAAAAAAAATTTGCTTCACTAAAATCAAGAGGAAGTACGCAAATTTTTTCGAAAGAAACTTCTGGTAACTTGATCGAAATATACAAGCTCTGGAAACACGAAAGAAATTTTGTAACTTACAAAAGAATGTATTTCAACCATCTTTAGTGCCTCAAAAATGGAATTGCAAGAACGCGAACATGTGACCAGAAAAATATTGAAGAAGCAAAAAAGGTACCTGCTGAACACTACTTACAATCTACACAAAAAATTCAAATTGAACTATTATAATGTCAGTTATCAAATTTTTGTCGTCTTTGGCCTTTTTCGGTAAAGATCCGAAGAAAATGTCATGAGAATCTGAGGAAATCTTGTACATTTAGATCGTCTGTTGACAGTCAGAATGATCGACGAGGAGTTGAATTTGACTCCCAATACCGTCCAACAAATTTTGACCAATTAATTGGGAACAGGAAAACTGCGCAAAAATGGTTCCATATAACTCTTTCGCAAGACAAAAAAGAAATCAGGAGAAAAAGGTGGCTTAACTTTTTAGAATCAATTGAATATGGTCGCCATTTTCTGGAACGTGTCATTACAGGTGACGAGTTTTGTGTGTACGAATCGGAAACCAAGCGCCAGAACATGGAATGGCACTAAAAACTAAGAATGAGCAAATCGAAGATCAAATGCATGCTGATTTGCTTTTTCGATAATCAGGGAATTGTCCACAAAGAATTTGAATCTCAAAGCCAAACATCCAATCAACACTTTTACCGCGAACTTCGAAAAAGGGCTATAAATGTAAAACCAAACGTTGAGTGTTGCATCACTTAAATGCGCCTTGTAATCCAGCAATTTCAATAAAGGAGTTTTTGGCCAATGGCTGTGACTTCCCAACCTTCTTATTTATCTGACTTGAGTCCCTGTGACTTTTTCTTCTTTTCGAGATTGAAAAATCACCGCAAGGGACGTCATTTAGGCCACTCGAAAATATTTAAATTACTGTAACCTACAATCTGAATACTATTCCAGTGTTCGCGTTTTTAGCACTGCTATGAAGATTGAAACAACCATTTCCAGCGCTGGGTGGCTTTCCAAGGAAGTTCTTTTAAGGAAAACAATATTGAATTGTAATTCGATGCGAATAAAAATGTGTTTTAATATTTAATTTACACACCTTGTATATTCTTTCGTAGGCACTTTCAGTTGATAAATTCGTGAAAAGAAAATTCTTACCGTAAACATCCAAAAAATTTTAAAGTATATCTGAAATCTCAGAGAAATATAATACGACTAAGACCAAACAAATGTACTGAAAAACAGCGAATTCCTAAAAGGGGGAATGCTTTTTGTGTATACTCATTTTTAAATCTCCTCAGATATGCATCAAATGTTTTCGGTAATTGGTCTGAAGAAAAAGCTTATATTTACATAAAAAGAGAATAAACTGTATTAACTTACCTATTTTGATCGTTAAAACCTTCTCTGAATTTTACCTCCGGGTAAGCTTAAAAGTCTGAAATAAAATTGCCAATAGTCTTCGTCATTTTGCTTGGATATCAATTATTTTAATAGAATTTTTTAATTTGGTTAGTTACTACTAAGTTCTAAATCTATACCTAAAGATCTTAATGGTTATATTAACATACAAAACAAATTAGGTTGGCATTCCGAGAAAATATTAAATCATTCGAGAATTAATTTCCAGTTATCGTAAAAATATTCAATGGGCAGAAATAAGTTACCAAAAAATATATTTATTTGGAATTATATAATTATCAATGTACGTATTTCGGGTAATTATAAAAAACCTAATTTATGGGAGAAAATATATTTCTTTAATACAAAAACTTAGATTATATCTTCTTCTTCTTCTTATTCTTCTTTCCTGGTCCTCTGGGTGAGTCTTAGCCGCATCCACTATCGCCCTCCATCTCGTACATTCTTGTGCTTCCATTTCCCACTGCTGGACTCCAATCCCATACAAATTAGCTTCTACGGCATCCCTCCATCTTTTCCTGAGGCGGCCTATTGATCTTCTACCATCTGGTCTCTCAAATAATACTGTTTTCAATAATCTGTGGTCCCCTGATTTTACCACATGGCCTGCCCATCTTATTCTATTGGCTTTTATACAACGGACTATGTTTTCACTCTCATACAGTGTCGCTAATTCAGCATTGTGGCGTCTTCTCCAATTTCCTGTTGTTTCATCTCTTTGGGTACCAAATATCATTCTAAGAACCTTTCGTTCAAATATGAGTTATTTATTTATTTCCCGTTGATTGAGGGTCCAAGTTTCGCTGCCATAAATAACTACCGGGCGAATAATTGACCTGTACAGAGTTAGTTTGGATTATCTTTTTAACAGTTTACATCTCAATAATATTATGAGGGAGTATAACGCCCTATTTGCTGCCGGTATTCTCGTTGAGACGTCTTTTTCAACTCGATTGTCGTCTGTGATTACCGCTCCTAGGTACTTGAATTCCTTAGCACTTCGAAGTTGTGTTCATTCAGTGATATATTCTGCCCGATTCGAGGTCTTGGATTCTTGGTTACTACCATGTATTCAGTTTTTCTTCATTTACTCGGAGACCCATATTACCTGCTTCTTCCTCGAGTTGTGAAAATACCTCTCGCACTTCTCTTGTTGAGTGAGCCACTGTATCGATATTATCAGCAAAGGCCAGCACCAGTTTTGAACCTTGTCAGTATTTACAATTAGTGATTAGTGAAAGAAACTAAATTTTATAGTAATTATTACATGTAATCCAGTATAATCTTTAATACTTTTTATACATTTTACCGACACAATAGGAATATCCTCTGAGAAAAATATGCATCGTTTGTTGTTCCGATTTTGGAACAAATAAGGTACATTCAGCATTCACTGGTAGTTAATTATAAAGCAAAAATCGTAACTTGATTTAGTTTTCGCCCCCCCCCCCCCATCATTGACTCTGCCAAAAGGTATGCAAAATTTCACCATAGCACAATAGGGGCATATAATGAAAATTGTTTGGTAACATTATTATAAAATTCTTTTATTAATATTTAAAGAAGAAAATTCTTTTGCCAGCGTTAGTATTTAAAGAAGGATGAGCAAAAGAAAAATTATTTATTAATTGTTTTATTTAAAAATGATTCTAGAATAGATAGTTATTATATGTTGAGCAAAATTAGGAACTTTTGTGATTTTTGAGTCAATCTGAGAAGTTACGTTTTACTATTATACAGGATGTTCTCAAAGTTGAGTCATTTGTTTAAACAGTTTGTAGCAAAGAGAAATCGATTTAGCAAAAATCGTTTATATAGAAGTTGGCAAATAAAGAAATTAACAATTATTTAAAAAATTTAAAAACTGTAATATAAATCCAATTTTATGATATTTTCAAGCACTGCATTGTAAAAACTTTGTTTACTGCACTGACAAGATTACATTTTGTTCTACAAAAAGTGCTCAAAATTATTACCATTTGTTCGGTTAATGCAAAGTCTTGCTCAACGTATCCATGAGTGACTACACGCGTCAAAAATAAAGTCCCAGTCGCCACCAATAACATCAGAAGCATTTTCAATATACTGTTGTAGTTCTTCCACAGTATTCACTTTCCCATCGTAATAAACTAACTGTTTTAAAACATAATTGATATAAATTTCTTTCTTTACCAAGTTTTATATAAACAATTTTTGGTAAACTGATTTCTCTTTACGAGTTCTACAAGCTGTTAAAATAAATGACTTAACTTTGAGAACACCCTGTATATGAGAGTTGAGAAAGGAAAAACGCGCCACAAGTGGAAACTTTACTTAAAATTGGAAGAACATATAAGAAGTATCTTGAAAGTTGGTAGAATTTGCAAAAGTTATTGTTTAGTAATAAAACAAGGTTTGAAAATAACAAAACTTAATTTTTTGAGGCAAAAATGATATGGTTTTAAATATTAAGAATTAAGTATAATCATTTTCATTTTTCTTAATTTAAAGATATTTATTTTATAAAATTATCTTAACTTATATTCAACATATTAATTTCCAGGAGAATTAGATTCTTTTAAGTTTCTCCGTGGCAACGTCTATGATACAGCAATAAAGAAATTAAAAGGGAGAAAGCTATAATCTTTACAGTTACAGTGTCTTATCAGTGTATCTTTACAGGGCTTAATGATGTTACAGGATGAGCCTCGAAGGACATAAGCTTCAACAATATATCTTTATCTTATATAAAGGGAACTGGTCTAATTAGATAAGTATATTTAGTGAGTTGACAGCAGAAACTCATATGGTAAAAATTCTATATAGGCTTTAACATCAAGGAATTGTGAAAATATTTCCTTGAAAATTATATTGGTAAAATTCAAGAAACTGATACAATTTTATATTTATACATAAAGTACGTTCTAAGAGAGAGTATTTATCCTGCCTTTAAATATGCAGTATGTTCAAAACGTTATTATGTAATATTTTAATATTAAAATCATGTTTTTCATTCTATCATGTTTTTAAACTAAATAAAGAAGATCGGTCAAATGTATTTTAATAAAAACTGTTTCTTTTTGAGACGTATGATGTTAAACAGGTTCTTAATAAGTGTGACACCTGTAAAAATAAGCTTTTCTTTGTGAAGCCCAAACGGCCTAAAAGGCTTAACTAGCCCAAAAAAGACGTCCATTGTAGATTGTAGCTTTGAGTGGGTGGTTAGGGTTTTTTTGCCCCTCTACAGCACGTCAACTTGCGTTACCCTAATCTATTATCGATTTTTGATGAAGTCCATTATATATTTGGGATGTGTATTCGCATTGTAGGTGTTCTGCTGTTTCGGGTTCGTAAAAATGGCTCATTTCTTCCTCAGCTTTGCCCGATAATGGCATTTCAGAGAGCAAGGTCCTGTTAAGAAATTTGTTATAACTCAAACATATCTTTTTCGTTCTTTGGCAATAAATTTATAAATTTCTTCGCTTGTCTGAGACCTGGCGAATTGTTTTCTACCTTAATTTTATTTCCGATTATTTCCAATACCAGAGTTCCTCATTACTGAGGATTTTTGGTAATTCACAGAGAGGTTCCGGGTTAATAAAAGGAGTTTTTGCCTCTTTTGCGAGACTGTCTGCCTCTTCATTTCCTTTGATTCCTTTGTGCCGATAATTTTATGGCTTGCCTCTAGTCCCAAGTCAATTTAGACTCTTAGATGTTTAACCTGAAAACTGTTAGTGTTGCTTGGCTATCTGACATTATGTATATTTTCGCCTTTTTAGTGTTTCAATTTAGGTTCTTGTCGCTACAGATTTGAATTAAATTGCATTTTTGCTTGGAAGATGGTGGAGATGTTTTCTAGAAATTTAGTATGCTCGAAACCTGGGCCTGATACTCACCATCGAACACCCTCTTTTACCTTAGATCCATAAAGAAACCATACTATTAAATCCTTCTCTTGACGGGGTAATCCCTCTCCATTCACTTGGTAGCTGTGAGTTCATAGTTCATATCATAGTCTGTTGGTTTCGATATAGATTCTGTTGGAAATATAACCAGAATCTTCCGCCCAATAAAGTTTTTAGGTTTGAGGTTTTCTGTTTGGAACACCTTAATGGCATTTGTTTCTGCCGCCCACATCACAAATATGTGCAGCATGATTCCTATGTGAGTTCGACAAAGGCTAGCTTCTTTGATCTGCTACTTGTTGTCTTTGGCCATCCTCCTCAGAAGTTATATGTGATCACGGGTTTGATGTTCGTTTAACTTAAAGATCATTTTCGGTCTCAAACCCCCAGTTTTTCTCAAATATTTTCTGACATGCCCAGCTTTCCACTGTTGCCATTTTGATTTTCAATATGGTTATTCCAGATTAGTTTCTGGTATATTATTACTCCCAGATTTTTAGTCTCTTTGGAAAAGCTCTCCAATCTTCCATTTAAAATTGGTGCATTCACATTTAGTTTTGGTCTCGTCGTGAATGGTAGAAAGATAGTTTTGTTCGGATTAATATGTAGCCCTTCCTCTATGCATTAGTTACTAATGATTTAAGTCAATTTGTATAAGGCTTGCAATAGTCCCTTCAGTTACGTCTCTGATAGTGACAACTAGGTCATCAATATAATCTTGCGTTGTCAAAAAAGACCTTATATGCAACCCTATTCTGTATTTTGAAAATAAAGTTATTTAGGAGACACTTATTTAAACTTTTTGACTTAGTACTAAATTAAAAATTATTTTCAACTTCCTTAATTAATCCCCTGTATATGGAAAAATTGTGTATTAGGAATAGGTCGTCGCTGTTTTGTATCCACTATATTTTTTGTAAAGCATATAAAGCGCTTGTATCAAAGGTTTTAACATTTCACCTAGAACACCGGCATTTTAGAAAATGAAAAACTTGCTTTTGATATCGTTGATCTAAGAGGAAAATTTTCTTTGTCTATTTTAATTAATCTACACGAAATATTCTATTAAGGCACTATATTTAGTAAGGTCGTTAATCAATATAAATTTAATACAATAATAATCCGTTCTTTACAAATTAATCATAAAAGTCTGGAAAATAATTAATCAGGTTAGTTCTTTACACAGTGTTTCTGAATTGAATTCCGCATCCTTTTAACTTTCTTTTTACTTAAGTTTTTTGAAAGTTTAGTATTCTGTACTAAATTGGTGATCATATCGTAATTGTTGTAGTTTTTGTGATTTTTCACATGTGATCTGAAATTATTGTCTCGGAATTAAAAAAAAACATGTTTATTGCACTCATTTTAATTGTCCACTTAAGTAGTGGTGATATTTTTCTACAATTATTGGCTATATTAATTGTGTGAATGTAGCAATAAATGGTTGAATTCATAAAACAAATAGATCAAAATATGTAATGATATTTCATATTAAAAAGTAGATAAATTGTATTTCTTAATGTAGTTTTCACATTTTTCTTTATACAATAGTCGAATTAGACATGGAGATGGCTGTATGTGTATGTGCGTAGAGTTGGGGGTACACTGCAACCTGGTACATCTTTTGTGCTCCCCTACTGCTGCTCAGTCGTAAGAGTTCCCTTACCGGCTAGAGCAGGTCTTCCAGTCCTATTTCCCTCAGGAATCTCAGGATCTTGGACGGCTTCAAAGTGGTTAGCTCCCCTTTTTTCGATTTGGTGTGCTCCCAAGAACCGCATCCTAGGGTTTTTCAGAGCACTGCACTCTGCAAGAGTATGAATAGAGGTTAGAGGTTTCGTCCTCCTCCTCACAGAATCTGCACTTTTTTCTATCCACCAGTACGAGTTTCTTGAGGTGTCCCTTTAGGTGGCAATGCCCCGTCAGGACCTTGTCAGAACTCTGAGCTGGTTTTTACTCAAGCTTATGCATTCTTTGAATCTGTTCTGGTGGTAGTTCCCTAGAAGTATCGTCGCTTTTCTCAATCTTTGCAGCTCTGTCCAATAATTGGATCTCCTGCTTACTTCTTCTATCTTTAGTTCTTCCAGCATTTCGCTGCTACTGATTCCGCAGAAAGGCTGTGGCCCCAGAAAACATATCTCAGCCCCCTTCCTCACGAGCTTTTCTAATATTTCATTCCCCTCTACCCCGGTATCTCCCGGTACCCACATGCAGGTGACTTTATTATTCTTACTCAAATCATTTAGTTCCTCAAGACATTCCCAGACTATCTTGGAACTGATAACTTGAGAGCTCAGCGTACTGATGGCTGCTTGACTATCCGTCATGATGACATTTTCTTGGCCATGATAGTTTTTCTGCCTGTTAAATTTAATACACATCCTAATGGCATATATTTCTGCCGGGAAAATGCTTGGTGACTTACCCAAGCTTTCGTAGTATCTAGTGCCGTATGAGATGGCAGTAGCGAGAGGTAGTTTTACTTTTTGGATGTTATATTTTCAAAACATTGGCAGGAACGATAATTGCCGCAGCAGTCCGAAAAGGTGAGGTAGAAGCGTAAAAAATTAATCAGATCGATAAAATTTCGTCCTTACTCGGAACCAGAAACCAGATTACACCTTTCCAAAAGCATTTTTTGACATGTTAAAGCCAAATCAGTCAGAATTGAGCAATTGCTTCAAGTTTTTGCGATATTCTAACCTAAAAGTGCAAAAATCAGGTCTATTCGCTATTTTTGAGATTATGTAGTATGGCAAGTTAAAAGTTTATCTCCAAACTATATACAATAGTTGATTTTAGTAGCCATTCCCTTTAAATTCTACTTAAATTTATACCAATATCTTTTTCTATGTTTAAAATATCATAAAATGTAATTTGTTTGTTTTACATTATAATCCATCAATGGACAACCGTCCAATTTTGGACAGATTAAATTTCTTTTGAAGAACGTTGATGTTTTCTCGTCTACATGCTACACAGGTTATTTTAAGATTAGCTAGTTCGATTGGTGGTATCGTACAACCCATGAAAAATTCACTATGGCAGCTTAAAGATAAGGTTTCTATTTACAATACAACCAAATAATCAA
The DNA here is from genome assembly GCA_034092305.1 of Diaprepes abbreviatus. Lineage (NCBI taxonomy): Eukaryota > Metazoa > Arthropoda > Insecta > Coleoptera > Curculionidae > Diaprepes > Diaprepes abbreviatus. Next base: position 10,780,580 of record JASJET010000068.1, read on the forward strand.
ATGCCTCAGAATAATCAGAGAAATGCTTAGATGCCAGCTCAAAATCAAGCCGTTCATCAAATACCAAAGTTATCTCAAGCAGGTGACCAAAATGTAGGGATAAACCAACCTATCAATAATAACAATACATCACAAGTATCCCAAGAAAATAGTTTGGGTACTCCGTATACCACAACCATCTAATGTTAATCAACACCTACAAAATCAAATATCAATACCACCTGGCTAAATCGAAAAAACATTTTCTTCGGCTTCTCAAATCCAAAATCTTCAGCCAGTTCCTTCAGTATCTGACGTTGCTGTACAAAACTCGAGTTTAAAACAGCAACCTCAAAATCAAATCGTTCTTCAGAATATACCAAGTAGTTATATGATCCATCAAAATCAAACAACTCCTCAAATGATCAACCAGCCACAGAGTGGTCATGTAAATTTAAATCCACACTTTAAAAACACACACCAGGGAACACTAAACCCAAGTTTAGCATTTAACCAAGTCATAACACCTCAAACTAACAAAATAACTATTCGGGATCAGATGACATCACAATCGTTGGGCATTCCCCAACATTTAAGTAACCAACATGTAATTCCCAACCAACATATTGAAAATATTCAACCAGTTTCCTCGATGTCTCAAGTACAAAACAGCTTTTTACCACCATAACTGCAGCAAAATGTAATACAGCAACAAGAACAAACCGGGACTAGTGGCGTTTGACAAGAAACTAACAGATTCCTGCGGAACATAGCTGTGGAGAGTTACTCAACTCTCAGTTTAAATAATATTGACCAAGAGATTATGTATTGATTTTAATATCCTGTAATAACTAAAACTGATTAAATTTTTTAAAGGGGTGTAAAACAAATCGAAGAAGTCGATCTCTCCAAACGATGTCCTCCTCAATATAAGTAAGAAACTGTCCCTTTTACTTGGTAGGAATCCATTACAAACGGGTAGTGATAGACAAAATTTGTTTATCTGTAGAAATTTCTACCATACTGCAAGCAAAATTTGTTATTTATTTGCTCTTGGCTGCTAAAAGGCCTAAGCTAAAAATGTTAATTATATTCATCAATAACAAATTTCTTTCTATAAGAACCAGTTTTGGTTTTTGCGTGTTGCAGAAAATTATCAGAAAATTTATGAGATCCTTAATTCATTTCGCGCAGTATATATTTTTACTGTGAAATTTAACAAAAATATTGGTGTAAATTCTAGGTTTAGGATAGTTCTGATGCGTCTATTTATTAGAAATTTCATGAAACGTGAAAATAGCAATAATAAAAAATGTAATACACGCTAGAATAATTAGAGGTCGCAAGTTGTAGAGCAGTTATTATAATCCGTGTCAGCAACTGCCTTCAAAGTTTTGACTTGCACCACGCGATATTTTTTACTAAACATTAACAAATGCTGATACAAGAAACTAAGTATTGAGTTATTTATTTACATATTTTTACATGAATTGGCTTCATTTTTATTCTGCATGTAATCATGAATGTATGGATTTTTACGATATTAATTTAATTAGCAGATTTGTAAAAGTAAAAAATGTTTAAATCCATTTTGAAAATAGTTTCAGCCTTTAAAATACAAATTCAGAAACATAGTTGTAAAAAGAACTGTTCAAAATTTGACAAAAAAGAACCAAATATTTATAAACGGCGGTTTCCTTGGCACATAATTTTTTTTTTTTTCAAAATTTAAATTAGTTCAGGTTAGTTCAGGTTAGTTATCATCAATTATGGTGAGTATTCGTGACTATTCACATCTCAGTAAGCGAGAAACACTTGAACCTAAGGTCTCCATCAGTAATAAGTGGAATCCTTCATATGAATAAAATATATCCTTGAAAAAGGGACAACAATAGAATATCACCACCTAGACAAACAAATTAAATAGGAAAAAATAGCAAAAATAGAAGAGTTTTGCAAAGAAACTGAGACCCTGCAAATATGATAATGACGACGTACGTAAAAAAGCGGAGAAATAACTGGCACAAATAGATAGATGAGAGATCTAGAAAACATTTTTGTAGATAGAAGTGAAAAGAAGAAAATGTGGCAAAACTATAATAAGCAACTGTTTGATGACATGAAACCAGAACTACCAGAGGTAGAAGGTTATTCAGGTCCACCGGTTACAGCAGAGGAGACCAGAGTAGCCGTCAGGTCTATAAAAATGAAAAAGTCCTGGGGCCAGATGATATCTTTTCCAGCATCCTGAAAGCATTGGACGACACTAATACAAAACGATTAATGCCCATATAATATAAAAAACCAGGAGCGAATACATGTAAGGAATACAAAACAATTAAATTCTTAAGAATACATCACTGGAAAATAATAAAGGAATAAATGATAAGGATAATTTCAAGACTATATTGAGGCTAAGCTTTTATGAGAATAAAAAATGAACAATCTGATGCAGTGAACATCTTAAGATATGTAGGTCAAAGATATTTATTATCACCCCTGTAAATTAGCATCCATTCGAAATAGACATTATTGAAAGCTCCAGAAAATACTAGCCTAGGAACACTCATGAATAGAAATATGTATATGCAGATACGCAGATGACAGTCGTTTTTGAGAAGATCTATAGAAATTAATGAAAACTCTAACGGAGACATGTCAAAAATACGGCCTCAATTTTAATGTTAACAAGACCAAATACAATATGATTTATGAAAATCACATCGCTTTGAGTCATCTCCTGATGACTGATGAGAGCACTTATTGCGATATGGAATTAAGCGATAAATATGATCGCCAACCAGAAATTCGATGCCATATATTGTAGAATAAATACAAGCTATACTGGCGAGCGTGGCTTGCAACCAGACGATCCGAGTTCGTATCTCGGCTGGAATATCGAAATTTACTTATAAGCTCATCTCTTGAAAATTCATTGTGAAGTGTTCCGCTTCTGTTTTGCTGTATGGAATTGAATTTTGGGATTCCTTGGACATATTCAACGAAGAATTTTTATGTCAAATGAATAAAAATACAGAAATCATAACTACGGTGAAGACACGAAAATACGAAGATACATAAAAGAATATAAAAGAGAAGAGATATCTTATATACTGGATACCATAGTGGGATATCTTAAGAGAGCGTAGGCAAGGATGAAGAAGCTTTTCGTGGCTAAAAAACTTTAGAACATGATAACAGACAGGATGATGATGAGCCAACGTTCGGAGCAGCAAGGCAGAAGCTAATTAACAGAACCACTGTCCAGCGTTGCACCTTGCTTTCTCAAGGATTTTGTATTAATTACAATGTTCAATAACTATTCTTTATTGAACACTTTCATTATTATTATTATTATTTTAATAAATCTGCCGAAAAAATTAAAATTAATTTTGAGAAACATGAAAGTTACAATTTCACACGAAGTAATTACTATGCATTTTCGCTTATAATTTTTAACTTTAAATATTTGATAACTAATTTCCACTGAGCAAGACGGCAGGATTTAGCTTTTCCTGCGGCTTATCTCCTCCTGTTCTTGAAAGTTCTGTGGTTAAACTAATCATATTTTAGAACATAATTTAACTGCTTTAACGCCATACTAGTAATAGAGATTTCCCGTTCATCTTCTCAAATCACTTTGCCTGTTTCGGTACTTATTTTTAAAACAAATTTACATTAATGATTGCCATAACTTTGGTAAAGTTATTTGTGTTTTTGTCACACCTGAAGTTGGTTATTTTTCGTATTCGAAAAACCTGTTTTTTGTATTTTTTCCCATATGAAAAATTTGCAATCTGCAGAGAAAAGCCTTCAAAGTATACAAATAAGATATATTTTTTACGTTTTAAGACCTCTTTGTTTCAGTAATACTTATTTGGAAAAGTTATATTCTTGCAGGAGCAAAAAAAAATTATACATAATCAGAAACGGTTATAATCAATCGAATAAATAATTTTCATTATAGTATTCAAAAGGTGAAAATTGTATACTGCATTTACCAGTTTTTTTTTAAAAACCAATAAATTTAAAAGGCTGTAATTTTTTAAGGAAATAAACGGTGTGTTTGATTTAATTTAAAAATGTTATTTTATGTGTTTGAAGGTTGTAGACAATGTTGAAGATTGACTAAAATGTGGTTGTTGGACTTGCATTGTCTTTATTTTTATTTATTTTTACGACGTTTCGATTAGGTTGTATCTCTAATCGTTATCAAGTATAAACTGAATGTTTTGTCTTAAGACTACAAGCTTATATCGGGACTGTGGCCACTGAAGCGCAAAGTTTCGCTTCTCTATACACACCTCAATGATTTGATGTTACAAAGTAGTGGTAGCCAAAGATTAGGTATCTCAACATTCGGTTTACTGAAGATTCCATTATTGTTTTTAATGTAAGCTGCGTCTATAAATTTTCTTTTTTTCATGTTGGGTTCCCTATATATTGCCGGAGCCTCAGACCTCTAGAAGGTAAGACGAACACATATGTTAAAAATTCCACACATTTCGTGAACAGTATTAGTAGCATCAATCTAGAGCCAGACGACAGACTAATAAGGTGTGATGTACCATTGGGGGAATCACTAGACAAAATCAAAACTAGACTTTCAAATGATACTACTTTATCAGATCGAACCATGGTACCACTGGACGAGGTGATAGACCTTTTGGAGTGTTGCCTGCGTAGTGTTTACTTTCAAGTAAAGGACAGGTTCTACGCTCAGGACGATGGACTTCCGATGGGTTCTTCACTCTCTCCAGTCGTCGCCAATATTTATATGGAATGGTTCGAAACTCATGCCATAGAAACGGCAACAGTAAAACTGAAAGTCTGGTTGATATATGTCGATGATACCTTCATCGTATGGAAGGACAATGATCAAGAACTTAATGATTTCTGGAAACGTCTAAATAACATTCGACCTACAATTAAGTTTACCATGGAAAAAGAGCTAAATGATCAATTGCCTTTCCTAGATGTCATGGTGAATCGCTTAAACGAAACTATTAAAACTTCAGTATACAGAAAGCCAATACATACTGGACAATATCTTAATCATAGTTCTAATCATTCTATTGTAACAAAACGGGGAATTATACGCAACCTATATAATCGCGCTATATCTATATGCAATAAAGCCGATTCATTGGAAAAAGAGGTAGCAAATATTAAATCCGATTTACAACAGAATGGTTATCCTTTGAAACTAATTGACGATGTTATAAATAACTTTAGAACAACGAACACTGGACAGCAAGAAACACATTCCTTCTTCACAATTGCGTACATTAAGGGAATGTATATTGGAGAAACCAAACGACCACTAGAAGTTAGAATTAAGGACCATAAATCTCATACACAAAAAGGGGAAACGTCGAGATCGGGTATTGCAGAACACGCCTGGGATAAACAACACCCCATAAAATGGTCTGAGGCTGCGGCAATATATGTGGACCCAACATGAAAAAAAGAAAATTTATAGAAGCAGCTCACATTAAAAACAATAACGGAATCTTTAGTAAACCGAGTGTTGAGATACCTAATCTTTGTCAACCACTACTTTGTAACATCAAATCATTGAGGTGTGTAAAGTGAAGCGAAACTTTGCGCTTCAGTGGACACAGTCCCTATATAATCACGTACTCTTAAGACAAAGCATTCAGTTTATACTTGATAACGATTAGAGATATAACCTAATCGAAACGTCGTAAAAATAATTAAAAATAAAGACAATGCAAGTCCGACAACCACATTTTAGTTATTTTATGTGCAAGTGACAATAAAAGTGAAGTTTTTCATATTAAACCATTTCTTAATATATAATCCACAACTTTGAACACAATTGTTTTTAGAACGCTTTGCTTTCTAAAGTTTTCTATGAAAAAATATTTGTTTTTTAATTTGAGTATTCAGTTATTATTATATTGAGAGATAATTTATTTAATTTAAAATAGTTAAATAAAAAATTGTATACAAGATGGAAAAAATATTATTTTACCACCAATTCAAATCCACTTATTCTAAAATTGACGAGTTGTCACTGCGTTGAACGAGAATAAAATAGATATTTATGGCAGGTTTTACATCCCTTTCTTTTAACCCATATCGGAGCCATTTGTTTTCATTGAAAAAATCCTTTAAGTTTTAGGATCTAAAAGGATTGGGAAATGAGCGAATGTCATTTGAGATGTATAAAAATAAAGCATCTAAAGAGAAGGTAACCACAATAAAGTTTCTTAATGCTTCTTATCCAGTATGTTTTTGTTAGTATATATTTTTATATCACAATGAATACATCTTTTTATGTGATCAGTTAAATCGAACAGAAAGAAGGTATGTTTGATTTAATAGATAAGTTCAGTTCACTAGTGTGATCGAGAGTGCAATCATACGTGATACTGCACAATCCCGTTTATGTTGCATTAATTTTAGGTTATAATTACTAAGAAGGGTGTTCACACTGTGAATTTCTATTTTTTCCAGTGTTGTTCTAGCTTTAGACTATTCAGACCGTGGTTGTCAGCATCAAATTTTTCTGTTTCTTCACGAGAAGTGTTCTTCTGGTGCTCTTTGATTCTTACTTTAAGAGGTCTGTTTGTTTCGCCAACGTAGTAGTTGCCACATCCACATGGTATTTTATACACACAGTTCTCCATGCCCTTTGAGCTGTTAGTTTAACTCTAGTAAGCTAGCTTCTCATCAAGTTATTTGAACTGAAGCAGTATTGATGAACTACCCCCCAAGTTCATCCCTTAGAAGGAACTTAAAAAGCTAATTTTTTCGTGTAAAATTACTTGCATGTTACTAAGTTGAGTTTTATAGGTGTTATTTTCTCAATAAACCCTTTTTAGCGATGTATTTCGAGGTTAATTTTCACTCCCTAAAAATGCAATACAAGATATAAACCACATATATGTTGCATATTTTTTGGCATGCTTTAACATAGATAGATAGATAGATAGATAGATAGATAAATTTATTTCATTACATTTTGTACAGAAAAATACAATTGTAATATGTCACAAAACAAAAAAAAATAAAGTTAAAACTATCTGTAAATTACATTAAAAAAGTCCGAACAATAAGCTCTAGAAGAAGTCTCCATGTACTCATCCACCGAATAGAATGCATGCTATGCTCTAACAAAAATATCTTTAATTTAATTTTAACTCTCATAAAGTCTAAATCTTTAAATTTTTCTTAGATCTCTCCAATCTATACCTCGAAGGCCTAATTAAATTAGCTGATCTAGTGCTATAGGAATGAAAGTAGGAATTTTGGTGGAATTTTCCACGGTTTTTATGAATCTCCAGTAGTTGGTATAAGATAAAGTGTGGCCTACAGTGGTCCCTATAGCCGATACCAGAGACAAGTCGAATAGCCTTCTTCTGCATTCTAAAGATTTGAATCGCGCCAACACAGCAACCCCAAAGGTGAACACCGTACGAAATATGAGAATGCAACAAGGAGTAATAAACAGAGAGAAGGGTGTCACAGTGAAGAGACCCACGAAGTTGCCTGAGAATAAAAATAGAGGATGCCAACTTATTCCTCAATAATGTGATGTGAGAATTCCAGTTTAAACCATCGTCCAAACTGATACCCAACACTGTCACCGAAGAACCATCATGAAAAACAAATTCCGTGTTTTTTCTTCATTCAATTTAAGGGAATTATTAGCAAACCAACATCTCGCACGCTCTCCCATAACAGACATTTCATTCATTCAACATTCTGGGTCTCTACTTTTACAAATTAGCGCCGTGTCGTCAGCGTAACAGATACACAGACCTGGTGACAAATACCTAAAGAGATTATTGACATATATTATGAAAAGAAGAGGTCCTAATACCGAACCCTGCGACACTCCACATCGAACCGCCGTAGGCTCAGAAAGCTCTCCGCCATATGCGACTGCTTGCCTTCTATTTGACAGGAAAGATTAAAGCAAATCGAGGGGAACGCCTCTTACACCGTATCTATGAAGCTTTCTAATCAAAAGTTCATGAGAAACACAATCAAAGGCACGACTGAGGTCACACAGTGAGAGCCCCACGCTTTCTCCACCTTCTATTCCCTCAACCGCGCCCTCCACAACCGCAGCAACTCCCTGAATAGTCGAAAAATTCCGGCGAAAACCAAACTGCGAATCACTCGATCAATCAGCTAACTAACCTGAACTAACCTGATGTGATGAAGATTCGAATTCAACGAACCAAAATCTACAAGAAGTGACTATTCTCATTCAATTTACAAGTTTCAGGTCGTGCTGTGTTCTCATTGGAAATATTTTATTCTACGTGGGAAAGTGCTTTTGTAAGGATTTACTAGTAGATACCAGATGGCTTTAGAGTACGATTTGTTTTAATTTGTATTGTAGATGCATTGAAATAAATTTTTAATGAGAAAAATTAAAGAAGCAAAGAAATAAAGACCGCGTTTCGCGAAATTAAATACGATTCTTAATTTTTAATGATTTATCATAGAAGAACTCGGTTCCTCTAGTCTTGTAATGGAAAACAAAATTTAATTAATATATTGTCACATTTGTCACTTTCTACCCTTTATTCTCAAATTAGATAAATAATTAATTTAGTCCATGTTAGTGAATTCAAAGGAAAAAGTTTAAATTTCAAACAATATTCTCATTTAATTTCAAAAGTTATAAGTTCTAATTTAAAGGACAGAAAAGACGTCGAGATCATTTTCAAAATAGGCAAGCACAGGTTTGATCTTCAGGTAATAATAATAGCTGACAATATGTAGGGAAGTGTCTTTACGCTAGAACAAATAAAGTGACAGGTTCCAAATTTCACAGAAGATTGCCTGGCGAGGGGAAGTCAGCACCCTAATACTATAAATTATTTTCATTTTCTAATTATATATCAAATTATTATCTTTATTAATTAAAAGGTGATTGTGTAAAAGTTAGTATATCAATTTTTAGCTGATAAGTACGGTGTAATTTATAAAAAGTTTACAGAAGTTTTATTAAATATTACATTTTCTGAGAAATTCTTATTAAAACTTTTCTGTTATTTGTAAAAAGCCATTTACAATATGCTGTATGTATCGTATTATCATTTTTTAATTTAAAAAAGTATTAAATTAGTGTCTTGGAAAAAAAACCGTGAGTTATGGAATTTTTTATCTTCTTCCTACCTTACCAATTAAGAATAATTTGCAAATCTTCTCATTAATTGACTTCAGCAAAAAGAGTAGGTTCTCAAATCGACGCATATATACAGTTGGTTCATTAAGAGAATACCCATGCGTGACGTATAGAAATAATCAAAGGACGAAAAACAAAAGATTTTTCTTCCAATCCAAGTCATACATTGCAAAAAATCTGACATTGAGCATGGTAGAAAGAGACAACCGAGACAAACGAGTCCTTTCGTTTTATGAATACAAACTTTCTTTTGACTTTGATCTAAACATTATTTTTTTGACAGTCATCGTTCAGAGTTTTATTTATATTGTGCTTTGGAAATATATATATATCTATATATATATATATATATATATATATATATATATATATATATATATATATATATATATATATATAGGTGTCATCTTGCTGTTACAAAGATCCTATTAAAAATCAATTATATGATTCCCTGACAACTTAAATAGCAAGTAAGCTAGTTCGAAAGTCACTTAGTACAAAAGCTATTATTAAAAATTTAAATCGACTAACCATTGGTTTAAATCTCTTGAAAACTTTCTTGGAAATACATTTATTAGAGTTCTTTAGAAAATCCCACTCTAATAACTTATTAAAAACAGGAGAAAACTGTCGAAGTAAAGATAATTTGAAAATAGTGTTTCTCTATTCTTAGTCTCTGACCTTATCGAAAAGATATAATTCTACTACTTAAAGAAAGTTTGCATTGGAAACTTAAATTTTAAAAGAGAATTTTCTAACCTAGATTATTTTTGATAAAGTTAAAATGCTTTTGCTTCGCGTTTGGAAGTGTATTTCATATTTACTTTTAGAATTTTTAAGGATGCGGATTTTAAATAGAAATAAAAGAGTTTATCCCAAAAAGATTACCCACGGTTTCTTCGAAAGACTTAGATAAATTTAACTTAAAGATTTCTATTTTAAAGTTTTGTAAATATTTTTGTGGTTTCATATAAAAATTTTCTTATATTTAATGATATTTAAAATTATAGAAATCCTATTCACCTTAGCATTTTAAAATCCTGTTGCGAAAATGCTTCATTAGTGTTTCTTTATTGCGTATTAAGTATATTAAAGTTATGTAAATCAAGCACAATTAAAACATCAACTAGAATTTTGCATAGACAATTGTTTCCTGCGAATGTTGCTTTCGGTTCGATACAACTCCACTAACGAGATAATAAGGTGGTCGAAACGCGCATGAAGAGAGAACCAAAGTTGTATTTGAGGAACTAAACCATTTCTTAATATTTTTTCTTTATCTGCTTGAATGAAGAATATATAGAGACGAATATTTAAACATGACAGAAAATAGATTTGTTTATTTCTTACTGAAATCATAATTTTTAAATTTGACGTATTTTAGAGTTTTCGAAAAAAATAGTAATAAAAGGGGGTGAGGCACCCCAAATATATTTTTCTTAGATCTTAAATTTTAATCTATACAAAACGAAATTTACATGACTTGTTATTTAAAACTGAGTACACTATGCTTACTCACAAATATCATCCCTTAATTTTGATAAGGGTAAGCCTGATTTTCAGTAATGTATTTTACTTCTACAAATTGTACACTTTAATCAGAATTAACATTACGGAATTCAACAAAAATTTCCTAAAAATATTTTTTAGTAAACAACATTATAAACTAAACTTGATGCGTCTCAGGATTTCCGAAAAAATTGCAAGAAACAAATATCGCTTTTTAATGTCTTAAAATCTTAACAGAGAAGTTATCACAAAAACAAGATGCAATTTATTTTTACTCTGAAATTGAGCAAAATTATTTCAGGAAAAACGTCAATTTGAGTCATAATTTTAAGCCTGAAAATTAACAAATTACGTTACTAATTAAGGAAAGAATTTATAGACGCTATGTATATTATTCTACAGAACATATTGCAATTCCAGAAATTTTAAATTCCAAAGTAAAGAAAGTATTCTTGATCTTTATAAAAAATAAGAGATGATATCCGTAGGGATAAAACCATGATAGTTTTAGTTTGGTCTAATAACAAATAGTTTCTTCTTTGTTTTGTAAAGTTATCTAGATTAAAACTTTAGACATAAAAAAGAATTTGAGGTGACTTACCTTTTTTAATTAGTTTTCTTTTGAAAATTCTGAAACATGTCAACTTTAGTAACTTATGTTATTTATAAAATAATATTTTCAAATAATTCTGTCTAATTTCATAATTTTTAGAATTAAAATACATGAAGGAAGTTCAGGTTAGTTCTGGTTACCCTTAAAAAAAATAAGAAATCTGTATAGTTCAATTCATATATTTTAAAATCGATCAACTTTCTACTTTTTATTGCTACCAAATGTTTTAGTACAGTAGGTACAAAATATGAACATTCTAATCATTATGCTTCATTTATTAAAAAAAATCTGACGAGAGTCAGTTTTAACACGTCAAAATAGATGGAAAACAAATGGTGTTTTATAAGGAACACAACCTCCATTTTTTTTACGAAGCTATGTTATTACGTAGTTCTTGTCATAAAATTGAAAAAGTATGTTGTGTTTCTGTAATAAATAATCTGTCAGGGGATAAAAACATATAACCATTTTGTTAGAAATTTGTTGCAGTGTTTCTGCAAAATAAGAGTTTTGGCTTTATTTAGTATATAATATACACAAATATTCAAGTTATTGTATATTGGTAAAAAAGATTTGTACGTTATTTTTAGTTTCAAATTTGCAAACTGATTCTTTTTTTTTAATAAAACATGATTTTATTTACATTTCATTGTAGTTTGGATATTACTGTGTTTCGAATTATTAAATTTTAAAGTCGTTCAAGTTATATTCATTTTTAAATCATGTCGAGATGTCCGAACTTGTTTTACACGTTTGTCAAATAAGTTCTGGGCATCTCGACACAACACAATATATATATATATATATATATATATATATATATATATATATATATATATATATATATATATATATATTCTCTCATAAACAATCAGGTTTTCATTAAAACCAGGACTATTCAGGGCACTAAAATAGCGTTGATTACGAAATGAACCTAAAATAGTAAGTAAACATTTTATGACAACATTTGGGCTAAAGTTACTTCGGAATTGGTAATAAAACTACAAGAATGTTCATGACTTAACATAAAGTTACCGTAGGAAGTAACAAAAATATTTATTATAATCAGAGCCGGAATTAATCCCTTTGGTTTCCTGAAAAAACAATGAGGTAATAACATTTTATAATACTCTTGTTGTAGTCGATAAAATTTACAATCTACATTTAGAAATTTAAACTTTCAATTCACCAAAATTACAAATATTACAATATTTACTATCCTTTTGTTTCATCAGAAAGTAAGCCAGAAGTAAAAATTTTAAGACAGCGATTTAAAAAATCGGAAAAAAGTTTCACTTCTTAGCTTATGGGGAACGAAATATAATTTTTTAGAAGTCACTATTAGGAAGACGATTCAAATTAGACATACATGTATCTCACAAAGAGTAATAAAAATTTTTTACTTATAAATTTAATTAATAATCAAACATTTAGATTGATAATTATTTTATCGTTTTTAAAATATACTCTACGACTATTAGTATACTTTCTCATGTGTTTGAATCAACCTTAGAAGCATTTTTGTTACTGTGAAGATGGTATCCTCAAAATATGGTTTTTTGAACGCATCAACGACTTTTTCTGGGATATAAAAACATTAGTTACGCAGTTTGTTTTTCTTGTTTACGGAAACAAAAAAAATCATTGGATACTCAATGCGGATGACTTATGAATTCCACATTTTGACTGCACTAAAAGTCATTTGCTCGAGCCAATGCGTATTCATATGGTGAATGATCCATCGTATTCGATTCAATTTCCTCATTTGAGTGAAGGTTTTTTGTTAAACATATGGTTGGATACCAACTAAAATTTACTATTTTTTGGTTCTCTAAATGCACAGTTGCGACATGGCCAGTTTTTCCAAAAGAGCAGGCAACCATTCGTTTCATAGTGTTTTGTGCGCGAGCAAATTTTTTTGGTTTGCTCATCATGGGAGACCCATACGGTCGATTGCTGTTTATTTTCGAACTCTCATAGATCCAAGATTTATCACTAGTTAGGATCGTAATAAATATCTTTTGAAGCAAAGCAATTTTTAGAGCAATTGTCAACTTATGCGAGATCCTACGCGAAAATGACTCTTTCAAGGCCATATGTTCATGTGGTATATTATATTTACTAGTGTTAATAATGCCTTAGGTCTCACGATATGTCACATGATAATATTGCATTATTAGTTAACGCACAGCATCGATATTTTCTTGCACTCCAACCGAATCCGAATTAAGTTCATCGATGTACTTTTGTTGAGAAAAACCAAGTCGAAATTTCTGACAAATAATTGCATTAAAATGTTCACGAGTTAGTTCCATTTTTTGGCCAGAATGGAATTTTGAAGTTACTGTAAACAACACAAATAGCGTCCGTATTTGAAAATATTTTCAGCACGTATAATGTTGAAAGTGTCAAGCTTTACAATAGATATACCAGATAGCACCTAGTACCTCCAGTGTTGCCAGTTCTCGAATTATTAACTTCACACTAATTCTTAGTACCTTAATAGAAGAGAATCATGCATCATAAGATATAACATTTATAAAAAAGGAATATCATATATGCACAAATTGTGATGAATCAACACGTAAAACTACTCAAGAGTAGGGAAATATTTTGGTTGTTTTACATACAGAACTCAAATTGAATAATTTTTTTTTATTCTTTTTTGATACGATATTTTTAAAAAAGGATCAAATAATTCTACACAGTGACAGTCAGAGTGAGTGAAATTTAATCCCTAATAAATAAATTGTCACTATATGTAATATAAGTACATTTTTAAGGGGATTTAAATGCAACTTAGGCACTAGCAATATATTTTTGAATGCTTTATTATGCTAGAATAATAAAAAATTTTGGGACAACAATGCAAAAAATACATACATATATATATATATATATATATATATATATATATATATATATATATATATATATAATAACAAACGTACACACTAAGTAACCTATGAAGATTTTGTCAAAGAAAAAGCTTAAATTGATCAATGTTATGAAAAATATATGTTCTACAAAGCTTACCAAATTTTTTCACATTTAAGATTGTTCTTATACTAATCGGGATAATATTATAGAACTTGGGCACCAGACAGTTAACAAATCTACAACTAATGTTTTTATTACTATTTGGTATCCATAGATGTCTATTCATTCCACATCTCGTTTCGTAAGAATGACTTACATAATTTTTAAATTTCGCAGACTTATGTACAGGGTGAGTCAACGATTGGATGAAGTAGGTTTGTGCCTTTTCGGTGAAATTAACAAAGAAACTATATTTATTGTTTAATACAGTTTATTTTTACGCAGATTTTAAAAATATTTAGGACTCTACAGGGTGAGCCAAAAAACTAGGACTGCATAAAGCATTTTCGATTTAGCTTATAATTTTAAATCTTTTTTATTAAGGGTTTACTATAACAAAACTTTATAGTTTCTGAGATAATTAAGTTTAAAGAAAAAAAGTCACATTTTCAAGCATCAATTCAATCCTAAATAACGTTTTCAATTTTGTGACTAATATATTCAAATTTGGAATTTAGCAAGGCCAAGGACAAGTTAACATAATTTTTACCTAATATTTGCAATAAAAGCTACAGGGTGTTGAACACATCGGCTCAAATTTGAACAAGTTTAAATGAATAAATATCTTTTTTTTTAAATGATACACCCTGTATATTTTCATGTTATTTAATAGAGTAATAAAAACCCTAAAAGTTTTGTTCAATATATCCTATACCTATTTATAATAGTTTTTGAGATATTTCAGTTTTTCTTATTTTCCATACTTTTTTACAGGAATAGTCTTCATTATCATAGTAGCCATGTAAAATAATAAAAAGAAACTACAGAAACAAACAGAATGTGGTTAAATATGATGAAATACATTATTCGTTATATTACAACGGCAATAGTTTAATTAAACATAATGTGAAAAAATTAACACAACAACTACTAATGTTTTATAAATATTTATTAAAAGTTGCCTAGTGAAAATGCTTCTCAGTATATAAAATTTATGAATTAATTTTCTGATGTTGTTTGTTAATTTTAGAATGTGCTGATCCCATTTTAGATCTTTATCGATTATTTTATGAATGGTACATTTTTTATTAAGATATTTCCAGCTTCAATTTGTTTAAAGTCTGGACGATTTGATGTTGTTATTGAAAATGCAATATAATGAGTCTTGTTGACGTTCAAAGTGAGCTTAGAGGAATCCAACCACTTTATTATTTTAAGCAAGCCAGTTTTTGTTGATTCTTTTATTTGATCCCAGGTTTCTCCAGAAAAAAAAACGGCCACTTTATCGTCCGCGTATGAAATTAGAGAACCATGCTCCAAGCACATGCTTGTTAGTGAGTTTATATAAACTCTAAACAAAATCGGTCCCAATACTGTCCCTTGAGGAACCCCGATTCTGATGTCTAAAGGGTCACTACAGATATTATCAATTTTTAAAATTTGTTTTTATTTCTTAAGTAACTCTCAGAGGTACTCAACCCAGAAACCCTAACACCATAGACGTTAAAAAGTGAGTCATGGGGCACCGTGTCAAATGCTCTGGCAAGATCCAGAAAGACGGCAAGACTTTTTTTTTTCATTATCAAGATTCATGGTTATTGACTTAGTAAATTCATAAATAGCATCTGATGTACTCTATCCATTGGTAAATCCAAATTAATTTTTAGAGAGGATGTTATTAATTTCCAAAAATTTACCAATCTATTCTACCAATTGGACTATCATTGCTAATAGTCGCTTTGTCTCCTGCTTTATGCATTGGTGTAACAAGTGTCAGTTTGAAATGACTGGGTACTTTACCCGATTTAAAAATTAAATTTATTAGATAAGCCAAGGGTTTCAGCAAGAAGAGGTGGAATTGTTTAACGAACTGAGAGTTTATTCCATCTACACCGGGAGCGCAATTATTCTTTAAAGAATGTATTTGTTTTATTATTTCGATTTCATTGACAGGCTTCATGAACATAGAGGAAATAGAGGTATGTCGTACCTGAAATTTTTTATGAGGATCCTTAATCTTATTCAACATATTGACTCCCACATTCACAAAAAAATTGTTGCAAAAATTTGCCATTTCTTTCACGTCTGAAAATTTTCTGTCAGTATCTTCAATTTGTAGCGTTTCCTTGCTTTTTTTTATTATGATTTGAGGCTTCATTAACAATCTCAAACATTTTTTTGACGTAATGTTCACTATTTACTATTTTTTGTCTATAGTAATCATATTTGCATTTATGTATGATTTTTCTGTATTCTTTATACTTTTTTTCTTCATTTTTTATCTCGCTGTTTTATTGAGTATGTATATATATATATATATATATATATATATATATATATATATATATATATATATATATATATATATATATATATATATATATGTATTAATTTTAGTAATAGTTTAAATATTACGGCAGTAAACGTTTGTTCCTAGATTAGTATGCATTTACAAATGTTCTAAAAAGATCAACATTAGATTCAAACAAGATATTGTTATGTAATCCTCCTCCTAGCTACGGGCCTGTACCTTTACTAAATTTTCCGTGTGCACTTTCCGATTAAAAGCCATACGCCCGGAAATTCGGACCGCTTGCCATGGACGGTTTCGCCATCGCCCATCTTTCCCGCACATCAGGCGGTAAAATATCGTCCCGTACCGTTTACATGGTCCATGGTTTGAAGAGAAATAGCAATAAACAAGATTATAAAAATTCGGAGGGTCTATTCCATTTGCTTTTATGTTTCAACGTTCTTTTTGATATCGCCAATGTTTGTAATCAGTGAGTCGGTTTTTCAAAACAATTTGGCTACTGGGATTTATTTTGACTTACCTGAGAACCAAAATAAATATATTAGTTATAATTCTACATTATTTATTCCAATAAAAATAATGTTCAAAAACTTTATAATCTTGTTCTATGAAAATAATAAATCTGTATTTTTTTTAAACAAAAATAGTTCAGGTATTTCTATTCTCAAGTGGCGTTAAATTCTAACAGTTTATGTACTTGAAGTGACTCCCAAGACAATTGAAGATTTAAAGGCATCGTTGAATAGTTTCTATCGCTTTGATCGATTATACATAGCGAGTTTTAGTCGAACTAGGTCATTCAGCTAACTTTAAGCCAATATAGTTATATTCCTTGTCAGTAACTTTCTTTAATTTTTTTATATAAGTTAATTTTTATATAAATTTGCTAAATTTATTCACCGTAATCAAGAAACTGTTTTATAAATTAAAGTCTTTATACTGAAAACATTATAATTGATAAGCTTAATAGTCCTTACAGAAGCTAGTAATTTTGTAACTTTAATATGACCATCAGTATTTCACCAATAACAAAATTGCTGGGGGAACAGGATATTGCTTGTCACCACCAAACAGACCAAGAAAAGTTACAAACCTGGCAACAGAAGCCACTTTATGAATGGCATCCAAATGAGATCAATCAGGACATTGTCAACAACTCAGCGTTGAACTACTGGTTGATTTTAGGACAGATGTTTCCGAAAACTGAGGGCTTCTTGTTAGCTATCCAAGACCAGGATATTCCGCCGAAGAACTATCGGAAGTTCATCATTAGAGATTCCTCAATGGAAAATGACTAATGTAGATGTGGCTGTCGAACATTAGAGACAATCCAGCACATAACTGGAGGATGCCAAACGTTTGCCGAAACCCAGTATAAGGAAAGATACGACTTAGCCGCTAAGATACTTCACCAAGAGTTAGCAGATAAGTTAAACCTATTGTAGGTAGGAAAAGTGCCTTATTACAAATACAATCCAGAGCCTATTCTTGAAAACAACGAGTTCAAGTTATACTGGGACCGAACGGTTCTAACAGATCAAACAGCTGCTCATAATAAGCCAGACATTATACTAAAAGATAAAATTTCTAGGCGAACTACACTGATAGACATTGCTAGACCTAATAACAACAACCTAAGACCAAAATATAACGAGAAGATCGCCAAATACAGAGATATGGAAGTGCAAATCAGCAGACAGTGGCCAATGAACAGCGTCCATACGATTCCCATAATACTATCAACAACTGGAGTGATAACAAAGAACCTCCTGCAGAACATCAAGGGACTGGGCGTTAGTGAGCATCTGTATAAACCGATTTAGAACGCAGTTCTCCTTGCAACCGCGCGAACCGTCCGAAAGATTGTAGGAAGTGCAAAGGACCACGCCACCTACGACCCGATAACATAGAAAGTGTCCCCACAGAGCTTCATACTTTTGATGTATTTGTATACCTGGTATGAGTTGCAGGAAGTGCGAAGCCGTTTGGCTTGTAAATCAATAATATTCTGTATATGTATTTAAGGCACTCAACACCTATGCGTACTCTGCACTCAGTCACTCTTTTGAAATTGTGAAGTAGAGCGGGACAGACATCGAAAGTCTGTAAAGGACAATTATGGCACTCCTGACAAAGGCACGAAAATATCATGCTCGCAGTGCTAGTAAACGAACAATGCTATCAAGATACCACGGATGAAGTAGATTGGTGGATATTGGGAAGCAGTTGGATCAACAACTAACAAACCTACGCTCGTATTTTCATAGACTCGCGGAGTCTTTTCTGTTGTATTGGGTAGTACGCGAAGCAAACGATTCAACACTGCTTCAATTAAGGGACCATGGACTGACTTCTCATCACAAACCAGACCAAAAGGAGCTTTAAGCCTGGCTACAGAAGGATAGCAAGCATTTTTCGCGTCGAAGTTTGCTCAGAAATTCGGATTGTTGCAAGTAAAGAAGTGCTTTACTATGAATACAACCCAGACCCTCTACTGGAGAGCAATGAGTTCAAGCTGTACTGTACAATCTAAGGGATAAGCATAATGAGAAGATCTGAGACCTGGAGATATAAATTCGCAGACAGGGGAGAACCGGCCGAGCATCGAAGAGCCTTCTTCTTAATATCAAGGGATTGAACCTAAGCGAGTACCGGTATAAGGCTATGCAAGAGACACTGCTACTTGGAATCGTTCGAACGGCCCGGAAGTTTATGGGAAATGCAGAGGACTATAACATCGCCTTGGGTCTGACAATATAAAAAGGGCCCCCACATAGCTCCATCCGTACGATATCTGAGTATATCTGGGATAAGTAAATATTTCCTGGAGGGAGTACACAAGCCGCTTGGTTCTGAATACTTCGTATTACCAGGATTGTGAACTAACTTAAATAGTGAAAATCTATATAAAGCAGTCAACACATCTGCTTACTCAGCTCTCAGCTACTAGTTTGAAGTTGTGGTAAAATGAAAGAAGACAGAAAATCTGTAGAGAAAAGTCTCATAACATCATCCTCGTAATGCGACTAAAATGCTAAGATATCACAAAGAAAAAGGATTAGTAGACACTTATAAGCAACCGAACCAATAAATAACAAACTTACGTTTATAATTCCACAGGTTTGCATATTCTTCTATACTACACTACGCAATATGCTAGGCAGATAACTAAAAAGTGTTACGGTTGTGACTTCTCATCACCAATCAGTGAAGATAAGCTTTAAGCCTGGGTGCAGAAGTCCCTTTATTTGAACACATCTAAGTAAAATTAATCAGGAAAATATCGACAAATTAATGTCGAACTACTGATTGACCTTAGCGCAGTTTTTGCAACAAGAAATCTTCTGAAAACCATTAAAGGCCATTCAATTTTTAACTAGCAATGTCGATATGGATGTCAAAAATCAAAGATAATACAGCAAATATCAGGAATAGCCAGACATTTGTCCCATCCGAGTGCAAGAAGTGACCCAGTTTAATCATTAATATTATTTATTAAAAGTTGGGAGAGAAGTTAAATCTTTTGCAGTGAAAGAAAGGGTCATACTAACAAAAAGTTCATGCTGTACTTGACGAATGATACAGTAGCTTATAATAACATATAATACCAATAGAAGTTGCTTTTCTTAACAACAATAACTTAAGCAAAAAGCATAATGAAATTATCACCAAATACAGGGATCTGGAAGTAAAAATGCACATACACCACTGGCGTAATACCAAAAAATCTGCCTAATATCAATTAATTGGGTATTAACAAACATCTGTATAGGGTTATGGGAATACAGTCCTACGTGTGACTGCTTGAACTATTAGGTGGTTTATGGGAAATACAGCAGACCATAACCTTACCTAGAAACCTGCTCAATTCTTTTGATATCTGAGTAGATCTAGGATGAGTAAATGTCCCTTGGAGGAAATGCGAAGACCGTGTGGCCAAATCTATGGATAATCCTTACGTCATCTTGATCTGCAAAACCTAACGGTAAATTTGTGTGACTTTTTATATAGTATATAATAAAGTTAATTACTCTTAATAGAGAAACTTTAACATTTTAATGTAAATATCTAATAAGATAAATAAATTATTCAATTCATTTATAGGCTCTTCGTTTAGTACTTATTTTGGAAATGAGTTAATATATAGATTTCTATATCTCGAAGTATTTTAAGGGATCATCTAAAATAAAAGGGGTGTGATTTGATGTATAAATAATTTAAAAATCGGAGTAATACTTTATCCGTAACCTAATATGCGTAAAATCCTATCCGAGTATATTTTAAGTTTTAATTATAAAATTTGCGTTAAACGTAACACCAGACTTATTTAAAAACCAATTATCGCTGTATTTTTGTCTTTTGTATTTTTCTAATTTCAATTAAAATGTTTTTTATTTTGCTTATGGATGTGGCTAACGAAATTTAATTATACTGTTGTTTACATCCCTGAAAATAAAAAAAATATCCATATTCATAATTAAGTTTAAAATATATGGCAGCCTTTTTAATTCATAATTGTTTATATGTTGATAAGAAGAACAAAAACCAGATCATTAATTTTCCTGTTTGGATAATTTTTATTTAAAAGAAGTATCAGAATTATAAAGTATCATGTAGTTCTACAATATAAAGCTTCTTACAATGATAGATTCTGGTAACAAGTAATTAAGTTTTTGCCTTCCTTAAACAGATCAAAGAAGTTGCATAAATCCAAAGGCATATTGGATCGACCCTTATGATAATAAAGATTAACATGGCGTTGTCAGATGTCTCAAACAAAGACAACCTATTTCTGGTTATGTATTAGATTTATATTCACTCTTCTGCCATCAATATATTTTTGTGAGTTGTCTTAAAATAAAAAATTGACATACGCAAGTCAGCAGTATCATCACGTGTTTAATGAAACAAGAAAACAATCGCAGAAATTCGGAAATTTCCACGAAAGGAAGATTAAGATATTTGAAGATGGAGCTCTGCCGTATCTTGACCTAAAATATTGGACTAATTTAAGATTTCGTACACAAAAAGTAGAAGAATACCACTAATCCTGAAGTTCTGTCTAGAAAAGCAATTTGCCCTGAATAAAACTATAAATATAACTGATAATAATGAATGATCTTAAACTATTTGCTGCTACTGGAAATCAGCTGAAATAAATGCTTAAAATTTTAGAGGAGTTCTCCGGGGATATCGAAATGCAATTTGAACTTGACAAATGCCGTATTCTGAACATTGTTAAAGGTAAGATACAACCAGGAGTATTTGAAATGCAGAACGGTGAAACTATAGCTGCAATGGAAGCAGAACAAACATAGAAATATCTAGGTAGGAAACTGGCAAAAAGAATTGACCATCGCACTATGAAAGCCGAATTGATAACCCATTTGTCAGGAGGGTAAGACGGGTATTAAGAACTAACCTAAATAGTAGAAATTTGTTTAAGTCCCTCAACACGTACGCTTGCTCTGTACTTAGCTACTCTTTCGGAATTGTAAAATGGAGCAAGACGAACATTCAAAACCTGCAAAGAAAAATAAGAACGCTGCTAACAAAAGTACAAAAACATCACCCTCAGAATGCTATTGAATGTACAATCCTTTCAAGACATCAAGGAGGAAGATGATTGGTGGATATTGGTAAGCAGGTCGACCAATAAATAATAAACTTACGTTCATATTTTCACAGGTTAACGAACTCTTCCACGCTACATCGAGCAATATGTGAGGCAGACGATTCAACGCCGCTACAGCTGAGGAAATAGAATATTACTTCTCCTCACCAAACAGACCAAGAAAAGTTACAAACCTGGCTACAGAACCACTTCATGGACGGCATCCAAATGAGGTCAATCAGGACAATGACGACAACTCAGCGTCGAACTACTGGTTGATTTCAGGACACATGTTTCCGGAAACGGAGGGATTCTTGTTAGATATCGAAGACCAGGTTATTCCAATGAAGAACTATCGGTAGTTCATCATCAGAGATCCCTCAATAGAAAATTATCAATGTAGATATGGCTGTCGAACATCAGAGACAATCCAGCACATAACTGGATGATGCCAAGCGTTTGCCGCAGTCGAGTATAAGGAAAGACACAACTCAGCCGCTAAGATACTCCACCAAGGGTTAGCAGATAGTTAAAACAATTGGGGGTAGGAAAAGTTCCTTACTACAAATACAATCCGGAGCCTATTCTGGAAAATAACAAGTACAAGTTATATTGGGCTCAAACAATTGCTCATAATAGGCCAGATATTATACTAACAGATAAAATTTCTAAGAGAACTACACTAATTGACATTACTATACCTAATAACAACAACCTAAGATCAAAACACAATGGGAAGATCGCCAAATACAGAGATCTGGAGATGCAAATCCGCAGACAATGGACAATGAACAGGGCCCACACGATTCCCATAATACTATCAATAATTGGAATGATACCAAAGAAACTTCTGCAGAAAATCAGGGGACTGGGCCTTGGTGAGCATATGTATAAACTGATGCAGAAAGCAGTTCTCCTTGCAACCGCGCTGACCGTCCGAAAGTTTGTAGGAAGTATAGAAGATCACACCACCTAGGACCCGATAACATGGAAAGGGTCCCCATAGAGCTTCATACTTTTCGAGTATTTGTATACCTGGTATGAGTCAGTAATCGCTGGAGGGAGTGCCAAGCCGACTGGCTTGTAAATCTGATTGATAATAATGATTTAACAGTTTTATACCAAGAGCGGAGAATGCCTATACTATCAGCAAAGTAATTACGAACACCAGCCTCAAAAACCGCACTATTTGGGCTTTATTGAGAGTTATGATTTAACAATTTTTCAAAATACCATTTTGGATATCATATTTTTGCAACTTAATATATTTGTCTGTAAAAAATACTTTTAATGCCCTATATTTTTCGTAAATTCCTTATACAAATGAAAACAAATATACTTAATTTACATTTACTGCTAATGTGAAAATAGGAAATTTGTCACTTCTCGGCTTGAAACGTTTAAACCAAAATTCAGTTAAAGTGTTCAAAATATTTCATTTTCAAAACTTTTTAAGTTGACCACTAAACTAAATTTGTTACAACTTGTGCTACTTACTACATACAATTTAAAACTAATCCAGAAAAGCATTTATTTTCCTAAATATTGAAGTTTTGCAATTTGTGAATATATGATATATGTATTTATAAGCTAGGAACTGGACAACTTGTAAAGTTGCGCAATTCCCAATATACTCAATTTGGGAAAAGTTGGCTCTTACAGAAAGTTTAAAATTAAAAGTTGCAATAAGCCGAAGGCAATTTGTTTAAACTAAATAGCGTTGTGCGGCCTCTCCTCACTGCTTTTCCCCGCCCTAAATAAGTCCGTTCCTGACTTTAAATGAAACATCTCTTTTTTCCATTTTTATCATTATCGCCTGTAATCTGCAGTAAGAAGTAATATAAGTTAGAGACGGTATTAAAAAAGACAGCATATAATATACAATTTTATTAATCGACTTGCAGCTTTAAACTATTGGTTTAATGCGGAAACAATTTTTCCTTTTATAACCAATATTAATTACTACCTCGTCAATGTGTTTTAACTTCTTAAAACTATGCTTGACAACTTCTCATTACAGCCTATTTCGGTTTACGTTATTAGCAATTTCTCTGAATGACATTCCGTCCTAACATAACCCAATTACGCGACCTTCATCAAACTTAGTAACTTGTGTGAAATAAGCACGTCTTCTTACCTAATCTAGACGTATTGTCTAAATAAAAAATAATTAGATACAATTGATAAAATATTGAAAATTTCCTTATCATTATTTCTTTATCATCACAGAAATAACGGAAAAAATGTTACCAAGAAACTGTTTCTTTAATTGCGAATTAAATTTCATAAATGCAGATTTTTATGGTAGTGAGTCTATGTAAAAATTTTCTTCAACAATAATAACTTTTTTCTAGAAGTCTCTCTTTGTGCCATAACCAGAATTACCGACTAGAGCAGATGATGTATATTATTATTACACGAAGAGTAGTCTGTAGCGGTATATTGTTTGTACAGTACAGTTAAATTTTATTTTCTACTACTTCTTTGTCATTTGCGTTCTTCTGTCGTCAACTTATTTTTTTTAGTTTTAATTTTGTTGTTTAATTAATACTTCATTCCTATAATATATAGGTTTTTTTACTAACAGATTATTTATTTTTATTTAAAATATTCCTCATTAGCAGATAGGCAATCTTGCATACATCGAGACCATAGACATATAAAGAATAGATCTCGTGTCCGAGTGTACTGAATTGCTCTTAGTGTAAAAGAAACAAAAACGTATATGGATATAGGCTTTCTCTCGCTAAAGGGGCGGGGCTAAGCGTCGCGCACACATGTCTTAGAGTTGCCGTTCACGCGATGGGTCTTCGGTATGTGTGTGACGCTTGGCCACACCCCTTTCGAGAGAAAGAGACTATTTCCTTAAATGATTGCATTTCTCTTGCACCAAGCGCAAATAAGTACACTGGGACACGCAGTCTATTCTTGATTGTATGTTGTCGAAGTATGCTAATCTGCTAATCTGGAATATTTTGAATAAAAATTAATAAGCTGTTAGTAAAACTTGCTCTCTGAGATACCATCTTAAATAGATGGAAGAAGCTAAAGACAAGATTTTCAGTTTTTACGATTGTGTAACTGAAACAGCAGAAGACCTGCAAGAGCTTAAGAATTTGTTCAAATTCACTTGAAAAAATAGTCTCAGTATCTCAAATTTATATTAGATTAGAGTAACTTGCAATAAATCTTGTAGGTTAGCCACCCACTCACAATCTTCAAAATTTACAATCCACTTCTGGCTTAAGAAAAAGGTATGCGTTGTGCTCAATCAGAAACTTGAAAATGTACCCTGAAGATGTCATTTTGAAGAAGATAAGCCGTGAAAAGGGGTTGTTGTTGCCTATTTTGAAGACAAACAGGAATTATTTCTTTCTAGTGTGATAAAATTGATGCAGGTTAGTCTTTTAAAGCAACCGTGATTTTTAATATACGGTAACTCTGAAATTGTAAGCAGAATTTAAAAAAGGCACTATATTTATAACCTACTCTTTTTAAATAACAATTTTAGCTACCATTGAATTACGCAAGCAAGCGTAATTAGCTCGTTCCAGGGGATATTAGAGGATTTATTGCTAACTAGCCTAGTAAACAGCCTGGGAATAGATTGCTAACATTTGACGGGGTTAACAATTAATAATTCCAGCTAACTTACTGATGTGATATAGGCTTTATCGATCTACGGTCCTTCCATATTCAGTGCTTTTTGTCTTGACCACACGATTCACATTAAACAGAATAACTCGGGTTAAAAATTTTTCTTCTTGTAAAATTAAGCCAAGTTGTTAAGAATCGGTACCTTGTCATAGATAAAAAATGAGCCCTTTCTGATTCTGAAATAAAAAAAGAGGTTTACAACTGAAAAAAAATATCGATAACGCCATAGCTTCTTCTTGCGTTACCTTATATATTTCGATCCGAGTGCACATTTAGTTTATATTGAATTTATCCGCTATTTTACGAAAGTACTGTATATACACAGCTGTAAAGTTGTACAATATGTACCCAGCGGCAGAAAGATATTTTACTGAATAAATTGGTAAATAAATACCAAAAAATTTGTATATCTAATTTGGTTTAATCTACATATATCATCAAGACAATGAGTTTTAAGGGCTAATCCTTAAAGAACATTTCAGCTTCAATGTTATATTTTGTTCCACTGGAATGAAAATGCTAAATTTTGATATCGGTTTAGAGTGGAAGGGATTTAGGGATTCCAGGCTCTCCATCCGAGAGAGGTTATTATCTTGGAATTTGGAAACTTTCGCTTTCACCTTATCCTTAACGTATGAAGCACACATAGTTACATTAAGATATTTAGCATTTAATTTAACAAGCCTAACTTTGTGAAACCCATTATTATATGAGTAAGATTCTTAAAATAGGTTCTAATAATACATTTAGTAGCTGAAAAAGATCATATGTTACGATTAACTGCAATTAAGAGATAGAGCCAAAATTTCGCCGTTATCCATAATATGACATTTCTCTATTGTAATATGTTCATTCAATACCAGTATTTACATTCCCGCGCATGCGGACATCCTAGTGGATATACGGTGTAGCTATAAGGAGTAAAAGTGGCCTATTTTTTCACGAAATTGTCAGAATTGATAATAGACTTGAAAATTTGCCTAGTCAGTGATCTTGATATAATTAAATGAAATCTCATCGGGCGCACACGTGGCTTGATATAAAAGAGATGGGGGACAGGGGTAAAGGGGGACGAAAATTTAGGTAAAAAATCATCATAGTTAATATGTCCGCAATTTTTACCACGTATGCATAATATTGGAACTCTAAAGAATAAATTCAAAAGGGTGGACAGCTAGGTGGATACAGAAGGCCGTAAAACGGCGTCAAATCTACCACTTGCCTGGAGCGCTTATTTCGTATGCGGACTCTCGTATCTCGAAAACCACTCGATTGATTTTGTTTTATAAGGTCTCTTCTTTTTTTTTATTTTTCATGGAAAATTTAGCGATTGTTCTGGTTTTTTTTTTCGTTTTTTGAAATTAGAAAACGCTCTTCGTTTGTTTCTACTTGCCGATGTAACTCTCACTTCAAAATTTATCATTATATCATATCGTAGTAATGCCCCTGATGTTAAGGACATATAACTAACGAACTATTTGCGACCACCTAAAATATACGGAGGTTTCGTCTCAATACCGGTGTTGGACTCATCAGTGGGATTCACCGGTATCTTTCCCAGACATCCTTCTACTTTCCACAAACTTGAACCTCTATTTAAATCCAATTTTGCTGGAAAGCGGTGGTAAGATGTTGGTTCCACAACATGCTCCCCCCCCCCTAAGGCATTTGCTTTCCGGCTTTAGCTGATGGACAGTCCAAGCCGTTAGAAAGCACAGACCTGAAAAAGAAGTGGAACGGACATCCTAGGTGGTCTTTCCAAAGTAGGGTACCGGTTTTAGCACAAAGCCACAACTCGACGGCCTTCCATCTTGTCGTCCCTGCTCCGGCACCATGTCGTAGTAATGCCCCTGATGTTACGGGCATATAACTAACGAACTATTTGCGACCACCTAAAATGTACGGATGTTTCGTCCCGACACCGGTGGTGGACTCATCAGTCGGATCCGGTATCTTTCCCAGACATTCTTGTACTTTCCACAAACTTGAAGTTCTATTTAAGTCCAATTTTGCCGGAAAGCGGTGGTAATATGTTGGTTCCACAACAATCAATAAATATCAAGTTTTTATGAATTTTTTGAATTTTTACAAATACATCAGTTTTTATTTTGTTTGATTCTAAATGCAGATGAATTTTCTGTAATTTTTATGTTCCTAATATTATGTTGTGTTCAGAAAGAGGGATTCAAGGGGACCTATTTGGGCGCATATTTGCCATATCAATCGCTGAAAACCCTGACATCAAAAAAATCTAACTTATTCTCACTTATCCAATTTCACCTGTACCTATGTCGATGTGTCAAATTAATGGGACAATACATTGGGACATTTACAGAACTCCTAAATTTTGGCGATAATCGATCGAAATAGAATCTGCTTTCGTGGACCTCCATATTGCATATACCCTTAATTTATTTCCCTTTGTCATGGACCCTTTGCAGGTTTGATTAAGTATTTGAAATAAAAAAAACACCTAAAATTATCTTAGCCTTGTCTTAATCATGCTTTCAAGGGAAAAAAACTATCATTAAGTAATACAAAATGGCTCCGGCATATATATATATATATATATATATATATATATATATATATATATATATATATATATATATATATATATATATATATATATATATATATACAGGGTGTTTCAAAAATCGATCACGAAACTTAAGGGGGTGTTTCTACTTGACAAAATAAGGGTAGAGCTTCATATAATTTTTTTTCAAAATGTCATTCGTTTTCGAGTTCAAGTTTTTATTTTTTGTTTTTTGAATTACTCGCTTACAGGAAAACCGATTTGACTAATATTTGAAAGATAGGCTAAGTCTTCTGCGCTTCATCATTTTAGTAACAATTCACATTGATTGTTTGCCGCTAGAGGGCACTTTACCTACATTGAAAATTGTTTTTTTGTCATAATTTTTTAGTGTTGACAGCTACAGTAGTTTTTGGCATAATTTCTGAAAGACTGATGCCAGGCCTTTAAAAAAGGTGCTCTTTATTTACATCGCTAAACCCAACGGTTTGAACGTAAATCACCCTTAAAAATTAAGTGGTAAATTTACTTTTCTCATTTCATTACCACCAGCTACCAGGTAAATAGCTATCAAAGTATACTAGAGCTGTCAGTTTAACATCAAATAAATTCGCTTTTTAAACTATTTAATTTATAATCTTAAAATAACTAATAATGGCT
This sequence comes from Diaprepes abbreviatus, assembly GCA_034092305.1. Taxonomy (NCBI): domain Eukaryota; kingdom Metazoa; phylum Arthropoda; class Insecta; order Coleoptera; family Curculionidae; genus Diaprepes; species Diaprepes abbreviatus. The sequence continues at coordinate 10,809,676 of JASJET010000068.1, forward strand.
AATCAGTAAATATTCATATTATGGATTATTGCGATATACATTTAATTGATAAAAATTAATGAAACAGTACTAAACAAACTAAAAAAGATTCTCAAAATGTCCCCCATTTTCTTCAATACATTTCCTAACACTCTTCAAAAAATGTCGCCTAACTCGATGAAAAATTTCTGGTGTTTCTTTAATAATTTGGCACTTTTCGATTATCCTGAAGCGAAGATCCTCGACGTTGATTACTGGAATATCGTACACCAATTGTTTCAAATGACCCCAAAAGAAAAAATCCATAGGATTAAGGTCTGGTGACCTCGCTGCCCATGCCAATGGTCCACTTCGTCCTATCCATCGCTCAGGATACGTTGCATTCAAATACTGTAGGACACGTATACTAAAGTGGGGCGGAGCTCCGTCTTGGAGGATCCACATGTTGGCCCTTACTTCCAATGGCACATCTTCCAGATACAATGGGAGACGATTTTGGATAAAATCTAAGTATACGTCACCAGTTAATGGGCCATCAAAGAAATGAGGACCAATAAGGTAATCTCCTATTATCCCTGCCCACACATTTAGTGAAAATCTACGCTGATGTTTCGTTTCTACCACATTATTTGGGTTCTCGTAAGCATATGTGTGGATGTTGTGTAGATTTGTTATGCCATCACGAGTGAAACCAGCTTCGTCAGTGAATAATATGACGCCAATTAATCGATTATCGTGTTCATACTTAGCTAGGATCTGATTGCACATTTCCAACCGTCTCGGCCGATCATCGTCATAAAGAGCCTGCACCTTTTTTGAATGAAACGGGTAGAGTTGTTCTTCTCTTAGTATCCTCCATGAACTAGCCTGACAGAGCCGCACTTCATTCCCAATTTTTCTAGTACTAATACCTGGATTATCTTCAATAATTTCAAGCACTCTTTCTTCTTGTTGCACGTTTCTAGTAGTTCTAGGTCTTCCCCTATTTCCATTATAACTTTTAAAGGAACCACATTCCGCAAGCCTCCTGTGCACACTGGAAAATGTTTGAGCATGAGGGATATTTCTTTCCGGATAACTCTCCATATAATATCTTCTTGCCAACTCTGCATTACCATTTGCTTTTCCATAACAAAAATGGATATCACAATATTCGATATTTGAATATTGGTGATTAGCCATTATGAGTTATTTTAAGATTATAAATTAAATAGTTTAAAAAGCGAATTTATTTGATGTTAAACTGACACCTCTAGTATACTTTGATAGCTATTTACCTGGTAGCTGGTGGTAATGAAATGAGAAAAGTAAATTTACCACTTAATTTTTAAGGGTGATTTACGTCTAAACCGTTGGGTTTAGCGATGTAAATAAAGAGCACCTTTTTTAAAGGCCTGGCATCAGTCTTTCAGAAATTATGCCAAAAACTACTGTAGCTGTCAACACTAAAAAATTATGACAAAAAAACAATTTTCAATGTAGGTAAAGTGCCCTCTAGCGGCAAACAATCAATGTGAATTGTTACTAAAATGATGAAGCGCAAAAGACTTAGCCTATCTTTCAAATATTAGTCAAATCGGTTTTCCTGTAAGCGAGTAATTCAAAAAACAAAAAATAAAAACTTGAACTTGGACGGCTTGTAACTCGAAAACGAATGACATTTTGAAAAAAAATTATATGAAGCTCTACCCTTATTTTGTCAAGTAGAATCACCCCCTTAAGTTTCGTGATCGATTTTTGAATCACCCTGTATATATATATATATATATATATATATATATATATATATATATATATATATATATATATATATATATATATATATATATATATATATATATATATATATATATATATATATATATATATATATATATATATATATGCCGTGTTTGCATGTGTTTTAATATAACTGAGGATTTATAAGAGAATTCCATGCTTCAAAACTCGATAAAAATGCGAAAAAATGTTAATAAATGCCGTTTTTTGCGATTTTGACTATGTTTCACCACTTCTAAAAATCCGAAAAAACTCATGGACCTAGTTTGGCGTTTAAAAAATAATATATATTTTTTTCGGATCTGCTATTGTTCTAGTTTTTATTTTAGTGATTTAAAAAATTTTTGAACACTCAAAAAAATTTGAATTTCGCGCCAAAAATTTTTGTAAGAAATATTTTATTGTAGGCAATAGAAAAATCTACAAAATGAAAAAAAAAGAAAGGTCCTACGATGATTAGAACTGAAGATGTTTGAGGTTATGTTACGATAAAAGTGGTTAAATCGGCTAGACCTTTGAAAGGACATCTAAAACGGTATACATACTGTAAAATGGTACAAAACAAATACAAAAATAATTGTTAAAGAGAAAATTACGTAAAAAAAACAGTTTTGATTTTTGACATTTTCCGAATGTCAGCATTGATCTGATAAAGTAATTTTAATTGAGCTGCAGGTAACGACACCCAAAGTTTTAGCGGGAATCATTTTATTTTTATACCTTCTATAATCTGTTCCTTTTACTCTGGCCCTAAATACCACATTTCTTTTATAAAGGTTTACATTGCGTTCTGACGTTTTTTACCAGTTTTTCCTTCAATTTATGCTGTAACTTACATCAATAACATACTAGATTGATAACTGAAATGTGAGATTAAGTTTCAACTTTTCAATATTTTATTGTAAGAACCCGAGAACCCCCTAAGTCGTTGACTTAGGGTATTTTAGCACCACATGTTGAGTGCAAGATTGCCATTATTTATTTATATATAAAATTCGCTAACTTAGGGGATTTTAGCACCAATCGATGCAGAAATATCTGCTAACTCAGTTTGACCTAAAAATGACTTAAGGTATTTTAGCAATAACCGATTCAATTATAAAATAATAAAATATAAAAAATGATACTTAAGCCGTTAAAGAATTATTTTTCGCTGAAATAAAGTATTTTACATAAAGGGGAACCCACAAAGGAAACTAGCCTTATATTTTAAAATATAAAAGAGATTTTCAGAAAAATATCTCCCTTTTTAATTAAATGAATTCCACGATTTTGCGAAAACGTTCCCGAAAGAAAAGAATTGTAAATTGTGATTTAGCGATAAACTTGATGTCGTTTTTAAAATTGTCTTTTTTTGACTTTACCGAGAGATCCACATTTTAGTTAACTAACACAGGTATATGCATATTTTTTGTCAGCAAGTTTTTTTTTTGTTCGTTTTAAAGTTCATTTAAATTGTCAAAAAGCCCTTTGATCGAAACTTTTATCTTTGATAAAATCCAGCACTACAAATGGTAGATGTCGCGTATAAAAATAAAAACAGAAAAAACTGTTTCAATTAGAAGGCAAATATGTCATTACAGGTGATGTTAATACACAACTCGTGTTTTCAATACAACCGAGAGCTTTTAAAAAGTCAAAAACCATTTTTATTCACGTAAAGTAAAGAAACAAAGAGTACATGCCATCATTATTGGCTGTAGGTAAAAATACACAAATAAATGGAATCTGTTGTATATTTGCTGTAAAATAAAAGAAAACCTGATTGTTCACAAATTTAAAGGAAAATTATTTCATTTATTATTAAATGGTTAAAAAGAGTAGAAAATTTATAGACTCCCAATTTATTTTTCAATGCTCACTAAGCATCAGTTCACGTTAAATAAGTCGGAAAAATAATATAAAGTCGAATATATCAAAATAAAAAATATCGAGTTATTATATTCTGCCTGTACGCCTCCGATATTGTTGTTTTGAATATTTTTTGAAAAATATTCTCTTAATTACTTTTATTACCAACTTTTGAAAGAAAAATTTTAAAAATAACTTTTAACTTTAGTTTCGTGGGGGTATTGCCAGTAAAAGTTTAAGCAAATATTAATAAAATTTTATTTTGTAATCAAAACGAATTTTCCGATTTTCCAGAAATAACATCAAACGAAAATATTAATAAACTGATATTCTTCAAAGGTCATGATAAAAAATATTTTGTAATAGAAAATGATTTCATTGGAAGATTATTGTGTTACCTTAAGTAAAAAGTATACGGACGTTATAGTAAAATAATTGTTAACATTTTTTTTCTTGCAGTGATGTTACAATCCACTTAACGACTAACTAGTAACTTATTTCTAACCCTACAACACTAAAATATGTAAAATCTAAGAACTATGTCTTTTTATGCACTTTTTCTTGCGCACTAGATGTAGGTGATAGAGACAACCCAAAAAGTTGCTTAGAAGTAACAATAAATTACCACGGCGTTCTAGTCCTTAAAATCATTTAAATTAATTTTGTTTATGTTCTCGAGGTTTAAAAAAAGATTTAATAAAAAATTAGAAAAAGGTAAGACAGCTGATGTTCTGGTGAAATATCATTCATCATTTTATAAGCTCACAGACGCCATAGAGTAAACTTTGAAAATGGTGACTGAGATTTCACCGAAACGTCAGCTGCCTTACAGTCGTGAGAAGGACTCAGCACACATGTGGGAACTCCTCGTTCATAGCAATCTGGTATAGTAAGTGCAGTAGATTCACGTACTCAACAACTAAAAAAATACCTGGCCCAAAATATGCAACCGGCGACCGAAATTGCAGACTCATACCTGGAAAATTCGGATCACCTGGTCAGCATACTTTAAGGGCTAAAAATGCAAAAATATGACATTCTTGCCAGCTTGGACATAAAATCCTTGTATCCAAGTATACCAATAGACGAAGCTCTGGACCAGATTGCCACATCACTTCATCGATCTCTCCGAACACTGTCTCAAAAACACATATTTTTACTATGAAAATAACTTCTACCGACAGACAGATGAGATCTTCGCTATCACCGGTCATCGCAAACCTTTTCATGAAATGTTTCGAAACAGAAGCCCTAAGAAAAACCCAAACAAAACTATCCCTTTAGAGACATTACGTGGATGACATCTTCATCTCACCTTAACATATTGTTAGAGGAACTAAACAGCATTCATCACCCCATACAGTTCATATTGTAGGTCGAATTCAGCAAGCAGTTACCTTTCCTTGACCTTCTAATAATCAAAAAAGATGACCTAAGCATCAATTATACGGTCTACAGAAACAGACACCTGAACGCCGAATCTCACCACCATCCATCGTAGTTATAATCAGTCGACAACACACTGATCTCCAGATCCTTGTGGCTAACCAAACCCACGAATTGCCAAGAAGAACTCAACAACATCACAACAGCTATAAAACAAAACAACTACAACGAACACAACATCAAAAAGGCTATAAAACAGAACACAAATGTAATAGCAGACAAAAAAGAAGATGACAAATCCAAACCAAAAACCACACTGCCATACATAAAAGGTGTAACCGACGTAATTGGAAGAATTCTGAGGAAGCATGACATCTACACAATTTACAAGCTACAAACAACAATACACAAATTATTGGGCAATCCAAAAGGCAAAATACTATTGGAAAACCAGGGAGTGTACAGCATCCCATGTAGAGACTTTGACAAGGAATAAATCAACTAAACAAACAGAATAATCTGTACGAGAGTCCACGAATATAAAAATAGCATGAAGAATAAGCTAACCACATCAGCTTTATTCAAACATCATCAGAAGACAGGACACACTATAAATTTCCAGGAAACCAAATAGCACTATAGAACGCACATCCTCAGAGAAGCTCTCGAAATAGAAAATACTAAAAACCTTAACAAGAGAGATGATGCACAAAACATCTCAAATACATGGAAAATTGTAATCAAAACCCAACCAAAAGCAATACATCAGAGAAACAAGACAGCGAGTGGAGAGGAAGCCCAGACTAAGCAAGGAAACCAACCAGGTAGAACCAAGGTATAACCTACGCAAGCGCCAAACTATAAAAAGGCAGACAGAGGACAGCACGCTCATTCCAAGTAGAGCAACCGTCGAAGAAGCATCACTTGAAAATCCTAGCTGAGATGTTGGCGAAACGTCGTGAAGATTTTTCTATTGACGAACAGATTGAAAACTGGGAAAACACCTGTGCATATATATATATATATATATATATATATATATATATATATATATATATATATATATATATATCGGCTGTGCGAACATAGATTGCTCTCGTATTAAAAAGTGCAGAGAACTCCAAGACATTGGAGAAGCTCTGGGTCCAGAAAATGACTATAGCGCTATTTTGTTCTTATTCGGGACTAATCAAGCCATTGCACCCGCTGCAATACATCATCTCGTACCCATGCCTTATTTACGGTTTGTAAAAAGAAAAACAGCAGACGAGATACGAATAGCTGTCTCATCTCAATGAATCACTCAATAATAAACAAATTAACAATGATGTATAAAACCACCAAGACGTAAAATAAAAAATAAAAATCTATCAACACCGATTCATGAAGGCGATGGGAATATTTCCCATAAACCCCGCGGTTTTTGATGATGAAGATTTCATTGATAATATTGTAACCGAACAGCCAGCTTCTGTTAACCGTGATATTATCCAATATACAGCAAATGAAACACCACTGCAAACTCTAGTTGATTCTTTTTCGGTTCAGACTGCATCGAATAATTTACAAAAGCAGCAACAAAATGATTTACCAATTACGATTGATGACTCCGAAAACTTTCAAGTCCAGCCGAGCACATCTTGTGATTTTATTTCTACTCTCTCTATTTTAAGCTCCTAGATTTCTTCGACGATAACTACCAGGCTGAAACAACATTCTGAAATTTTGACGAGTACACCAATGAAAGTGTTGTTTGAAGAAAAGAAGAAGAAACGTATGGAAAAGGATGCCAAAAAACCTAAATCACTCGGAAAAGGCGCCAAGGGTAAAAGTACCAAAGAAAAAGTGATAAAGTTGTCAAAGGTAAAAGTACTAAAGAAAAAGGGGACAAAAAAATTGAGTGCTAAAACCAAAGGTTCTAAACGAAAGAAGAATACAGTTGAAAAGGAAAAAAAGAAAAGAGTAAATAAAAATTTACACAACAGTGATGAAAATGGGTTATCAAATAATGTTGGTGGAAACAAAATTTGCGATGATGAATCTGAATAGTCAGATGAAGAAAATCCGTGTAATGTTTATCTCGAAACAGGCAAAGGACTTTGGTATCGCTGCAGAAGCTGTGGAAAATGGTCACACGCAAAATAACCACGCAGCCAAAAACACACTTTCGTCTCGTGGGACACTGGGGGGCCACCCGCGGGTGGCATACGTTTCCGAACATTGCCGAGCATACCCGAGCGCCATTTGCACGAATACGATCATCGGATAAGTCTACACAGACACCGCTCTCATTACCCGCCAGCTCCCATTCCCCCACGCTCCCCTACCGGTATGCACAAGCTCCAATAACCTACTGACATAATTACCTAAAACTTTCCCGATGTAACCTCCTTTTTATATCTTATATTTTTCGAGACTGCACTGGTGTCATCACCAATTTCGGACTCAATATACATGAGTAATTTTCAACAAAAATGTAAATTTTTATAATGAATAAATATTTTGTTCAGATCCGATACTGAAATTAATAAAATAAGAAAGACCATTAGTTAAATAAAGACAAAGTGTTTTTCTTTACTAAGATAAAATTAGTTTATAAGTAAAATGTAGTAATTTTTTTATTTTAAACTTTATAATTAAAAAGGAAAGGCAAATAATCCGCTAGTAATTAAATATAAATCAAAAGGGGAAAAACTAAAACATAAAGAAGAAAAGATAACTTTTGATCTGACTTGTTTACCGGTCGCATTCGTAATTAAGTAAGAATGTTCATTTGTTGCTCAGAAAGTCAACTTTAATTTACAAAGTAGTTAACCCTAAAACCCAAAATCCTTTCTTACCCGTTCCGCGTTCTCGAACACGTCCTCAAATTCCACATACTACGAAATATTTTGCCCTTCCAACACCAAAATGTTCTGCTAACACTATCCCTTGAATACTAATTTTAGAATTTTAGCAGCTAGATTTTATAATTAAAAGCTTAAAACTCATAAAAGATTTAGACGTTTAAGTCAGAGATGAATTAAAGGGAAATGACATAAAAACGTCTGCTTAGTGATTCTGAATGACTTTGAGTTTTATTGAATTTAATATTAATTTTGAAAATTTCATTTGCGTTAAATAAAATAAATATGAAACGTGTTGCGGTCTTATAGATTTTCTCGTTCTCGATATTAATTTATAAACGCTATTGTGTATAAATTGACAGAATATGGGGAATTTTAAATTAAAAAACAATTTGGCAAACTTGTCGGATTTTCAGCTAAAATATTTTAAAAAACTCAACGTAAAGAGCTTTACCGTTTAAAATTAGCTCACCATAATATTTCTGTTTATATTACAACTATCAGTTACCTGTCTTGGTTTCGCCCGTGGGGTAGTGAGGAACGGTTTTGGGAGGCTAATAGGTTACACTGCAGTGTGCCCATCTTTGTGAGAGAGATATAGACATGAGTAGAGTAACAAATATATGCTCAGACATTAAGGCTGCGATATTGGGACTGAAATCCAGTGTTGTAACTTCGCGACTAGTGTCTTAGTGCAAGAACGTACTGAATGGTAAGACAAGGAACGGCTGCACAGTCAGACTCGTATGGGTCCTGGGTCACTCGGGCATACGCGGGAATGAGGAAGTACACCGTCTGGCAGAGTTGGGTTCGGCACCTGAACCGTATGGACCCCAATCAATACTACCTGTCCCAATTGCTATTGACAAAAGGGAATTAAAATTGTTGCTGGAAAGCAAGTTTATTGAATCGTGGAGGGGAGCTCCTGGAATGAGATATAACTGGGCTCAGCGCACGATGTATTTAGGGGCTTTGGGAAGGAAAGAACTGCGAATTGTGGTGGGTGTTGACAGAACATTGTAACCTCAGGGCCATCTTAATAGAATCGGTGTCGAAGACCACCTGACGTACAGATGATCTTTGGAGGAGGATAAAACTGTTGACTATATCCCCAGAGAATGCCCAGCAGTCAACGGACTGAGACAGAGATATTTCGGAGATACTATTTCGCTATCGGAAGCAGTTAGGTAAGTTCAACTAAGGAGGCTACTTGGATTAGCAAAGGCGATCGGCCTCGAGTGACCTGCAGCTATGGTGGGCCCAATGGAGGCCGAGATATCGATGATCTAGTATCACCACCCCTTTTTCTATCATTCGTTCATAGGTTACGACGCACAATGTTCGAAGAGCGGAGTAAACACCATTTCGTCTGAATAGCACAAGCGTTTTAGGTTGGAAAATCCTAGTTTTTCAAAAGATTTTCGTTATAAGTTCATTCAGTCTGGTGAACCAATGGAAGTTGCAAATAAATTTCATTTTCATTTTTTCAAGTCCACACATATCTAGAAAATCATCTGTTCCGAAAGACCATGTTTTAATTTCAAAATGCATGAAAGTACCTTGCGCTGACTTGATTTTGGTCTCTCAGAAGAATGTTTATCGACTAGAAATCCAAAGAGCAAGTGCGGCAAAGTGTGGCAAATTGTCTAATGTAAATAAGCCGAGCAAAATACGGAAAATATCGAATTATTTGCATGCGAGCGGAGTCAACTAGTAGGTGGGTCAGATCGTTCTTTCAGCTGCGCGATGGTACTCATAATATCAACACAACATCATTATCTCGTGTAGCTTATGGTCATCAGACCCACTAGTGCCACCCATCTTCTTTCATTTGTAAAGTCTTATTCGACTAAGACAAATGCAAGCAGTTGAAAGATGTCGCAATATGTCACCGAACAAAGATAAGTTAATAGGAGCCTAATGAATTAATGATTGGGTTCAGTGCAGATATAACCTTTCCCTCGGCTATTTCACTGTGTATTAGTATGAACGGAAATCCAAAAACTTGTTGAGATAATCGATTCGCTGAACATAGAACTCAGTGCTTTTCATCTACAAGTAGTTCAGAGGTATATTTCCCAAACTTTTACACCGCATTTCAATGCCAAATATAAAAAACTGATCGCAATAAGTGGGCATTCTTCTCGCAAAACCATGATTGGCTGGAAAATGCGTGTTCAATCGAACTGGAAAAAAAATGCGCGGGATGTTCCTTGCAAGGCGGGCGACCTGGGAGACCTGAAAAGCCTTTCGATGAGTGCGAAGAGCGATCCAAACTGTCCAAAATCCAAAATATTGTTAAAACTGTCGACAAGGATTTGTTAGAAGCAGCAGCATCGAAAATTAAAAGTGAAAATAAAGTTCCTTCCTCCTCCTATCCCCCCCCCCCCCCAAGAACAGTAGCCTTGATAGTTGACACTTCCCTATCAAAACATGGTTACTTTCTTCTCAAGAAACGCCTGCTTGAGTTCCTCTGGAGTCATTGCTTGACCCTACAGCAAAACAGATTTTTCTTGTAAAATCCCAGAATGAATCGTCCTCAATAACCACTGAGAAATTTGTACTGCTGTCCAAATATGGTTGTGATGGTTCCTATTGTCATAGCGAAGACAAACGGAAACTCGAAAACAAGGATACCACTGATGTAAGTTTGTTTCTGAGATACTTTGTATTCTTACGTGTTATGAATGAGGGAACTACTTCGATTTTCTGAGAAAATTCGAGGCCTTCATCGACAAGACTTTACAGACTAATTCAGTTCCAATTTTTAAAACCGGACGGCATCCAAATTGTTTATCAACTACTTTTTCTAATAACTTTGACAAGGTTGAGAGGATACTGATAGGTCGAAAGTGAGAGAAATTTTATAGATTTCGATTTTTGGCAAAGGAATTACTTTGGCATTTTTCCAAAAAGTCAGTCAATCAGGATAACGCCGCTTATAAGTATACATTTACAGTCAGCTACAGAAATCCTTGTCCGAATATCTTACAACAGTAAATAAAACTTAAATTTTCTATTTTTCCAATAAAAAAGTTGATTATAATATATTTAATAACGCTATAATAATAGATTTCTTAAGTTTGTTTGAAGGTCATAGACAGCAATGTCCTTTGCGAAGTAATAGATATCTGTCGGACTTCCATTGTTCTTATTTTGTTGTTGAATATCACGACGTTTCAGTTAGTAATTATCTCTAGCCGTTTTCAAGTGAATTTTGTTTTCACCACTTCGCAACAGTTTTTTTTAAATACACCGTTTAACATAGCTACCATTATATCTATTACTAATTTCGATATATCAACAGATCAGATTGATAAATAAATATCGAAATAAGATAATGTGCTATTTATTAGGGCTGCAAAGTTTAATCACGGAAATGACAAATCTCCGATGTTAAAACAAAAAAATAGTCCTTTTGAGCATGCACATTGCAAAATTGTTTAGTTCACCATCGACAGAACCGAACTTTGAAAATCCATTTGAACTAGTTTTGTCAAAATATAAGTATATACTTTTTGGAGGTCATTATACTAAATATAACACACAAATCACAAATAAATATATCACTTAGAATACCCGAAATCCGACTGTTTCGCATACAACTCACAAGATAGAAACCAAACAGTCGATAACAGGAAATAGACTATGCGCATGCGGATAAGTACCTGCTTTTTAATAATATGACCGACCAATTACGTCCTTTTTGGTTTAACGGCCTACAAACCGGGGTATTATAAAGGATAGTGGTTCGAATCAGAATATTTCGATTCTCATTCTGACTTAATATTATTTTATACGAATCAACCATCCTAGTACTAAGGACAGAAAAGTGAGTAGCGTTTTACACTACCCATAAATTAACTTTTGGCGACCCACATTTCTGCTATCTTCATAATTAATTTATCTTTCCTTTAAAAATATATTATTGTTTCAGTATCAAAATTTTAATGTTTGTTATTTTAATCAGTAATATGTTGATTTACCTTTATTTGAATATTTAGTTAAATATTAAAAACATGTTGCTGATTTTTCCTTCAAACCAAAACCTATAGAGGGGGTAGTTATTAGACTTGCATTGTTTTTATATTTGTTTGTTTGTACAACATTTCGATTAAATTGTGTTTCTAATCGAAACATGAAACATGGCAACAACAAACTAAAGTAAAGAAAATATAAGTCCGATAATTCTCGTTAAGTTAGTTGCTAACACTGACAGTTTTCCAAAATACATGCTTTAACTATGCAAATAGTTGACGAAACCTATATTTGAACTAACCGAGTGAGACGTATCTTAAGGTCGACTTCACTGCGTTAGAATCAACAGACGGCAGCATTCACGAAAAAGCAAAGTTAATTAAAGTCAAAAATTGCAGAAAATAAAACCGAAATACTTAATTTAAAACTAATTTGGGACACGACTAAAGCCACCTCTGCAAATAGAAACAATACCTCCTAATTCACTATCATAGTCTAGCTTTAAATCTGATTTAAGTTGACAATACCCAACGTCTGAACCTTAGCAGCAAGAGAATAAAAAGACTCGTTTTCTTTTATTACTGACAAAAATGAAAAATGTCGTTTATTTTCGGGAGGCAACTATGCCTCTTACCAATTTCAACGACTTAAGTCTAGATTCGTATCCTTAGTTTTCGTATATTAAGTTTTGTTTGTGGAGATATATAGGGTGTCTATTTGAACTGGTGAAACTATTGCAATCTCCAAAACGGTTAGATTAGAAAAAAAAGTGCACATTCTTAAAGTGAAGAAATAGTATAAAAAATCTAAAAATCGAAGAAAATTTATTCCTGAAATAAGTCAAAAATTATAAATGCCTTTCCAAATGACACCATTTTCATTATCATATGACTTGGCAGTTCTTATATTTTGTAAATATGAACTAGTATTTCTTATTTTAGAAACATTTCTCGCCTCAGATACAATCCCATCCTGTGGCATTTCGACTCGAAATATACGTCATTATTTTATTTAGATTCACTAAAGTTGGAACGAATAATAAAAATTTCTTACTATTTCCGGTTTTTTAAAATTCGCCTGACTTTGACATTGACTACATCAAAGGTAAGGCTCCTAAAACAATATCTAATGAATTAAAAGATTGTAAACACAGGATTTGAATAACTTGCATTGATATTTACACCCATAATGTGTAAAAATATTTAGAAAGATAACAAAAATGCGAAATAGTACCTAGAGTATTACTATCGACTATCTGGGCATTTACAGTACAGAGCACTATAAGATATATTGTGACGATACATTATTATATTTGATAGGGGAACAAGACATAAAAAGAATAGGTTCATATTAAACTCAACATTGTCACGTCATGAAAAATGAAAATAGCTTCATTTTGTAGGTAAGAAAAAACTATACAAATTCATAGTCACAGCTTTCTTTCAACTTTCATAGTTGTTGATTTATTAAAGATATAAACTTGACCCTCTTTCCTAGAAACTAAAGGGAAATTGGCAATACTGGCAGCATGTTTTAACTAAATCCTAATTTAATTTACTATCTACCGATTCGGAGATAGTAGCGACAGTTCCGATATTAGTTTTACTATTTTCCAAATTATTTGGGAAAACACTGCTTTCTAGCAAAAATACAAATTTTTTTATAAAACTGTAAACATAAATAAAAACTCTGTAGTTCCTGTAATTCGCTATGCTCTTTCACAAGAAAAATTGAAAATAAAATTTTACTTTCTTTCATAATTTCTATTTCTCCAGAATTCCTGGCGTTTTCATGGATTAAATATGTAAATAATAATAGTCGATAATTTCTACTTTACACGTAAATACCTCTATAATTTGGCCTGATACTTTAGTGCTAAATCGTTGTTTTTTATTTAACTTTTCTACAAGCCTACAATTTAATAAAATTAATCATAATATTTCTAGAACATTAAAGAATACATTACCACACCAGCGTTCTAGGGATCCTATTATAACTCTAGTACTGTAATAAAACTTAGTTTTATTCCATACCAACTCCGTTATTTACCGAACTATCAAACTGACATATATACAGAGTTACGAATTTCGTATAAGTGCATATCTAAATTTTTGACAAAGGCGTATTCCAAAAAGTATTTTTTGGTATATAGGGTTTCCTATAAATTACCGAATCAAGGTTAACTGTATTTAAATGGAACATTTTGTATGTTTCTGTATATTTGGAACCTCTCTCAAGATCTTAGTTAATTATGAAAATATTAGTTCACATCAGTCTCTGTTTCTGGAGGAGGTCGATAGAAGTGGGGACCCTAAGGGAGCTCCTAAGATTATACTTAACAAGCTCTAATTAATATGAGGGAGAATCTAAAAAGAACAGAGTCTGCCTTTAGGATATCATGACTATAAGCCAGTTTTATAACGATAGTTACATAGAAAAAGGCTAAATGGTCAATAGAAACCTTTGCCCCCCAGCTTTACTACAAAATTCCTCTGATATTATAATAAGCTACCTGGCAAAATGATTCAGCTTTTGTTTGAGCTTATGGTACTAAAGACCTTCATTAACGCCTATTATACACACCACATAATTTTCTAAGAACTGTTCTCAACACCGTACCGCACCCAATGAATTTCAAATCGTAACTAAAGCCTATTATTTCTAGAAGAGCACCCTCGAGCTTGACTCCTCGCGGCTGTCCCCTTTAGTACCTATTTCAGTCAGACACCCTATAAGGATGAATTTCATTCCTGAAAGTCTCGCTGCTCTCATTCCTAGATGGCGTCAGCCATTCTGTCCCGGATACTTTATTTCTGAATTGGCCTCTAAGCGTCTTAATCTTATTTTTTATATAAAAAGTTATTATAGATTTTTTAATAACTAAAAGAAAACCATAATAACGAACCTACAAAAAAAAAACTATTCACTGTTTTTAGTGATCTGGAACTACTTAACTCGTTCTTTCTTGTTAATGGAAAATAACAGTCATTATACGAATTTTTTGTACAAAAATCAAATGATTATATTGCGTTATAGTGATTTTATTTGATTATTTTTTGTTCTTTAATACATTTTAATTGTATCTGCCGACACTACCTGTTAAGACAACATTTGGTACTTATCTCTTCTCTTTTAATTAAATAACCAGGATAGGATTTCTTCAACAGATTTATTTATAAATATTAAAAGAGGATACGATCTTTTTAGTTCGTCGTCATAAATTGTCAGGGTTTATATATTTTTAAGAAAACACTTAAACGACTCAAAAGCAATAAAACTAAGTTTAGGCTTAAGTACGATAATTGATTTGTTTCTCCTTTAGATTTTCTTAGGTGGTAATACAAGATATATAGTGTCTTAGTTCCCACTGTTAAAATCTACAGTGTGCTTATTTAATTTTTGCTTTTAGTGGAATTATCTTCATGTTAATCAGCATAAAATAATTAATGTTTGTTCCATTATAGAACTAACCTTCAACATGTTATCGTTTCAATTTTTTTGTCGCCCAATCGCGGACATTTGATGGTAATTGGATTCAATAAGCGCATGGATACATACATTTAATATTAATAACGATATTATACTTTTTAATACGCATAAATAATGTTGCAATTTTTAAGCATTGGGTTGCTCGGAAATTTAAAATATAAATGTGTTAATCCGGCACTGCCCTTGTTATTATTCATGCTCGAATATTGTGGTCTTCGACGCATATTGCATGTTTTGTTTTTGTGTCTATTTATCATACTTATTTTATAATGAACGGAACTCATAAAATTCAGTTTGAAAATAAACACCATTATATTCTAAAGTAAACTTCAAGCATTGTCGAAATAGATCCATACAACCAAGTTATTTGATTTAAAATTATTCTACTAATTATGCCATTAAAATAACAAGCAAGTTTGCATGGTATTGTTTGCTTTTACTGCTCGATAGAAATTTTTTCAGCAGTATTAGATAGCTATTCCAGGATAACAAGAAATACCTGACTTACTTTACGTAAACATCATTTAAAGTAATTAAATCCATATAAACAAAATAATCCTATTCGTAACTAATATCTTAAATAAATATACAGGTCTGCAAGGTTGTGTTGTTGGGTAGCTGGGGTGCGTTTCCGAAGTAATTTGCTGGGTAATACTCGAATCCGATGTCAGAATTGGCTCATCACATCAGGAGTTTGAGATATTTGAGGTTATGTACTTGCAAAATGGGTTTCTTGGCTTGTTTTAAAGTTATATATCTTTACCCTTCAAAATAAGCTATTGAGTTTCCACTCTTTATTTTTTCTTGCTGTTTCGGCAATTTTAAGATATAAAATATATCCCAAAAACGTCATGAACATTCACATTAACCTTTTGAGGCATACTTTTTTCTACTGTACACATAAGATGCCGGAGTCAAAATAGTGCTTCAAAATTTACAAAATAAGATACTGGTATCTAAAAAGTTTCACTTGGGGGTTTTCGCTGATTATGAGTTATTATGTCAAAAAATAGAAATTTTTATTTTTAAGAGGGTAGATTCAAAATGGCGGACTGAAAGTTTGCAAAAAACGATATTTGTCTCTAAAAACAAGAAAAAATCGTAAGCGACTGCTCAATAGCTTATTTTGGAGGGTAAAAGTATTATTAAGTGATGCAAAAAATCAAAAAAAAATTATGCACTCTACACATAACCTTAAAAAGCAATTTTTTTAAGTACATAATTGCAAATATCTCAAAATCCTGGTATGATTGATCAATTTTGACCCCGGATTCGCATTCTACGTAGCAAATTATTTTGGAAAAGACTCTCAGCTCCTCAACAACAGCTATGACCCCATTTTTTGTAGACCTGTAAAATAAATGAATTTCAGAGGTAGATTACGCACTAATGAATTTTAAGGTTATAGAGATAAATGTGAAATTTAATCTTTTTTATCTTAGAAAAATTGCAGCTTCCTCCTTTATAAGACAGTTTTTATTTAGACGAAAAATTATATTTTCGCTTACCATTCTAATTTAATAAACTCAATATAGATGTAAATAAAAATATATGAAATCATCAGAAGAAAAAACAAATTGTTTTAAAAAGATAAAAAGAAGGGAAAGAAAATCTATTTTTATTTTCACGCTTTTTTCGAGGCGAAAAATATTTAGCAAATATGCCTGCATAAAATGTGAAAAACTTTCGCACTTTTATAAACCACACTGAAAACCACACTCTGCTTCTATCCGAATGACGGTAAAAGCAAAAATGGAGGACCGACCTTTTTTGCCAACTTGACGACGTCTGTGAATACACACGCAGAAAACAAAAAGAAATAAATTATCAGCTCTAAAACGGGCAGCCCAATATAATAAATTGTCACTTTGTTTCAAGTAGCCCTTCACTAAAAGTAAGTTCGGAAATCGTCTTTTCTGCCATAAATAAGACTATTTCCAGTTTTTTCTAATCGCATCTTCTTTTAACTTTCTCTGCTTTCAAACATAATTCTTTTTTGGAACATTAACTGCTTGCATCGACACTTAACCTGTTTTTCTTTATGGCATGTTTTATAGGATGTCATAAGCTTTTATATAAGATATATTTCTATAATAAAGAATATGTTGTTTATAGAAGTTCGAGGAAATAATTGTAGCAAAACTCAAGAAAAACATTTCTTAAAGTCCTTGAAGTAAAATATATTTTCAAGTAATCAATACGATTCTTATTTTTCATTTCAAATAACACAATATGTTTTGCATATATGTATTCTCCTTTTAAGCAAAAAAAAAATGAAGATAATATATTGAAACAGTGTATTTCCTGTAAATACAACTCTGCTCCTCTCTCTAGACGCGTTTCGAGCAGCTCCTGATCTCATCAGTGGAGTTGTATCGAACCGATAGTATTTGCAGGGAATAAACTGTTTCTATATATTCTTTCCTTTTTCTTTGCTTGAAAGTAGAATACCCATATGCAACTATTTAAACACGGCAGATAGATCTATTTCATTTCTTACTGAAATATTGATTTTTTAAAAATTTTGCACTATTCAGGTAAATAATAGATGTCATTTGACTGGCGATATTTTTCAGTCGACAGGTTTTTAATATCCTACCGACATGCCTCGGAATTTATATTTTATAGAGCAGTTGTTTCCTGTAGTAAGAGTTAGTGTATGGATCGCCATGGAAAAGGTAGGCGTGCCAAAGAAGATTATTAATCTGACTAAAATATGTATAGAGAATGCAAGGGCGAAAGTCAGAATCGGTAAGCACACTACGGACATATTCTCTATTGCCAGTGGTTTAAAACAAGGCGATGGCTTATCGCCATTACTCTTCAACATAGTGTTAGATATGGCCATCAAAGAGGCTAACATAAAACTGGAAGTATTCTCAAACCAAGGCCCCGGAATGATCCTAGCATATGCAGACGACATCGATACCGTAGGAAATAGCACAACTAAAACAAAGGAAATGTTTATCAGAATGGAAAGGGAAACAAAAAAAGTAGGACTCAACATCAACGAAGAGAAGACCAAATACATGCACGTAAACCGAAGAGCAGGTAGGGATAGAATAGGACAGAATATAACTATGGACACATACAATTTTGAATGTGTGAAAGAATTCCAATATCTAGGGGCCAATATAACACACGACAATGATGTGAGCAGTGAAATACGCATACGAATACAACAAGGTTTTAAGTGCTTTTATGCATTGCAGGAGATACTAAAATCAAAGCTGCTGTCCAGATCAGCCAAAATCCGTATATATAGAACAGTTATTAGACCGGTAATAACATATGGCTCAGAAACCTGGACCATCACAAAACAGAACGAATTGTTATTAAGACGTTTCGAACGCAAGATATTAAGAAAAATATATGGGCCTAGAGTAGATGAAACAACGGGACAATACCGCATCCGAACAAATGAAGAATTAAAGAGCTTGTATGATCAGCCAGGCATCATTAACGAAATAAAAGCCCAAAGACTTAGGTGGGCAGGACATGTTCATAGGGCCCATGACGAACGTCTCATCAAACGAATATGGGAAGAGAACCCGACCGGAAAGAGACCCTTAGGTAGGCCCAGACTAAGATGGAGAGATAACATCACAAAAGATTTAAATGTACTGGGAGTACGAGATTGGAGTAACGACATGATGGACCGAAGCAAATGGAGGCAGGTCGTGGATGCAGCGAGGACCCACGAAGGGTTGTAAAGCTACAGAGAGAGAGAGAGAGAGAGTTGTTTCCTGTGAATGTTGCTCTCGGTTCGATACAACTCCACTGATAAAACCATGAGGTGGTCGAAGCGCGTATGGAGAGAAAACCAGAGTTGTATTGGCAGGAAACAAACTGTTTTCATATATTCTTTCCTTTTTCTCTGCTTGAAAGGAGAGTACATATAGGCAACTATATGTACACGGCAGATTCATTTTATTTGTTACTGAAATTTTGATTTTTACAATATGTTTTATTATATTATTGAAAAGTAGGTTTGGTTATTTTAAATAAGTTCTGTTAAGAGATTCATTTAATTGTAAAACCATAACTTAAGTATGTCATTAGCTAAAACTTCGTCTCGTTACCAGCTGAGAACTGATGGTGGCCTCTGATGAATTTCGTGTTTTGTTTAGCTGGCTCGCTTCCTGATTGGATGAGCGGCTTCTCAGGCTCCTCCCCTCTGCCGAGTGCGATATATTTTATTCTTGTTCTTGTTCTCTCGTGTACTAGTTGATTTTTGTTGTTTTCTTTCTTGATTTTTTATTAATGTTTTCTATGTAGCTGGAAAATTTATAGCATCATCTCGTTTATTTAGCTGTCCCGCTTTTTCGATTTCTAGGGCCTCTCTTTCTTTTGCTTTTTCGAAATCGATGGTATGTCCGGTTGTTTGGTGATGTTGTAATAGGACTGAGGTTGTCTGTTTGTTTTTGAGGCTATTTTTATGTTCTTGGATTCTTGCTGATATGCGCTTTTTTGTTTGTCCTATATAAGTTTGATGCTCAATCTGCATATGGAATGCTCTAAACGCCATAATTTTCAAGGTTGGTCTTATCTTTGGGATTTCCCAGGATGTTGGCTATTGTTTTTTGTGGTTTAAATATGGGCTATATGTTGCGTTTTCTTAAGATTTTTCCGATTCTGTCTGTTATTCCTTTTATGTATGGTATTATGGCTTTGTTCCTTGTTTGATCTTGGTCTTTGTTGCAGTCTTCTTTTGTCTTTTTATGGCTTTCTTTATATCTGATTGTGAGACACCATTCCGTTCTAGAGCTGTTGAAATGTGTTTTATTTCGTCTTGTTTTGTGTCAAGTTCTGTTAGGTGGAGAGATCTTGATATTACTGTGTTGACTACTGTCTGCTTTTGAGAGGAATGATGATGTGATGCTGCATTGAGATATCGGTCAGTATGTGTGATTTTCCGATATACACTAAAGCCCAGGGTGTTGTTGAGTTTCCTAGTTAATAGCAGGTCCAAAAAGGGAAGGTTCTTTTCTTGTTCGATTTCTACCGTGAATTGGATTCTGTGGTAGGTATATGTGGAAGTCGTCCAGGTGTTCTTTTCCATGTGGCCATATTATAAAAATATCATCAACATAGCGTTTCCAAAATTTCGGTTTTAAAGGTGCCTTTTGCAGTGCATCTTGTTCGAATATATCATAAAAAGTTGGCTAGAACTGGTGAAAGCGAGGACCCCATAAGTGCGCCATCTGTTTGTTTGTATATTTGGTCATTGAACATGAAGTATGTGTACTTTAGGCAGTGTTCTGCAAGTTTAATTGCGTAGACTGGAAAATCTTCGTTCATGGCGATTTTGTCCAAAGTCTCATCCAGTGGTATGCTTGGATATAGCGATTTTATGTCGAGGCTTGCTAAGATGTCATTTTCTTCGAGGTAAATGTTTTAACCATTTTAGTCAGATGTTCGGAGTTTTTCACGAAGGAATCGGCCAGTTTGAACTGATTGAAACCCGGAATAACCAACCCATTCATTCTACCATCCGTGAAAACCTACGATATAATATATATATATATATATATATATATATATATATATATATATATATATATATATATATATATATATATATATATATATATATATATATATATATGTATATACATATTCCAGTCTTCTAGGCTTATATTTTTGCATTATTAACTTGCAGTTACACATAGGTTAATCATTTATTACAATTTGGTTCTTTCAGTAGCTCCTTGACCTTTTAACTCTCGTTATTCCTGACAGTATTCAAACGCTTACCTTAAAGGACATTTAAGGAACTTTACAAGATCCATATTTTTTACAGTTTTCAACTTTCAGTTACTTTTTAGTACCTTTTTTGAGCAAAAACATTTGATATATTTATATTTTATTTATTATACCATTTTATGACATTTTCAAGTTCGGTTATATTTCAAATATGAAAAACACTGAAGTGCAAGCTGTGATTAAAAAAAATGATGAAAAATATCAAGAACATGTGGATATATAAGAACTTTAGACACTATGGAGATTGTAAAAAATATGTGAGTTTGCCAAGGAGAGAGAAAAATATTAAACAATAAAATTTTTATTTTGAAGGAACCATTCATTACGCGTGTATATAACATTGGACTTTAAATAATGAACGAGGATTAAAGTACAGCACATTTTCGATACCTACATGCAACGATACCTTGCTTTTGTCATATTTAAACAGAGGAAACAATTTCCCATTGACCATTATACTGGAACGTGTTTCAATTCACCACAAACAAAATTTTACCTAATTGACAAACTCGGCAGGTTTCGACCACATATTTTGATAGGAAACAGATAATCATTGTAATGGTAAACCGATTGTCATATGATGTTTCTCATGAACTGCGTACAAAATTTAACAAATTATTGCATTAAGGGGGACTGGGAATATTATACTTCTGGGTTAAATAGGTTTTCTAGGTTACGTTTCGAAGGAAATACATTATCCTAATTCTAAACAAAATGTGCGATTATTCATGTATATTCTTAGGGATTTCGAATTTTTTCTGCGCCCGTCAAGTTTCAAAAAAATCTTATATAAATGTGTTATTTTACTGTTTAAAAAGGAACCAAATTTGAGCCGTTGAAGGCTTGTTTTTGTCAATTTTTACATATTTTCAAAATTACTACTCCCATTTTGCTAATTTTCGTGAATTTGGAACATGGTTTAAACCCCCTGCCTTACAGTCCTGAGAGGGACTCAGCACATACACGGGATGCCCGAAAACCTTCGATTACACATCACACCCGTGAGAATATCCGACATATATATATATATATATATATATATATATATATATATATATATATATAAAGTAAAATGTGAACAGTGAATAAAAACTTCGCTCCAGCATATCCTTTCCATGTTAGAAGTTGCATAGTTTGAATCAATTGCTAAAAACAATTCATCTTGTTCCACCACCACCGAGGTGGTGGCCTACCTGTATCACCACATCGAGAAGAAAGTTAAAAAATTTACCCCCTCCGCTACGGTCATACGGTAGAGGCACATGTTTCGTCTCTCATTAGGCTCATCAGGGTACCGACATGCACCTGTTTGTGCAAAGGACCGATTGGAAGGAGGCATGCATCACTGAACCCAGCTTCGCCGACCTCCCGCCGGATGGCGTATATATGTTTATGCGGCTTTCACGGATTCCTCCGTGAGAGATGCAATAGCAGTGGTTATATCCACATTATGCTGTTGTAGTGCTGAAATCACATTCAGCAAACGTACAAATATATGCAACTCCGTGTGTGAATGAAGTAAAATGCGAACAGTGAATGCAAACTTCGCTCCATCATATCCTTTCCATATTAGAGGTTACACAGTTTGAATAAATTGCTAAAAAACAATTCATCCTGTTCCACCACCATCGAGATGGTGGCCTACCTGTACCACCACATCGAGAAGAAAGTTAAAAACTTATCCCCTCCGCTACGGTGATACGGCAGCGCCACATGTTTCGTCTCTTACTAGACTCATCAGGGTACCGACATGCACCTGTCTGTGCAATGGACCGATCGGAAGGAAGCATGCATCACTGAACGCGGCTTCGCCGGCCTCCCGCAGGATGGAGTATATATGTTTATGCGGCTTTCACGGATTCCTCCGTGTGAGATGCAATAGCAGTGGTTATATCCACATTATGCTGTTGTAGTGCTGAAATCGCATTCAGCAAACGTACAAATATATGCAACTCCGTGTGTGAATGAAGTAAAATGCGAACAGTGAATGCAAACTTCGTTCCATCACATATAAATATTTGCATCAACCTGCTGAAAACTAGTTATTTGGAAAAATTTTGAAAACAGACTGTTGTAAGAATGGTAATGTAAAAAAGCTGATTCTAATAAAAAAAAAACATTTAATAAATTAACTGGCTAGAAAGACCTTTTCAAGACGAAAAAAATCCTTTTTTCAGAATTGAAATCGAGATAAAGCTCTAGATTTGGCGAGCATTTAAAGTAATAAAAATAATCTAAGAAACATGAAAAAAAGATTAAGAATGGGAAAAAATCGATATTTTCGTGTCGGAAAAACTATAAGGACTCAAATACAAGAACCACAATTTTTTTAATGTTTCTTATGTATTTAAGTTAGATTGGTTTTATGCATTAGCTTCCTGAAAATAAGTCATCTTTCAAATTTTCGAAAACAGGCTTCTCTTCGAAGGCTCTGGTTCTTTTCAACCAATTTCAGTTTCTTAAAATAGAGATCAAGCATTTTTTGAAGACCACAAGAATAAGTTCTTCTCAGTTAAAAAAGAATCCAAACTAGAGATTTTATGAGGCTTTAGCTTACCCAAAAATTATAAAAACTCGCAGAAACAGTGTGCACAATAGGTGTTGTAAAAAGCCCATTCTATTTAAAAGTAGATAATAAACTAACGGTTTTTTGAAGGTCTTTTTAAGTTGAATGAAATCCATTTTTTTGAAATATGGATCTAAAACTCTAAATTTGGCGAGCATTTGAAAATATATAAAAAATGGGAAAAAAGGGCCCATGTTGGGACTTCAAATATTCATAGCTCAGCTTTTTGGACACCTCAAAGGTTAAGATATTTTTCCAATAGTGCAATAGTATTTTTCTTCAAATTTTTTTGAAACTGGACGTGTCCAGAAAAAGTTCTAAATTCAGAATTTGCGAAAAAATATTATTTTTCTTTTGAAATTTCTCTCAATGTTAAACCATATCTTTTAGGTCTGCTGACAAGTACAAAAATTATATTCAGAATAAAAAGCTCAAAAAAATATATTTAAAATTCAATAAAAGTACTAGCAACACTTCAATGTTATGGTAACTCACTCTCTTATGTTTATTTGTACAAATTGACTCTACTCTAGTTTGTAATCATTTTGGACACAATTATCTCAAATATTTTGATTTGGGTGCAGATGCATTAAGGGGGAAAAGATAATTACTTACAAAATAATTTTGATTAATGGTCTTAAGTCTGCCAAGATGTTTGATTATCTCTCAGGCAAGGAAGACTGTGGAAAATATAAATTTTATAATAATATTGTTAAATAAGGGCATTAGCCTATTTTATAGTGTAAACTAAGAACTGCAATTGTGTTCTATGTGCATAATTTTAATATTAAGAATTTTCAAATTAAAAAGAATATTCCGTTTAATCCTTTCATGTCTTTTATAATTATAGAAAATGATTTTGCTTGACTTTGTCAAATGAGTAAAATACTTGAAATATAATACAATACTTGAAGTACAATATTTTAACTTTATTTCTTGGGATTTCAACGAATCAACTCGATTCTGAATTCCTATCATACCTTGACCAGAGATTTCTGGTATTATTGAATTTTCCTGGATTCTTCGGTATGAAAGGGATTGCAGTGTGTGTTGAGATATAGTAATATTCTACTACTTAATTAAATACCCAAAAAATGATCAGTACTCACCCACTTTGACGCCCCTATAAAATGCTTAATTTTTAAGATATTTTAAAAAAAAAAGCAGCCGAATTATATAAAAAAAAAAAATTAAAGCCTGTAATTATCTTTTGTAAGTTGTAGAATAGTTTTTTCGGAATATTTATTGTTAATGACAACAAAAGTTAGCCACAGTTTTAAATATTTAATATATTACAAATTTGCAAACAATATGGGGCATGTTCTCTTAAAAACGTCTCGACCCGGCGGGCGAAAGTAACATCATTGTGTTTTAACCCGTATTTTCGATACTGAAATTAATTTGAAAGAATTTTCCAGTAGACGCTTTCGATGTATTTTTTTTCAGCTTTTCACTGGTATAATCAGATTCTTGAAAATTAGGCTCTTAGCCCTTGAAAAATACAAGATTTGAAATATATTTCGTAAAGGGTATTTTTAATATATTTTTATTTTATATATTTTAAGACGGCAATTTTAACAGATTATTGAAACTCACTCAAAGGCATTTTAAAACATTAAAGATGATCTTAGAACGCTACAATAAATTTAAGGTCACCTAAATTTTTCTGGGAGCATTCAAGGTCATATAAAATATTAAGTCATTTTAGATCGTTCAAGGGCTTGTCACAGACTACAACATAAATTATTCGGAACCATTTGTTCAAAAACTGAAAATATTTTTCAACCGTTCTGTAAAAAACTGTATTTATTTGTTTTTATGGTAGAGACAATATTATTTTTGGGTTTTAGCTTGAAACAGGTTATACTCTATTATTAGCTTATAATAACTTGATAATCCTAGAGGCGGAAGGTAACAAGAACCTCTGAATTATTAAAACTGTAAAGTAGTAATGACAAATCTACTTACTAAATTATTAAAATCAAACAAAAAAATTTAAGTACTTATAGCTTAATCAATAGGGTATTATCGGATATGCAATACAAGGTATATTTTAGGATTAGAAACTACTAAAAACAAAGATAGTAAAGTCATAATTTTGTCGATATAATTTTAGTATGAATGGAGGGAAAGATCCAATTTAGTCACTGTATGGTAATAATTCTTGAATAAACGAATGAAAAATATTAAAAATTATAATTAATACAACAAATAAAAGCCCATTATTGCAAACGTAAAATATTTGGAAAAAACAACACTAAGTAATTAAACGTTTATTACAAATCTTTTATTTGTATAATCAGTAATTTAGATCAATTAATATTAAATATAATAATTTCTTCTTCCTAGCATTTGACAAAAATGACTTAATTTACTATTAATCATTAGACACGAAAATATTGGGACCAGTAATATGTGAAAATGCTTCTATAATCAATTGCTGTTTCGATATGAAACAAATCGCTTTTCTAATCTGAGACTAACATGAATTTTGTTTTTGTCATAAATTTGTTTCAAAGTTTGGAATATAAAGTATAGCGGGCGTGTATATTCGTGGCTATGACATATTTATTTGATTTTATTTTGTGATTTATTAAGCAAAGAATAATGCGGAGTCTTTAAATGTCATATTTTTTACCCTTCCTACCCAAAGAGCCTTTGTAACATATATATATATATATATATATATATATATATATATATATATATATATATATATATATATATATATATGTTATGTCGGATATTCTCACGGGTGTGATGTGTAATCGAAGGTTTTCGGGTATCCCGTGTATGTGCTGAGTCCCTCTTAGGACTGTAAGGTAGCCGACGTTTCGGTGAAATCTCATTCACCATTTTCAAGGCTCACTGTATGGCGTCTACGAGCGAGTTCGCTCGTAGATGACCACAAAGAGATGGATATACTGCAAGACGCCCTAACAAAAGACGGTTATAAAAAGAACATATAGACAAGGCTCTAAAAAACAAACGCTTGGCCCCAAAAAATCGCGAAAACCAAGAGAATAGCCGCAAAGTTTTTGTTCCTTATGTCAAAGGCACTACAGACAAAATCGCAAAAATTCTTAAGAGACACAACACTGAAAGCATTTTCACCACAGACCGTAAAATAAAAGATCTCTTGCCGACATCTAAAGAAAGAACCCCTTTAAAAAACCAGAGAGTGTACACTACATGCGGAGCATGCAGCTCATATTACGTGGGCCAATACAACTGTAAAATAAGCGCCAGAAGAGACGAACGTTTAAACGCTGTCAAACAAAAAACTACTTCTTCTGCACTGGCCCAACACTGGTTAAACACAAGACATAAGATAAATTTCTCAGGAACAAAAATGCTATCGAGATGTGAAAACCAGTCTATAAGAGTTATAAGGGAAGCCATCGAAATTGCAAAGAGGCCCAACAACTTAAATAGCAAAGATGATAGCCAGCGATTGCCTAATATTAGGAAAAATCTGCTTACAAAACATCAACCGGTAGTAGGTCACGAAACAGATTACAACTCGGCAACGCGACGCCAAACACTGGCAACAGGGCCGACGCGACGGTCTTACGGCCTGATTGGCCAGAACCATCCAGCCAATGAACGTACCCCACGTATATATATATATATATATATATATATATATATATATATATATATATATATATATATATATATATATATATATATATAGAGAGAGAGAGAGAGAGAGAGAGAGAGAGAGAGAGAGAGAGAGAGAGAAGGCTATTATTTTTAATTTTTTGTAGAACTTTCTTAAGAATTAATACATTTAGTCAACTTATTCCACTTCAAAGTTAGTAAATTTATTCGTTGATGTGAATTACATACGAACCAGTTTTTTGCTTAATGAATTTATGAAAGTAAGATTATCCTTCAAGTAATCTTACAGATAATAATTATTAAATTGTAAAAATAAAAAATATTCTAATAAATGTAAACAAAATCTATCTGGCAATTTAGATTCGCCAACTACGATTAAATTAAATATAACCTACCTAAATTGACCAGAAACTTGTTTCCACCAATGTGCAGACAAAAACACTTTGGGCTGACTTTATCATTGACCGCAGTTGCTTTCAAATAAATTTACCATGAATTTAGACAAACTGTTTTGCTTGTATGGATGACATTTCTTGCATATCATAAATAATCTATGCTTCTACCTGAGGGTCCGTCCATAAATCTGGAAAATCTGAGTTAAGAAGACAATGGGGAAATTGTGCAGTATGCGGATAAAATTGGAGAAATTTGAAAGTGAGTCAACTTGGAATGTTTAAATTATTCTTAAAAATGTAGAAAATAATAATAATAATACACATTAATGAATCTTTACTAGCTATATAGGGTGTTCAATGTAAAGGTATTGTCAAATTAAATTTTACTCTGTATATTTGGTTACTTATTACGATAATGGTCAGGATACACATTTCAAAGTGCATATTTAATTAATGTTATTGTCAGGAAAGATAACCAATCTTCTTAAAATTTAAAAAGGAAATTAATCTAAAATGTAATTTTGTAAATTTATTAAATTTTTTCAAAACGAAAGATTTTTTATATTTAGAAAAATAAACTTTAACTAACATTTCTGCTTTTTCTCCCACCAATATAATTAATATGTATATCTGTTTCTTTATTTTTTCCCTTTGCAATTTGGCCTTTAACTTTGCAATTTGTTATTTAATTTCCCACCATCATACTCTTCTATCTTATGGCTGACTGGCCTTCAAAAGTGCACAAGATACTTCTATAATACCAGAAAAAAACCTCTAAAAAAGTCATTGGTGTGAAGTTCACGGAAATGAGAAATTTAAACATAGTTTATTAATATTTTCCATTAAAAGGAAGCCACGATTTAATATAAATACTCTGGGTTTTCGCATCTTTAACCATATACATTCTAATAAAATATTTATTTTAAAATTTCTTTTTGCGCTGAATCCATATAGCCCGTTCATGTTAATTTATCTTTTAATTTCTGCATGTTAGGATACTTTTTAGGCCTTTAGCCCATTTCTGTAGCTTTCCGTTATTCCCTCCAACTTCCCTACTTTGAACTGGGATCGCTTGGAATGATTAAAAAATATTCTAACCTTCACCTTTATACAGTCTTACTTTCTGAATGTTGGAACAGTCAAAATTTAAGTAATTAATTATTTTTTGAACCTATTTCCTGGAGTTGCTTTATGACAGAATCAATTATGCTAGAAATTTGTTTTTAAAACATACTACAAACATAAGCAAAGTAAAGCATTAAAATATAGTAACAAAAATAACAAATTGATTTTGTTATTGTTCGCCTATTATGTTAATATATTACTAAAATAAAATTTCTCTTTATACAATAAATATAAAAATGTTTTTTTAACGAGCCAGCGGACAATTTTTTTAATACGTAGAGACTTGAATTGTAAAAGTCAATATTTTTAACTCGTATTTTCTCTAATACGGGTTAAATTTAAACCTAAAAGTTATTGCCAAACTTTAATCAGACTAGTTTAAGCAGTCATCAGTCGTGAGATTAAACCTCAACCCACTCAGGATTGTCTTTTATTAAGAAAGACCAATTAAAATCCATATTTTACTGAATTACAGCATGCGGATTTACTGCGCTAATATATCGATAGATCTATTTCAACACAAAGAGTTAGAAAATACTTAAAAGAGATGAAACTCAGTTCTAGACAGTCAGCAAGAATGCCAGAGTTCACAAGGCAACACAGTGCAAATCGTCTAGCATTTTGTGGTGGACATGCACACTTAACTGAACAGGAATAAGACAAGTATTGCGAAATAGTAGATATTTGTTGGACTTCCATTGTCTTTATTTTTTGTTGAATATCACGACGTTTCGGCTAGTAGTTATCTCTAGCCGTTTTCAAGTGAAACTAAATAAATCCCTTAGCTGCATGACTATTTATACTAAAAGTAAATGCGATGGAGTGTGACTGAAATGGGTGCAGTCATGCCTGCTAAGGCAAAATCCCATTTTTTTAATGCTGCATTTAGTTTTAGTATACAATTATTAACAAGTGGTTTCCACACTTCTCTAACATCTAAAGATGGTTTACTAAAACCACTCGGATTCTGATATATAACCGCGGCTTCTTTTAATTTCCCTTTTTTCTCCAATGTTGTTCTCTGCGTAGGATTTTAGCTTCAGACCATTTTCTGTGGTCCATGAGTCCAGGCATGGTTGGCGGCACCAGATTTTTCTGTTTCTCCTCGAGATAAACATTTTTGGTGTTCTTTGATCCTTACATCAAGAGGTCTCTTTGTTTCGCCAACGTAGGAATTGCCACATTCACATGGTATTTGATATACACAGTTCTTCATGTCGCTAGTGATTTCATATCGTTTTCCTATCCTTCTAACTTTTTCTGAAATGCCTTTAACATAGGGGATGTTCAAAACTGGTTTTCCTTTTTCATTCCTTGTCGATATTGTCCTATTTCTGCGTTGTTCTAGAAATTTATACACTAGATATACTGGGTATTCGTTGGGTGTCAGATCTTTTTTAATGTAATCTATCTCTTTCATCAAGCTCTCATTAGAGTTGCAGAGAGTTAAGGCTCTATCTACGAGATTTGATAACAGAAAGCATGAAATATTTCTTGAAAACAAGATTCAAGAAACCCGCCCTTTCATAGGAGGATCAATAGTGGTACGGAGAGGAATTAGTTCTAATGGAAGAACTGGGCTTATTGTAATTCTGGGTGAAAATTTGACAGGTCGTCAATAGCCTATGGACGTTATACAGTCCCATTTATAGACCTATGCTCAAAACGATGGCGAATAATTCATTTTTCAATAGGATAATGTCTTGAAGAATACCATATATCGGTTATAGATTGACAAATCAACAACTCGAACTTAAATCCCATAGAACACCTATGGTATAAGTTAGAAAAACGTATGTGACAGAAAGAAATGGCAAATAATCTACAAAAACTAGTAAATGCTTTACTTCATTAGATACCTCAAGAAACCCTTAAACACCAATATATTAAGTCAATGCCAGTAGGTAACACGAGCAAGCGGGGATATGTATTCGGACAGCCTGTTTACAAAATGATATCATAGTTCATTAAATGGCATGTCGCTAACATATAATATGTTTTTACTTATTTAATGAACATGGGTTAATCGAGAAACCTATAGTTGACTGACTGACTCCGTAGCACTACAACCCAGGGTGAGTCTTGGCTGCCTCGACTATCTGCCTCCACCTGGAATGGTCTTGTGCCAGCTCCCTCCATTCTTGCTAGTCAACTTCAAGGATAGCTAGATCCTTGTGGATGTTATCTCTCCATCTAAGCCTAGGTCTTCCCAGTGGTCTTTTTCCTTGTGGTGCTTCCTCCCATACCCGTTTTATTAGTCGATCGTTTTGACTCCTTTGTATATGA
Organism: Diaprepes abbreviatus; assembly: GCA_034092305.1. Taxonomy (NCBI): domain Eukaryota; kingdom Metazoa; phylum Arthropoda; class Insecta; order Coleoptera; family Curculionidae; genus Diaprepes; species Diaprepes abbreviatus. The sequence goes on from JASJET010000068.1 coordinate 10,840,746, forward strand.
CCTGCCCATCGTAGTCCTCTGAACTTTATTTCTTGAATGATGTCAGGGCTTTGATATATTTGCGCAAGCTCTATGTTGCCTCTCATTCTGTGACGGCCTGTTTCAAGGTCTCGGTATGCGCCATATATTATGCGCAGAATTTTTCTCTCAAACCTTCTTAGCAGCTCCGTATCGTGGACTGTCAGGGTCCATGTTTCACTGGCGTAGATTGCTACTGGTCGTATTATTGTTCGATAAATTTCGGTTTTTCCTTTCTAGTGATAAATTTTGACTTCAACCATTTTAGATTTAAATACGTTCTTATAGTGTATTTTATTAAAATGATACTGGGTGCCTAATATGACGTATATGTAAGCGATACTGATGTTTTTATAAATATAGTTAATCCACATTTTCTTTTACAAAATTATCCAACTCTAATCCATATCTGCTGATAAAAAAAGTTCTTACAGCAAAATCTTTAATCAAACCGGAAAAGTTAGTATTCCTAATAACTCTTAAAACTCTTCATTTTATTTGATTTAAATTAATATAACGAATTTTAAAAGAAGAAAAAAAATGGATCAGGCAGGTCGGTAATGAAGGCTACGTTCCCTGTGTTAAATGACTAAAAATTTCTTGCCGCTCATTTATTTTCAATTACGGACTAAGCTCGGGGAAAAGTGACAAAAATAAGACGTAAAATATAGACGCTGAGATTTTTAATTGACAGTGGAAAATATTAAAGGCCAGTTCGTGAGTGTCTGTTTTATGAAACTGACGAACGAGGCACCTGGATAATAATTCACAAAAATAATCGATATTATACAAAACTCACAAATACGGAGAAAATTTATAGCAATAAATGCGAATGTTGTTTTCTTTCTTTTTAGAGGCATGTTTTAAAAATACTTTATTAAAGAATTTCAAAATAATTTATCGTATATTAACGTCATCATCATACTAATTTGTATCATTTTCATCATATGGTAATATTGTAATCTCACATATAATAACAAAGAAATAGAAGCCCTAACCGCAGTAATTTTAACAAACAGTGGTAGTCGAAGTTTTTGGTGCCCTCAAAAAAAAATGTTGCCCTAACTCTTTCCCGAAGACAGTTCAGCGGCGATAGGTTGAGTTCAATTCCTGAAATATTTATTTACTAGAATATCGACTCTAACTGGCTCTCTTTGTACTTGGTTTCTGTTTGCCAGCAGCCCATTTGCAAATATTTTTCTGTGAAAATTGTCTTCATGTATCAACCTTCTGTTCGGTGGTTCATTGATACATGGACGTAAATGAGGGATAAGCATCAGCTCTATGATCACCTACTCCGCTATTATATGGTAGCGTAGTACAACAGAGCGCAAACACCTTATTCAACTAACAGAGTTCAAAGAATGGTCGGGTGGGGATAATGAGTGCGATAAAGACTGCCTCCACTAGGACCATGGAGATCCTAGTAAATCCACCTCCAGTTATACATAGAGAACAAGGAGGCCCTGAAGACTGTTTATCGTCTCAGTTGCCCAGGGTATTTCGGATCTGGAACGAGCGGCTCCTTAAAAGTCTGGGAAAGCGTGATAGAGAGATATCCAGAATTTTCCATGCAAACAGATTAAATAGCGCCCTTTCTTGAAGCCCAGACACTCTGTTGAGATACTTTTGCCAAATAGAGAGAATTGGGAGGAGGAGCAAAATCTTTCGAGAAATTGACCTTGGTGGTTTACAGATGAATCTCGACAAGACAAAGAGCTGGTGTGTTCGGCGGCAGATAACATGCGACCATCTTTACGGAGGAAATTGATGCTATTCTGGAGTGTGGCGATCTCTGTAAGAGGGACGTAAACAGGAATAAGCTAATCAACATATGCTCAAAGGGTAGGGTTGGAATATTAACACTAAAGTTTAGTGTCGTAAATTCGCTATTGACTTGTGTCTGAGTACAGGGTTATACTGAATAGTCTGACAAGGAACGGTTGCACAGTCAAACTCATATGGGTTCCGAGTCACTCCGGTATACACAAGAATGTTGAGGCAGGCCGTTTCGCAAAGATGGTATCCGATTTTGAACCATCTGAACCCCAACCACTTCTACCTACAAATGGTTTTAGGTAGAATTGTTAGAAAGGAATGAACTACGAATCGTGGTAGGGCTCTTGACAGGATATTGTCACTTGAGGGGCCTGAGGGACCATCTTTATAAGACTGATGTCGTAGGTGATGTAATGTATAGATGGTGTTTGAAGGAGGATGCGACTGTTGACTATGTCCTCAGAGAGTGCTTAACACTCAACGGACTAAGGCAGAGATATTTCGGAGATACAGTTTTGTTACCGAAAACCTTGACGCAACTTTAATCAATGAAGCTGCGTGGACTCCCAAAGGCGATTAACCCCAAATGACGTGCAGCTATGATAGAATATCAACGGGCCTTAGGCATCGATGTTCAAATATCATCATTTATTCACTCATGAGGGATGAACTTCCTGTAGTGAGGCTTTTGTATATAAAACTACAAACATAAAGTTGCTTCGACGAAAAAAGGTGTTGACCAGCAAATAATATTTCTCGTATAGTTGCTCAATGCTAGGTGGTTTTCCATTAAAATAATACGCAACATTGTAATGTAATGTTGGGGAAACGATGTGATAAAATTATATAACGGTTTCCTTTTTCGAACTTTAACGCACAAACTGCTTCCAGAGTCCTCATAATAATCAGTTGATTATACATGGTTTACCGCATTTTAAATTTTAATAATACACATCCACATGAAATTTACAACACTATAATGAATTCTAAATAATCAACGACTCCGATTTTAGCACCGCAAATTTAAAGCCAGTGAAAATTACAGGAAGGCTTTTGATTGCATGAAAACCGTCAAAGGGTTTTCATTAAATCGCTTATAAAGATAATAATCTTAATATGAAATGTTCTATAAAAGCCTATTTTAGGTTAGTTCAGGTTAGAAGTAAGAAATAAAATTTAGCTTTCATTTATTTTATGTCTTTGGTGATTTATGGTCTTGAATATATTTAAACAGAGTAAAATAGTAGAAAAAATATAGATTTATATTGGAGAAACTCTTCTAGTTCTCCAAGAAATAATAATAACTTACTTACTTAATAACTTATTAACTTGTTCTAGTTCTCAACCAACTGAAAAAGCTTATACTATAAGTGTAGACGCACTCTGTTTTAACCAGGCGCGGATCCAAGGGGGGGGGGCGGTGGGGACGATCGTCCCCATAAGAGCTTTAAGTTCAGGAAAAGAGACCCGATTTTGCCTCTTATACTATAGTTTATTCAAGAACTAGAGAGAGTAATAAATCATATAATTGGTTCTTCTTCCCATCGATCATGAGATCGAGTTTTCACATTTTGTTTGATTCTTTTATTATATGGATTTTTTCCAATTTTCCGCAATAACTTTATTCAAAAAAATCTTTCAAACGCTCAGCTAAATTACTAACTTTTTAAGTTGTGTTATTTCTAGCAACTCTACTTTATACTTGAGAGAGATATTTCCTTCTCCCACGGATAGTTTCCGGACGATTTATAAGAACAGATTTCCTATCTGGTTTTTCCCAACAAAAATTAAGTTCTCTGAGCAATTTCTAGAGCTCCGTTCTTCTCATTTCAAGTAAATCCCGATCTTCATTGATTTTATTTAGAATTTTGTCGACGGTTGGGATCTGCTTCTCATAATAAAATGTATGTACAACTCCTTTTATTGCAGTTTTCATCTCTTCTTCCAACGAGGTTTTTCGTCTACCTGTGATCGAATGTAGCTTGGGAGTACTAACAATTCCAGTCGTTTTTTTCTCCTTCAGTATTCGGTACATAGTAGATTTTCCAACTCCTGTCATGTTGGAACACATCTCAACAGAGCTTCTAACATTATTATCTAGATATTGATATCTTAATGCAACATAAACATTAATCTTAATAACTTTTTCGTTGAGAAAAAACGCCTTGGTTTAACGATTTTGGAATAAATATAGAGGTGCAAGGGATATCTTTTGGGTATCTCACTAATCTCAAATAATATATAAAAACAATCGCAAACAAGATAAATCAATAAGAACACACTGTAAGGTGTACTTTGCTCACTGACAGAAATTAAATTGAGCTATCAGAAAATTTTTGGTTGCAGTAAATTTGTAAAGGCTTATAATATTTAAGTATAATTAGATTTACGGTAGACCCGATTCTGCCTCATATACTAGGAATGTGTATGCTGCTGGCACCCTCCCCCCCTCTCCAAGAGCTTCAAATTCAGAAAAATAGACCCGACCCTGCCTTTTACACTAGAAATTGGAATGTTTTTAGTGTCTCCCCCCCCCCCCCCCCCCCGTCGACAACTTGCTGTTGCTTACCATACTGTACTTATGTGATATCACCGCCCCCCCGCCCCCCAAAGAAAAAGGCTGGATCCGTCCATAGTTTTAACACGGTCAGAGATAAAGCGCTAGCTCAAATTGCAAGGAAATACTAGGAAAGGGTGGAAGCCTCTCACCATGGTGATGTACCACCACCTTCAGATCGAATTCAAACTTTTTTCTTCTTGTCAGTACAGAATAGGTAAGCGCACTTAAATATTGAAAAAGCAAAACATTTAAGCGGCTTATATCAGACAAAATATGAAATCTTATGCAAGCAGCGCCATCTCCATTGCATTCTACGCAATCTCAACATTTAATCTTATAGAGATCTGTGTACCAACCGGTGGTACAATACACTTGAAACTGTACCCACTGTGGAGAAAATATAGATTTTTAATATACTATGTAAGTTTGGTGTGCCAAGTGTTTTTAACATACGGGTGGGAGAATACCCGTGATTAATTTACTGTTGATTTTTTTGGGCAAAAAGGGATCTTTTTCTTAAGGAATTTCTGTCATGGTGTATTTCGCAATCGATACCTATGTAGTAGCAAGAAGATATGCTGGAATCCCATGGTTTTTTAAGTGTCAGTGGTATGGTATGTCGTCTTTTAGTTCTCTCCCACAAGGCCTTCTCTTGTTCATATGTTAGTAAAATCAATGAGTTCAGTCGCTTTATTATTTCCAATCCTTACATACCAAACTTTTAGGATGACTGTTTTCTTACAATAACATGCCCAAATACCAGCGGAACGTGGGTGACGCGATATTTGGAGAAAAGCTTACTAAACTAACAAATAACTACTAGTTTACAAGTAAGCGTTGATTATACGTAATCCCACTCGAAGGATTTTCAGTAAATCATGTAAAAAGATAATCATCTTAATATAAAATTCTTTATTATATCCTATTTTAGGAAACAAAACGAAAAGCTAACGTGACATTTTCTTTTACATCGTTTATATTTTAGCCTTTTGAATCTATTTAAATAATAATGGAGAATATGTACGTGTAAAACTAATAGAATATTCATTTTGCGTTGGCTTGGCTCTGATACTTGAAGAATAGCTTTAATGTATTTTTTGTCTAATAAAACTTTGCAATTTGTACTTTAGATGTGTTATTAATTTCAAAAAAGATTTGTCTATTTGTATATGAATTAATAAAAAATATTAATACGTACGATATGTTACAATCGAATCATTGATATGTGGTTTCATTTTAAACTATCAATCAAAAATTTCTCCAACAACCAATCATGAGAAAAACCTTTAAAAAAATTGTGTTATCGTTGTTAAAATCAAACCTGACTATTCCACCAAAATTTCACTAAAGCGATTGGAAGTGATCAATATGTATTTTCAAAAAAGGACACCAAATGATTGATGCATTTGCATGTTAATATTACTATTTTAAAGTACTTTGCTTGTAATCTGCTCTGGTGTCATGTTTGTTTTAAAACTATTATTATGGATTCATTGCAAGAACATTCCTTTTATAACTTTTGTTAGATATACTTTGTATACTAAAAGCCTTTTACTATTTGTAATTAAAATATTTATGCTACGAGCCAAAAAACGCATTTGTGCATAAACTAGCTATTTTCTTTTATTTTATTCCAGCCCACATAGGCTTACAGCTCAAATTGTAAGTCAAATATGAAATAAATGACAAACCTTTACCGAGAAGAGATTCATATTTTGACTCTCTCAAGATGAAGATGGGTAAAATGGAAAGTTCTAGACTTTTGCAGATGATTTGTATAGAAAGATACAGTGACCCACAGCTAAAATGCAACAGTCATTATTTAAATAAGTAACGTTGCTCTAGTCGCTTGATATTTATTTAAGACAAATGCCATTCTGAAGATAATATTGCTGATATGATGTATGCTTCGGGTCTTTGTCTTGGAAAAAACGGTAATTGTCATTGACACCCAATTTTATAGTACTAGTTGTTAGACACTCACAAGACTTCTACCTTATTGCATGTGAAAAACTGATGAGCCTCTTATGATGAGCCAAAACCATCAAAAGTTTCTCGCACATAAAGCACTTGTGTGACAGAATTTGATCATAGACTCCTGTAAATGATACATTGTGGTAGCGTTAACCATTTTATCTATAATCAATTTTTCTGCCTCATATTAATTTGTAGCTATTTTGATAACCTATAATTAAATTTTATAGTAATAAAGACACTCTGGAAGTCTGGACGTTCATCTTCTCTCTTACAACTTTAGTTCCAAACAACTACGGTTATTTAAGCTTACCAACCAGAACTCAGAACTTCAGCACTCAGGCAGTGTTGCTAATTAACTGGACAGTTGTCATCTTTTGTTTATAGCTGCCACAGCAGTACGTACGCACGTTAATTCGCGAGAAGGTTTTTTAATTAAATTAAATAAAACAAGTTTCTCAAAACCCTAGTCTATTAACAAAAACAAATAGTATAAAAACGAACTATTTACAATGAGAAATTTAAAACTAATAACAATTATGAAAAAAAAACTAATAATTGCTCTTATTGGTCGTCTTATTAACTAAAAATATAAAACCCAATTTTGAGAAAAACATGTATAAATAGCTTACTAAAATATTAAACAAAAAAAGAAATAAAACGCGAAAAACAGGTATTTATATTACTTAATCAAACCGTAAGGAAAACGCGAAATGCCCGATTGAAATAACACAGATTATTCCGTTAATTTCCCAAATTAAGTGAAAAACAAATCAAACAAAAAAACTTTCGTTCCCGACGAATATACCCGTCACGTAATTTGCTACACTGATACAGCCATACCGACTCTAACGATTTCCAGAAAGGAACTGACTTTGATTAATTTCTAAAAATCAAACTCAACTTTTCATCCCTTGGAACCTCCCCTATCCCCCTATTAGATGCGTTGGTTCCGACATGCGTGCTTTTCCACCACTAGAACGTACTTACGCGATGTATCCCTGCGCTCGAAGGGTAGTTTTCGTTTTCGAGCGTCTGTACGTTTTCGGTCCCCTGGTTCATAGATGGCATAAGTCACCATGCGTCGAATTTAATTTAATTTAATATTAAAACTGACCAGAGCTCAAAACTAATAATTATTTTATACAGTTGTGATCGGTTACCATTCTACAATTATACTAAAAGATCGTGAAAGAACCCATAGAAAAAAACCCCAAGGTTTTAACAATTTTCACATTTTCTTATTCTTATTTTCGTCAATTGGAGAAAAAATGGTTAATAGACGCGAACTTTGTACACAATAACAAATACTAATATTGCATTTTAGTGATTTTATTTAAATATTCTTTTGTGTTCTTATGATGGGAAAATTTGCTCAGTTTAAGTAAAAGAAAGCTCTCTCACGGTCGGCCGCATGTGGTTATCACTTTAGTACTTAACCTTAACCTCTAACGTTGTGGATTCTAAGACTACTAAGTTACTTTGATAGATTTATATTAAAAACTTCGAGAGGGTAGAACAGTTTAGATTTTGTGTCACATAAATTTACTAAGTTTATGTTGTTTTTTACAGAAAAATTAACTGCCCCAAAAGTAATAAAACTGAGCGTAATTTTAAATATGTTAATGGATTTATATTTTCCTGATATGTGACTATTTTTGGCCAGACATAAGATATACATTTCAACGGTCCAAATCTTTATACAGAGGGACTCAAGTAAATTCTTCCATTTAATAGAATTTTATTTAGAGTTAATAAATGTTAAAATAATAAAAAATCACAATAAACTTATGTTCCGTTACAAATGGTTACCTGATCTTTTTAAAAAACTGGTCGTGTCACAATTGTGTCTTTAAAAAATCGTAGAATTGTTAATTTTGAATGGTACATAAGTATTTGCTTGCTGGAAGTTTTCTCCACCGTGACAAAGCAGCTATTAAACATCAGCTTCTTGAAAACTCAGAAGTGAAATTGTTGGATCATCCGTAATATAGCCCTGATTTGGCACCCAATGATTTTTTTTCCTTACATGAAGAACAACATGAGCGGTCTACGAGTTTCTACGCCAGAATGGGCCGTTGATGCTTTCAATACCTATGTTTTAAAAGTACCATTTTCACAGTGGCAATACTGCTTTTCGAAATGGTCAAACCTATGCAAAAGTACATTGATCATCACGGAGAATATGTTGCAAAACAATGAAACCTTTATAAATTTTGAGTAGACAGCTTTTTCACTATATATATATATATATATATATATATATATATATATATATATATATATATATATATATATATATATATATATATATATATGTTATGAATATTAATTATATGTTTAAATGAGCTCTATTTCTTAGACAGCACAAAATTAGATTTAATAGCACTGCATCGTTTTAGCTGAAAGTCACTGTATGTATTTCTATCCTTTTGCGTCATTTTGTTGAGAAGTTGTAAGCAGAATTAGGCGGGATGTTTTTCCTTCGAATAAAAAAAATGTGGTGGATTAATACGAACCATATTATAAAATTGTGCTATTTTTATTCGAAAATTTGAATAACCCTGATGTATTTATCCCCAATTGGTGCCAATAATTTATGGGATTTCGTTAATTAGCTAACCAAAATAATTAATTCTCTTAACGAAATTAAAATTAATAATTCCAATTCAGCCGGTTTATATGGGCATTGCGCACATTTAAGCTTTACCATTCATATTTGTAATCAAATTACGTTTTCATGAATTTAAAATATTATCACGGATTATCTATTTTGTGTAACCATCACCACACTAGCTCCAATTACATTAGAAATAGGTCGATTTCATATTTGTAACACAAAAAGGTCATTATTAAACAGTTGCATATGAATGGATATCCAATTTAAATTAGAAGTCATACGTAAGCCCTCAAAGAGGTGCTTAAACGTATAGAAATATTTATTTTGGTCAATATTCAATATTGAGACTCATTTAATATTTAACATTTCGTGGTGATAAAACATTTCGATAATATTAAGTCAATCCTGCAAAATTTTGGAATATCTTCTACCAGTATAATTGACCTAAAATTAAGAAATTTTAAATTTAACAAGACAGCTTTTGGCTTATTGTGGTATTTACATAATTTCTAGTTATATCACCTATGACACTGATCTGTAAATTGTCGTATCACGTAGCAAAATATAGAGAACATCAACAACATGTCTCATTGATTGCAAAATGGGTGTAAGTATTGATCTATGTGATATATAAGTTATAAAAACTTATATATCGCATATTGGGGTACGACATTGCCAAGTCTACGTTTTCTCTAAGTTTAGGGAAATGGTGCACAATCCAGCAACACCGCATCGAGGCGTATAGGGATGACCCCCTATCTACAAAGTATCAACCACCTAGGACTTAAAATAACGGAGATACCCATTAAACCTCAAATAATTCCAAATTTCATTTCGCTTCTGGTACTCTCAATACCAGATGTCCGAAACAGATATAAAAGACTGATTATATATTTAAGTTACTAGAATTGCTGCCACACTTACTCAAGAACGTTAACAGAATGGCCACTGGGTGCTTAAAGTCTGTGAAGTTTAGAGTGTCAATGATTTAGCGGGAACCTCAGAATCATGTTGACGATTGCTACTTCGACTTAACAAAAACCCTGAATTTTTCTAGTAAAAACAAACATAAAATGGAATAATCTCATGACCCTCAGCCCTGAAATCTATATCTTATGATGCTTCTAGCAGACCTGTCCACGAACCTCCAAAAAAAAATACAAAGGCGACTCGGAATCAGATGAACTAGATGATTTTGAATCAAAAGACGGTCCAAGTTTTTAAGGGAAAGACAATTACGAGTGACAAAAGATTATAAAATGCAGAAGAGTGACATTAAGCAACCAAAATGCTAGCATAGAATCGGTGTGGGTGCTAAGAAAGAAATGATCCCCTGCTGTTTATCAGCACTAGTTCAGACGATATGCTAATTCTACAGAAGAAGTCGTTGGTTGAAAGATAAATATTCTACTTTCTTCGGCAATGAGAGCTATGCGTTGGAAATTCAGTGCTCAGTGACTAACTTGTCCTACCCCCCCTCCCCCGCGTTCCCAATTTCTATATGATTTTTAGCACATCTTCTTTACTCTTTATTTATGCAACACTTACGCTTGATTTACTTATGTAGTACGTACTTAAGAACCTTTTTTCGCAAGCTGGTATCACCTAAATAGCATATTTCCAAAACAACTGACGCTTTGAAGTGTTATGCGAGATGTAAGTTCTAATTTTATTTAAAAAAGTGACTTATTTGTACTTCGGATCACCACGTGCGTCGACGAGACTGTTTTTTGTGATATACATTTAAGTACGACGTGAATAGAGTCCTGTTACACTATCGTAAGTACCTGGATGTATTTAGCAATTACGTTCCAACTCGGCTTAATACAGTTCCCCACCAGGGAACATTGATTCATACCAGGTACACAAAGATACCAGAAGTATGAGGCTCTGTGGGAACCCTTTCCATGTTATCGACGTGGCCTGCTGTATTTCCTGCGAACTTTCGGACGGTTCACGCGATTGCAAAGAAAACTACCTTCTGAATCGGCTTATACTCACTAAGGCCCAGTTCCTCGATGTTTTGTAGAAAAGTCTTTGGTATCACTCCAGTTATTGATAAAATTATCAGAATGATTTGGACGCTGTTCATTGCCCGTTGTCTTCGGATCTGAACCTCAAGATCTCTGTATTCGGCGATCTTCTCGTTGTACGGTTTGGTTCCAATATCACTTGAACTGGTTATTCTCAAGAATAGGCTCTAAATTGTATTTGTAATAAGGCGCTTTTCCTACCTTCAATAGGTTTAACTTATCTGCTAACTTTTGGTGGAATATCTTAGCGGCTGAGTCGTGTCTTTCCTTATACTCAGTTGCGGCAAACGTTTGGTATCCTCTAGTTATGTGCTGGATTGTGTCTGATGTTCGACAGCCATATCTACATTGGTCATTTTCTATTGAGGGCTTTCTAATGATGAACTTCCGATAGTTCTTCGTCGGAATAACCTGGTCTTGGGTAGCTAACAAGAAGCCTTCAGTTTCCGGAAATATCTGTCCTGATATTAACTAGTACTTCGACGTTGAGTTGTCTACCTTGTCCTGATTTACCTCATTTGAATGTTGTCTATGTAGTGGCTTCTGTAGCCAAGTTTGTAACTTCTCTTGGTCTATTTGGTGATGGGAAGCAATAGCCTGTTCCCTTAGCTGTAAGTAACGTTGAATCGTCTGCCTCGCCTATTGCTCGATGTAGTGTGTAAGAGCCCGCTAACCTGTGGAAATATGAACGTAACAACTGCCTCTTTGAAGTGCTGTGAGAGATGTGAATTCTAATTTAATTTAAAAAAGTGACTTATTTGTATTTCGGATTACCACGTGCGACGGACTGATTTTTGTGATATACATACAAGTACGACGTGAATAGCGTCTTATTACACTATCGTAAGTACCTGGATGTATTTAGCAATTACGTACCAACTTGGCTTAAAACAGTATTGTTAATATATGATTAATAACATAAGTATTTTGCATTTGTGTTTTCTACTTCCTTACATTAAAAATTAAAGCTTATAGTCTATTAAATATGACAACATATATAAATCAAAACCCAGTTTTTTTGTGGATTGATACACTTATTCACAATAGGGTCCATAAATATACCATTAAGTTACATTAATTCTTCATTTCGTCATGATATCGTCGAAAAATGTTTAGGTCTAAAGGAAAGGTTTACTATTTTATTATGCTGAAAAGACACAAAAGTTATAGCATAAAAAATTAAAGTTGAGTTGTCTCCTTTATTAGGGAAAATGTCATCATTCATATTATATGGTATATGTGTTTTTTAAGCAGCGAATTTACATATTTTTGCGTAACTCGTAAGTTAAACAACCGTTTTTATGGGATAAAGTGTACCCATAAGCATCGCTATGGTTTTACGATATGTCGTAATATACAATTTATATTACGAGACTAAACGCAAGAATTATTTATTTATGCCTAAGAAACCAAAATTATGTTTGCGACTTTTTTTTCGGATGCTCCTACAACATAAGTAATGTATTAAAGGAGGATATTTCTGCCCAAAAATTTCATTTTCAGAATGGCAAATTAATTAAATAAGTAGAGCAAAAATCAAAATTAGAAATTGTATTAACTTTCACTATATAAAAATAATAATAATAATACAAATACACAGACAGTGGAGAACGAGTAGCGTTCAGATGATCCTCATAATTTTGTCAACATGATATTGGCTGTTGGCATACTTCCACAGAATCTTCTGCTTAATGTCAAGTTCCTGGGCCTTAGCAGCCACGTTTATAAGGCTATGCAAAACTCAGTGCAATTGACTATAAGGTCATATAAAAGGGGCTCCACAGAGAACCATATCTCAGTACATCTGAAGTGACTGAATGTTCCTTGAATGGAATGTATAAGCCATTTAGATAAGTCTATGAATTAGAATAATCCTATCTTTGTCAGGTGACCAAGATAACCGAAAAAAATTTCACGTCGTTAACGATAGTTTACAAATATCATCATTGTTAAACTCTGAAAAACAAGAACAATGAGTAAAAAAGGCTTTACATGGTCGACATCATAATGACACCTCAGCATAAATACGGAAGCATCTAATGGATGGCTAAAAAACTGGTTGTTCTTTCCGTAGATAGTGGGATTTATAATTACAATTTCTATCCAGAATCAAGTTAATACATATCATCCGAAGTCGGAAATTAATCAGCACTAAACAGCATGTACTTAGCTAACACTTACCGCTTGCAGAGATACAATATTCGGCATCATAAGCTGGCAAACAAGTATGAGCAATTAGTTATTTTATAAATACCAAGCCCAGCTTGTTCTGGATAAAGACTCTTAGTATTTATATGATCGCACTATTATCACCTACAGACTGGTGAGAAAACAGTTACAAACCTGGTTACAGAAACCACTTCATGCACAGCATCCAAATGAGGTTAATCAGGACAATGTCGACAACTCAGCGTTGAACCACTGGTTGATTTCAGGACAGTTGTTTCCGGAAACGAAGGGCTTCTTGTTAGCTATCCAAGATTAGGATCATCAGAGATCCCTCAATAGAAAATGACCAATGTAGACATGGCTGTTAAACATCAGAAACAATCCAGCACAAAACTGGAGAATGCCAAGAGTTTGACGCAACCGAGTCTAAGGAAAGACACGACTCAGCCGCTAAGATATTCCACTAAGAGTTAGGAGAAGATTATCTATTGCCAGTAGGAAAAGTGTCTTATTACAAGCGCAATACGGAGCCTGTTCTTGAGAACAACCAGTTCAAGTTATATTGGGACCGAACGATTCGGACGAATCAGACAGTTGCTCATAATAGACCAGACATTATACTAACAGATAAAATTTCTAGGCGAACTAGACTAATCGACATTGCTGTACCTAACAACAACAACCTAAGGCCAAAATACAACGAGAAGATCATCAAATTCAGAGATCTGGAGGTTCAAATTAGAAGACAATGGGAAATGAACAGCGTCCAAACGATTCCCATAATTTTATCAACAACTGAAGTGATACCAAAGAACCTCCTGCAGAACATCAAGGGACTGGGCCTTAGTGAGTCTGAGCCTCTGTCTAAGTCGATTCAGAAAGAAGTGTTCTTTGCAACCACTCGAACTGTCCGAAAGTTCGTAGGAAATACAGCAGACCACGTCACCTAGGACCCAATAACATGGAAAGAGTTCCCACAGAGCTTCATACTCTTGGTATCAATATTCCCTGGAGGGAGTGCGAAGCTAGTTGGCTTGAAATCAGATAAATATTAAAAATAATACGTTTATACTTCCAAGTAAAAAAATACATAAACTTTCTTAATTGTACCAGAAACCTACTTGAAAAAATATAACTTCGTTTATAGTAAATATATTTAAAAACAGAAAAGACAATTCCGGAGGAAAATTAAACACAGTGAAAAATCACTAAGCTTATTTAAGATAAACACCTTCTTTAGTTTAAAGAGTGATAACTTTTTTAAAAATACGGGCAGACAAAAACTTTTTAAAACTTATAAAGTTAAATTAAACAGGATTCTTTAAAAAAAAAGTAAGAGAATCTACTTTTGCCGCAGAATTTTTCAACGGCTCACAAAAAAAAACAGCAAGCTGTTTTAATTAAAGATTCTGAAGTTAGGCCATAAGCTTTGGAGTTCTTTAATAAAGGTTTAAGTACTTTTGTGTATACCAAAAATAAAAATAAAAAGATTTAATATGTTTTAATTAAGTTTTTTGTTTGTGGTGGATTATTTCTGCCCTTTGCTGGCACACACATTCAAACTCTTTTAGCCAAATATCATGAGTAATTTATAGTAACATATAATTTTTTATAGTAACTTTATTGAAGTGATATATGATAAAAGAAGTATAATAAAGAGATACATTCTTCTTCTTCTGGTGCCGTCTCCTAAACGAGGTCGGCGATCATCAGAGCTATTTTAACTTTATTGACAGCTGCTCTGAACAACGTGTTAGAGGAAATTTCAGACCTTTCTCTTACATTTTTTAGCTGGAATATTTTTCTTTCAGCATGTTTATATGTTACAATACTGATATTTGCTTCCTTTACAAGTCGAAAAATAATACTTGAAAATCAAAGTCAAATATTCATCAAAGATTTCATCGGTGACAGAAATATCTATTATCAGAAAACACTAAAAAGTATAAATAATATATTTCAATAAAATCTGATGTGAGGTTTGCTGACAATAGCATCTTTCTTAAACAAAAAGTTGATGCATTTAAGAAACGTATCTAGACAATTATTTTTGATGTAGCTGCTTGTAAGTTTAATATGAGAGATAGTCAGTGTCTAGAGTACCTACAGAAGTTCAAGATTTTTTAGCTTGGAGTTTGATGCTTGCCACGCTCGTCTGTCTGCGGTCGTGATCGCGTGAAACTCGCTGATTCAGACAGATTCGAGAATTGAAACGATTATACAGAGCGGAAGCCGATACTTATAGTTACGCATTTTAAGGAAGGTAGGTGGCTAGGGTATCAGATACCGTTAACTTATAGACACTTTTGTTTCTGGTGGAAACAAGCAAATGTCATATTTTGTATCTTCGGTGCTTGCTGAAGATCAACTCAGAGAAGTTTGTTGGTATCTGTCAAAATTAATTTTGCGACTTGTCTCGTCCGATATTGAAAAACAGCAAGTAATGTCTGGTTATGCTGAGGTTATTTTCCTCTAGCTTATGTATATTTTACTGGTGGTGCCGCATGCGATTTTGTATACTACCTTATTTTTCAGGCCGATTTTGCTCTTAGGAATGAACCTAATGTTTTGTGTAGTTTGTAGATTGTAGATATGTTGCATTGGTGGAGTAGTCTGCCGATTATATTTATTGCCCCTTCGATGTATGGAATTATGGTAAACTGGCTATTATCGCTAGCTGGTTTGATTTCTTCAATGGATTTTTTTGCAGTTCCATTGGAGTACTGAATATATAAGAGAACAAAGGGGGAGAAGGAGGAGGAAGAGTATTTACTTTTGCTTCTCCTCCTTTTTTGCTTTATCATTATATTTTTCGCATTAACTAATATACTCCTTTCTTTTCTGACCTTGCTAAAATTATAATGATTATATGACTTTGTATCCCTTCTTTAAATTTTGGTTATAAAAGTAACACTTCACCAGTTTAAAATATGTTAAAATAAAATATGTCTTCTGCTTCTAAAGGAATACTCATTGCTTTATTTGTTTTGAAAGCTATAGTATGTGATGTAACTTTTTGTCTTTCCCTTGGTTGTCATATACATAGATAAATATTAAACTATAGCCATAGATCGTAAGCCTATTTTTTTTTTTGTAATTCATACAAGTTGCCTTACTTTTTTATCATTTAACATAAAAAATGTCAGCTTGACAAGAAAGTAATTTTGAGTCTGTAGTTGGAAATAAAACTCATTTTTTTATCCAAAGAACAAACTTTAATAAATTACATATTTTCTATATTATTCAATGATCTTTGGCCATCTTTTTTACAATTTCATGCTTCAAAGAGTTTGAAAACTTCGACATAAATAATAGTCAGAAAGTGCCAAGTTGGTAATCTTAATATAACTGATACCAAATGTCAAAAGAAAGAAACCATAACACTAACAGAAGTCCTTCAAAACAATTCAAATGTTTGTTCTCTATGTGTGTCGACCAAAAATACTTGGTTGCCGACCCAATATTAGTAATTTGAAGAAGTTGATATACACATCATATTGCCTACTGTATATTAATACAACTTACCTTATTTTTCAGTTTAAAAATAATTAATAGAATAAAAACTTGTAATAATCCAAAGAAGTTCATATACACGTCGTATTGTCTGCTGACGTAACACCAGCAAAACTGAAATAATTGATTAAACATTTTATTTGTAGGGGATTGAACCAATTTTGACTACAGGCGTAAAAAGTTTTATCGATAGTTCTTAACCTGACACCGACCTCAATTATTTACACTTTGTGTTAGGCTTTCTCTACACAGCGCGGCGTTTTTTAGAAAAGGGATTAAATTACCTATTAAAAAGTTTTTTCATTATTTCACTCTGTTTTAAAGTAAGTTAATTATAAAGAAGTGATAGCTGAGAAAAATGGAGTACTAGTCGTCTTTTTGGAAATTATCATCAATCTGCAAACTTACAGTATTTATTTTATTAGTGACAAGTTTAATTAAAACTAAACTGATTTATGACTTATCGAATATAGCATATTGGCAAATATGTATGATAGCAAAAAAATTTCTAAACAACTGTTCTTTTTGATACGTATAATATACATTAAGCATTCGGAAAGTATTCCAACTTTCGTTGAGAATAAAAAATTTCCGATATATGCAGATAAAGAGTTCTGGATGAAATGTTGCGTATGACCGATTATTTCGAGATTGTGAAATATTTGAATGCCAAGTTGCATGATAAAAGCTTTGCAAAAGATGGTAAGGTCGAGCTTCGTAAGTAACTTCTATGATTTCTCTGTTAATGTAGAGTGGCTCTTTCGTGCTACGTCTCATGAAAATAACGAGTATGATGAAATCGATGCTTCTATCAAAATCAATGTACGGAGAGCCAGTTTAGAAAAATATTCTGATAACACTATTTTAACGCCTCAAAACTTTTACACCTGGGCGAAATATACTTCAACAGAGCCACTCAAACAAAGACTTGGATCCGCAAAAACAATTCTAAGAACGCAACACTGTCATTGTGTAAAACTTTTGAAGAAAGAAAGTGTGTTAAATTGAATCCTACAAAAAAATATATTTCTCAAATATTGCATCAAAATATTAATAAAATATTTTAAAAAATAAACAAGTATAACATGCATTCACTTTTGAGGCGTTGAGGTTGTGTGAAGGCATCGTTGTCTTCATTTATTTCATTTGTCTGGAGAACTGCTACTTTCCCTATTCAAACTTTGAATGAAGAGTTGCTCTTTCAACTAGAAAACATTGTTTGAAAAATAATGACATATTTTTTAAAATTCAACCTGAAATTTGAGCACGATTTTCTCTATAAAAAAATGGATTTTTCGGAAATTTTAAACACAATAATTAAAAAAGGAAACAAAAATTGATCCATTTATGTTTTTAGTAACTTTTTTTCAGAGAATATATTTGGCTTCAGATGAATTAGAATGGGCAGTTTTAGTGCTACCTTTAAAGTAGAAGGGTCCAAACTTACTTGCCTCTCGATCTTCTATACGTCACTGTGAAAAAGTGCTAAAATTAGGATTATATTGATCAAAAATAAAACGTCTGCTAAAGTTTTTTTTTTAAATTTAGACCATTACACCACTTTTTTTCTTATTATCTTTATTATTTTTGTCGTAGAGTTACGGCAAATTCAGTGAGTTTCTCGTAACATTTTTAGGCAAAAATATTCACCATAATTCGATAACTTTACACGCAAAAAATGACACGACTGATATAGTATAAAAGTAAGGTTAGGTTCAATTTAAAGTTGATCAATTTATCAATCACCGTAATTTAGTGGCTCGCAAAGAACATCAGTATCAGTATCAAAGTATACTCCGTCCACCTGATTGCTATATTAATAAAATATGTATTTCCTCTACTTAGGTATATTTTTATGATTTACAAGCCAAACGGCTTCACACTCCCTCCAGGGATTATTCACTCATACCAGGTATACAAAGACACCAAAAGTATGAAGCTCTGTGGGGACCCTTTCCACGTTATCGGGTCCTAGGTGGCGTGGTCTTCTGCACTTCCTACAAACTTTCGGACGGTTCGCGCGGTTACAAGGAGAACCGCTTTCTGAATCGGTTTATACAGATTCTCACTAAGGCCCAGTCCCTTGATGTTCTACAGGAGGTTCTTTGGTATCACTCCAGTTGTTGACAGTATTATAGGAATCGTGTGGACGCTGTTCATTGCCCACTGTCTGTGGATTTGCACCTCCAGATCTCTGTATTTGGCGATCTTCTCGTTGTATTTTGACCTTAGGTTGTTGTTGTTCGGTACAGCGATGTCGATTAGTGTAGTTCGTCTGAAAATTTTATCTATTAGTATAATGTCTGGCCTGTTATGAGCAACTGTTTGATCTATTAGGACCGTTCGATCCCAGTATAACTTGAACTCGTTGTTTTCAAGAATAGGCTCTGGATTATATTTGTAGTAAGGCACCTTTCCTACCTGTAATAGTTTTAACTTATCTGCTAACTCTTGGTGGAGTATCTTAGCGGCTGAATCGTGTCTTTCCTTATACTCGGTTGCGGTAAACGCTTGGTATCCTCCAGTTATGTTCTAGATCGTATCTGATGTTCGACAGCCATATTTACATTGGTCATTTTCTATTGAGGGATCTCTGATAATGAATTTCCGATAGTTCTTTGTCGGAATAACCTGGTCTTAGATAGCTAACAAGAAGCCCTCCGTTTCCGAAAACATCTGTCTTGAAATCAACCAGTAGTTCGAGGCTAAGTTGTCGACATTATCCTGGTTGACCTCATTTCGATGCCGTCCATGAAGTGGCTTCTGTAGCCAGGCTTGTAACTTCTCTTGGTCTGTTCGGTGGTGAGAAGCATTATCCCGTTCCCTCAGCTGTAGCGGCGTTGAATCGTCTGCCTCGCATATTGCGCGATGTAGTGTGGAAGAGTCCGCTAACCTATGGAAATAAGAACGTAAGTTTATTATTTTTTGATCGAGCTGCTTACCAATATCGACCAATCCTCTTCCTCCTTAGTATCTTGGAAGCATTGTACGTTCAATAGCACTTACTTAGGTTATTATTGCCGTTATTAGTTATTTAACTTCATATCGCTTCGATCCTCCTGATTGATGTTATTGGCGTTTGGTTAGTTTATGTTAATTTCCAAATTATTACTAAATGAAACAAACAACTACGAACTCGAGATACATACAAGCTACGGTAAGAAAGCAATTACAAATAAAGTATTGCCCCATTCACCATTTTGTATCACATGAAGAGTTAAAATTACTGAAGTGAAAAATACAGTTAAAATCATGGCGATTCATAATTTACTATTGCTGTCTGATTAGTTCAGATTAATTCATATTAGAAATCGCTATATCGCCCAACTCTAGTTCAATTCAATCATTCGTCTCGATCAAAGTGTGGACGAAAATTGATGGAAAGGACCGCTTTTTGCGCAATGAGCAAAGAATTTTGGTTTTGACAGAAAGGCCTTTTGTGATTATTCTTTGGTTTTGCTTTAAGAAAGTCGAACGAAGACTAGTACGCGCAAGCTCACTAGCGTACTTTTGCCGACACACCCGTATTTAATGTTATAACTGTACATGTAATTTATGTTACTTTTTCAATAAAACTTATCTTTTTACATTTTTTAAATATTAAAAATATCCTTCAGACATTAAAGGAATGTATATCGGACTTTCTTAATTTGGAAATATATACCAAAATAATTTTTAAAATATATGCATATTTTTAATATTAAATATACAATTTTTTTGTTTTTATTTCATTTCAAGTAAAATGTAAAAATCATTTTAGATGTCTTAACTTGCGATTATTAAATTTCATTGAAAATCGAGCTTCTTATTTTTTTCTAATTTTAATAAAATAACATATACCCGAAAAAAAAATTCATTATTTCGGATAAAATGCTTCGCAATTTAGGGAGATTTCGATTATATTTGGAATCTGAATAACAAGAATTCAAATATAATTTTACCAACATTTGAATCTTACCTTTGTAATCAACGAATTTAAAAAGAGTCATTTGGAAATTTTTTGAATTTTAGATAAAACCTACAGGAATTTATTATAATAAAATCATATTAAAATGAAGGTAAAGTAAAAAATTTTTCATCTCAATAAAAAAGGTCTATATAATTACTAAACTTGTTACACATTTGAATGCTAACAATTAAATATAAAACACTTTCAAATGATTCACCTTTCAAATGTAATAAGCATTGCAGTATGTATTAAAAAAATAATAATTTAGAATAAATAAATGATGAATTATAACGTTCATAAAATAAACTAGTTCTAAAATTCTGTTATCTCGAAATTGATCATTTGATACACGTCAACTTAATATGACTGATAGTTTCAAATTATCAGTGTTTTTAGTCATAAATAAATCGATCATTTTATGAGATGGTGATATATGATGCTTTAAATTTAGATTCACCATTTTTAGATGCTCCATTTGTGTTTTTATGGTACTAATATATTTCCAAGTTTTCAAAAGAAATTTGTATCTTTGGATGTGTAACGGATCTGAAAATTTATTAAATTACCGCTTAACTTGAAGATTAACCCTAGTAAAATCCAGATCCTTTTGTTTTACTCGAGGCACATACCATGCCGCAGCATTAGCTTTCAATATTTCCGAGCAGCTTTACGTAGTGTCTCTTGATAATTCTTTAAATTCAGAGTTAAAATTGTGTATTTTTAAACACTTAATGATTAGATTATATCCTCGATATCATTTGGTAAACTCTCATATATCCTAAAGGAAAATAAATATCCACAGTATCTAAGAACTAGAGTGTTCAATCAATGCATTCTACCTGTCTTAACATATGGACCCCAAACATAGATATTTACCAAAGAGAATATAGATAGAATTGCCAAAACACAAACAGCAATGATGAGACAAATGCTAGGTATCAGACAGACAATAGATGGAACAAAACAATCTTAGAATGGAGACGCTGGTAACACAAATGAAGAAGAGGAGGACCGCAAATGAGATGAACAGACGACTTAAAAAAACAAGCCGGACAAAGATGGGTATAAACCGCTCAAGATGGAAAACAATGGAGAAAACAAGGGGAGGCCTATGTCCAAAGATGGATGATTGAGGCTTATTAGATAGATAGATTATATTGCTGAGGGTTTATATAATATGTTGACTGTTATATTAGGTTAATTTGCCACAGTCTTACAAATTTTGTAACTTCATTTATTTATTACATTGTTGGGGCGGGGATGATCAAGTGTAAGACTGGTCCATGGCTAAACTTTGACGTTAATATCTTGTAATACGTGAATGTTCCCTGGAGGAAGGGCGATAATCGTTTGGCTACGTCTATGGATAATATAACATCATTTACGGCCCGACAACATGAAAAGTGCCCTCTCAGTGATCTATCTTTTAAATATCTGAGTACATTTGAGATGAGTAATTATTACCTGGAGGGAGTGAACGCTGGTTGAGTTTCCTGCTTTGTACCTTTGGAAGGTGTAGCTCATGGTGTTGTCCCTCGTGCTGATGTACTTACTGTTGTTGTAGTTAGGCTTCAGCGATCTCCTCTCGTCATTGTTTGTTTATTATTTGACCTCGAGCTGTAGCTCAGGTCTATTTTTATGATGTTACGTCGTATTTCTAGTATTAATTTATTTAAAGAATAACCCTGTATTGGTCTGCTATTCTCTGTTAGGAATATATCTGCAGCCGATCATCTCTCGTTCTGTAAAAAATATGCAATATCGACTCATTTATAGACAGTCTATTTCATGCGCTATCTTGGTTATCCCGCTTGAGCAAACTCTGGTCGAGGTTACCATGTAGTACTTTTGGCTGATGGAGCTCATGGCGTTGTTTGGCTAGTTGCTGATGCTGCTGCTCTAGAGTTGTTGCTTCTTGTGCGACAGGGATCCGCGTCTTGAACCTGTTGCTGCTTAAAAGTGGAAGATTGTCTCGTCCAGAATCGGTGAGACAATCCTCGATAGAGAGGTGGGATATTCCAGAGCTACCGGTACCCACCCTAAGTAAATTATTCCTATCTCTTTGTATTTCCGTCTTAATATCGGATGTCCTTCCATAGTTCGATCGCCTTTTAGCAACATTCACCCGCTACGAATAAGACGCTACATTATGACATTCCTCTTAGTCCGGCTTCTTCTTTCAACCTATCTGGAATAGTAAACCTTAACAGGAATTAAATCATCCCCAGCATAGCTCTCAGAACCATTGAAGCATGCAAGCCTAACTGGTACGTCAAAATGAGAATATCTTGCGGGACATTACATCGCCTAGGGCCCGACAACATGGAAGGAGAATATCTGGGATGAGTGAATGTTCCCTGGAGAGGGAGCGAAAGTTATTTTACCAAGTCTTTGATAATAATACTATATTTGAATACACAAAATTTTCTAATTATTAGCAATTATTTGCATTTTATAGTAAATTGCATGGAACAAGACAGTTTAAAAATTTTACATTGAGAATGTTAAATGCTTTGTATGGTTAGACCGTCCTGCTAAAAATGTGTTAAACCAGAAACTACTGCTCGCAGCAATGCACCCGGCAAACCTATTATAGAATTAAATGAGTGGAATATCTAAAACGTGCTATTTCTAACCAAAATGTAGTGTGCTGTTTCGCTGATTAGCTATGCTGATTTAGCTTAAATCCCACTGTTATTGAATTGTATTGGAATTATTATTGGACACAAAATTCAATGGGTGGCTATTAAATAGGGCACATTTGATTTGAGAATGGACAGAGAGATTTTAGTTAATATACTTGTTATTTTTTGGTTTTAGCTCATTGTTAATTATGAAGTGGCAAACATCAAAATATAGATAAACCATTTAAATACAGTAAAACAAATAACAGGTCTAGGAGCATAATTATCGATGTGTTTTTTTAACTTCCCAATACCAGGTTCTTATATCAGGAATATATCTTACCGGTATTTTTCATCATCACTTAAGTTCAAATAGAAATTTCTTTTATAATGATTAGTAAAAAATGAGAAAAAAAAAACAGGTAGTTCAATTGAATTAAGTAGTGTCAAGAGGATTTTTTTCTTTGCACAATTATTCGTATAAAAAACAAGCAGCCTTCTTAACTGAACTTGCTTGACGGCTTCAGCTGATATATTATATCGCTGAAATATCTCTCCCTCAGTCCGCTGAGTGCTTGTTATTATCTGAGGATATGGTCAGTAGTATCATTCTCCTCCAGACATTATCTGCACATCAGGTGATCCATGATGCCGATATCATGAGGATGGTTTCGCTAGTGACATTGTCTTGTCAGTCGTCCCCCATGATCCGTAGTTTTTTCCGCGCCAGAGAGAAGCTCTCTGATAAATCGAGCGCTATCTTCAGTCATTTGCTCATAGACCATGTTCTTCCAGAGGCCTTCCTCCACGGTTGAATAAATTTGCTTTCCACAAACAGTTTTAATTCCATCTTACCAACGGTAATTGGAGCAGGTAGAATTGATTGAAGTCCATATGGATTAGCCGTGGACCACATTTTTGCCAAACGATCGGCTTCCCAATGTTTGTTGTCTTATTTCTGTTTATATCCCCCTTGCAGAGATGGCCTTATTGTAGAATAGCATAAATTTTCACCTAAAAGACCATTGCATATTGTCTGACTTTTTTGCTCCTACCGAAGACTGCAACTCCGGCTTGCTTTTCCTGTTGAGATCCACCTGTGAATGACCAGAATCCATTTTTAGGAGGAGGTTTCTCTGTTTGGTAAAACTATTTCAAGAGAATGGTTAGGTTTCACAACCGGCACCATGTCGTCTATTTGAGTGGGGAGTGATAGATATATCTCCGCAACAAAAATACGAACATTTTTCTCTATTTTAAGGCACCCACATACAAAAGAAGAAACAGGCGATTGTCCCGATTGTTAGTTACAGTTAGGTTGGCTGGTCAACATTTTTACAAAAGACGAGAAAAATTGGTATTCCTAATTCAGTACACAATATAAACTTCACTAAAGTTTCTACCTAAACAGATCCAGAGCTCTGGACCATAATAGGTTTTTTCATGATTTTAACGTAAAGACCACCTAAATAAGGTATGCCTGATTTTTGAGAATTCCTGTTCATAACCATCAAGTAAATACATAGAGATCAAAGGTGGGTTCATGATATTAATACGGCTGAAATATAATGGAAATCGGCTCTTATTATATTAATTTTATAGACTTTTTCAAAATAAAATCTTGCTTAGTTTCCATGTAATAAGCTTATTTTTTATAGCATAACCTAAACATATGACAAATGTGTGTGAATAAAATCTAACAATTGTATGGCAAACTGAAAATTACATACCTTCCAGATGTGTTATAAATTGGAAGATCGTCGACTCCCACATAGATATATACAAACATATAAAGTGTGAAGTTAGATATCCTAACGCTTCTTTAAGATCTGTGTATCTTCCTAATATTTAGAGAATGTTGATTAATTGAGTTTTGTGAATAAAGCTCTAGAGGTTTGACAAGTTTTCTTGGATACTGCTGGTTATTTATGTTGTGGAGTCCCACTCTTCGAAGCATACTCTAGAAAGGGCTCGTATAGAGACATTCCAGAATATAGGCTTCTAGAATTGATTACAACTGTCGCTCTATTTTATCAATGTGTCTTTTAGCGAACGCGCCGGATAAGACAATTTAATTCCATTTTGAGGAGTATAGATCGTATGATGTGAAAGTTTCAACTGGCTTTTTTCCGTATGTTTTCAATTATTTGTTAATTATATACATATGCAAAGTAACCAAATAAATGGTTTTCCGGATTTTGTTCACAAATATTGACATTTGATAAAATTTGGACAGCATGTTTCTATGAACTAGTACAATTTTCATCATGGAACGATATGCAATTATGAAAATGGGTTTTCTTGAAAACAAACATACAGACAACTTCGTGATGTGTTTGGTGCGAATAATTGTTCATCGGAGAAGAGTATTTACAAAATGGTGGAAAATTTGAGGAAATTGGATCCATTATTGATTCATACCCGTCGAGTTCGCTTAGTTGAAAAAATTATCAGCGCCTAACGTTCGCAGCAACTAGGCGTTACGCAAACATCCCCCTGGCATATTCTAAAAAAGGATTTGGCTTTTAAACCGTATAAAATCGAGCTGATGCGGGAATTAAGGCCAAATGATCATAGGCAATGTAGTGAGTTTGTTCGATAGAAAAAGTAAATTTTACTGACGAGGCACATTTTCATCTTTCAAGTTATCTCAACAAACAAAACTGCCGGATGTTGAGTGAAGTAAATCCAAGGAAAATTGAGGAAAACCTATGCATAGTCAACGGGTAACCGTTTGGTGATGTCTTTGGACGCTGGGTTTGATTGGGCCATTTTTTTCGAAAATGAAGGACAAGCCCTTAAGGTAAATGGTGAACGCTATCGCACCATATTACATGACTTTTTATGATCAGAACTGGAAGATATTGATCTAGACGGTATTTCGTAATAGGCTGCTGAGATCTTGTGACTTAACGCCACTTGATTATTTTCTGTGGAGCTACGTAAAAAGCAAGGTCTGTGTCAATAATCCACCAACAATTCCCGATTTAAAAAATGAGAATAGGCACGTAATTAGTGAGACAGAACCCAACTTGTGCTTAGACATTATTCAAAATTCAGACAAAAAATTATTGACTGTCAAAGAAGCAGAGAGAGTCATTAGGCTGACATTATTTTTTACATATATTTGTACACATCTGTGAAATTGCCTCACATAAAAATAAAATCAATTTATTAGATTAATTGTCTTTTATTTGTGGAAAACGTTGGGACACTAATACAGGAAAACCTTTTATTTGAATATATTTCATAATTTTGATATCTATTCAATTAAAAATTTATTGTTGATTTACTTTCAATGTCGATCAGGATTTTATTTATTTATTGAAGCTTAAACATATTTTATCTTCAAAGCGTGATACAGTGTAACAACGTTGTTCTTTAATAAGGAAGAGATATGTCTTCAATAGTGTAAAGTTTTGTATAATTGGAAATGCTGCATTATTGTTTAATATAATAATAAAAAAATAGGCTAAAAAATATTATATAAAACATAATAACATTAAAATATAAATTTCATTACAAAATCGTCGCCAGATGGTATACGTACGCTCAAAAATCTATTGCAATATACCTACATAAATATTTTTACAACTCCGATTCTTACTTTTATCCATTGTTAAACTCAAATTCACTCTGTAAAGTTAAACTGTAGTTTAAGTTAGACCTTCCAAATGCAGCGCACCTTGCTCGAAATATTCTCATTGCTGTGGCTTAAAACTTTAGGATTCTCTCCATCCAGTATAGAAACTTATTCTACAGAAGTTTCTTATGTCTAGCACTGCATATTTTCCTACTTGCTTTCTCGGAAAATATAGAATATAAAGATATCAAGAGAAGTACATTCTGAATTGTAATTTTATCAAAATACTAGAAAATTTTATTTTAAAAGCAACTTTGCTATTTTAGGAAAAAACAAACATTCAATTTAACAAAAAAAACAGCTTAAAAAATTGTTTTATTTCAGCTGCGATAAATAAAATTTATATCAAGCGCTTCTATAACTTTCTGAATACTGTTTTGTTTTTCAGAGACACAAACTTTAAACCAGACGCGGATCCAGGGGGGGGGCGGTGGGGGCGATCCCCCCCCTCAAAGAGCTTTGAGTTCAAGAAAATGGAACCGATTTTGCCTCTTATACTATAGTTTATTCAAGAACTAGAGAGAGTAATAAATTATTTTTTACCCTTTTTTTTCTTCGCAAACTACCTGTGTTCTTTAGTCCGGTGTCTTTGGCAAAATCTGTTAGACACATATATTTTTCATAGGAATGGGTTAGAAATTTTATAATAAAAAATACCGGTCTATAATAATGGAGTATTTGGGTTGGATAACAATAGATATTTGGAGGTGTGAATTGTTAAAAAAGGATTTTAATCCTTGTCATAGGCGTCGGAACGAGGTTTTTTTTATCACTAAGTATTTATGGCATAGAATATTATTTCGGTAATCAACTAAAAATAAAAAGTTTTTATAATATTATTTTATTTCTTATGGTTTCTTAATAATTCACATGCATTAGAAAATATAGATAATTTTGACATATTTAACACAAATCACAACTGTATTTTTATTATGTTTAACTTTGGCATTGAAGCCGTTTTAGGCACCTTTAGACTAAAACATAGCCTTTTTCTCTCAAAAAATTCTAAGTTATAATTTATTATTAATTACTTACAAAATACCCATTGTCAAAAATACAAGAAGTTAAACATATATAAAAAAATAAATTCGTCGAAATAATATTAAAATTTTTTGGGGCTATCGGTCATTTTATTATTAATTAAAAACATTTTTAGGGCATTTGACGTTTCAGTTTATTTATTTCGTAAACCATCTGCAGAATGACAATTTAACAATCACAACAATCAAAGTCAGTGAAGCTATCTTCGCCCAAATTAATTATAATTGGTTCCTCTATCTCACCGATCATGAGATCGAGTTTCCACATTTCCTTTTATTTTTTTAATATATGGATTTTTCCCAATTTTCTACAGTAACTTCACTCAAAAAAATCTTTCAAAAGTTCAGTTAAATTACTAATTCTGTAAGTTGTATTATTTCTAGCAACTCTACCTTTCACTTGAGAGAGATATTTCCTTCTCCAACGGACATTTTCCGAACGATCTATAAGAACAGATTTCCTATCTGGGTTTCCCAGCATAAATTAAGTTCTCTGAGCATATTTCCAGTTCTTTTTATTTTCAGGTAAATCCCGATCTTCATTGATTTTGGTTCTCATAGTAAAATGTATATACAACTCCTTTTATTGCAGTTTACATCTCTTCTTTCAACGAGGTTTTTCGTCTGCCTATGGTTGAATGTGCCTTCATTGTAATAAGTTTTTCGTTGAGGAAAAATTCCCTGGTTTAATGATTTTGGAATACCTATGGAGATGGAAGCCATATCTTTTGGCTATCTCAATAATCTCAAATAATATATAAACATTAAGGACACACTGTGAGATGTACTTTGCTCACTGACAGAAATGAAATTGAACTATCAGAAATTTTATTGTTGCAGTAAATTTATAAAAGCTTAAAATATTTAAATATAATTAGATTTACGGCAGTCCTCAGTTACCTGCTGCACTGGAGCAGGTACGTTGGAGGTTTCGGTAACAGTTTTGTTACTCACTTTAGTTCTTGAATAGAGTATAGGAATGTGTATGCTTGCGATCGTCTCTCCCCTTCCCAAGTTTAGGAAAATAGAACCGATTCTGCCTTTTATATTAGGAATATGAATGCTGCTGGCACTCCCTCCCCGTTGACAACACGTTTTTCTTGCGATCGCCCCTCCCCTTCCCAAGAGCTCTGAGTTCAGGAAAATAGACCTGATTCTGCCTCTTATACTAGGAATCTGTATGGTGCTCGCATCCTCCCCCTATCGGCAACAATCTGAATAAGTCAGTTTGTATACCCCTGATTTATTATCTGTATTTAGATTTATTATTTTTTATGTGTTTACCTATTGGATTGTTGGTTTTAAAAGCAATATTTATTTGAAGGTTGTTTTAGAATTTTCTTATTTTTTTGGCTAGATTGTCCAAGATATGTAATTGTTCCATATTTTTGTCTTTAGTAAATGTTGGATCAGGCATACTTAATAAAATTTTTGTATGTTGTTTTATATGAATATACTATTTCCTTTTCTGCGAAGAAATTCCCGAGCCTAAAAAGAGGAAATATTTCTTTGCACATAAACAGATATTATTTCTTTAATACAAAGCAATCAGCTTTGATGGAAGATATCTGTCTTATAATTAAAGCGACTTTGTCCTCACTGACTGGCCGACATATTAACGCTTAGCCCAAAATTTTGAAAAAAGTTTGACAACACCATTTAGATACCCACTAAGGAATAATTTTTCAAAATTCGAGCTACAAAAGAGTGAAAATGGGTAAATTATCATTTGATAAATTTATCGATATCTCGTGATCAAACAAAGATATGGACTCGATTTCTGTTTCAAAAGATAGCTCTTTAAAAACCAGAGTAGCAGATTTTGTTCAAACGTCATTAGTATATAGCAGGAGTTGTATAAAATTTATTTTACATTGATATCTTCAATGCAAGCAAAGGAATAAAAAAATAAATTAATTATTGTGGCTTATTGTATTAACTTTCCTAAACCATCCCTCACTATCCCCCGGGTATAACTGATCCGTAGTTATGGGAATGGTAAAAAAGCGTTTACTTTGCGGAAAAATTAACAAACTTTTAGCAAAAACTTTTTTGATGGCATACTATTGTAAAGTTAAATTAAAAGATTGCCATTTAGCCAGACGAAATATACTGACTACAAAATATAAAATTCGAAAATGCAATAGCTTTATGATAATAAAAGTAATTTCCAGAATGGTTCCGGTAAGTAATAATAGTTAAAAATTCAAAATAAAATATTAACCTTTCAAGCCAACCCATAAGTCGTGTTATCTGTTTTATTGCATTTTGCATTGAAAATGATATAAGTTGAAAACTAATAAAAGCATATGACTGCACCGAAGACTGAATTTAAATGAGGACTATAAAGTTATTTGCATTCAAGGACTTTATAACGCTTAGAGTAATATCTAAATTTATTATATTAAAAATATATAAGACATCGATATTAAAAATATTTGCAATTAATGTTTTTGAAATTTTAATATGATTTAGAGAAATACGAGCAGTTCCCTCGCGACTTCGTATTTATGGCATCAATGTGAAATTAATTTTATAATATTTTTGCAAATCATTGCTACATACTAATGAAGTTTTAACAAAATTTATGCAGTAGTCTTAGTGTTACCTGGCAAAACAGTAAAAACGCATTTTAACCTTTTTCAGCATTATGAGAAATAATTTCGCAAAATGCAGAAATTGCTTTGTAGATAACACAGGCCGACAAGGGTCAAGTAACAAAAATTCTACTATACATTCCCGAAGGATTTTGGTGTGCTCTATCCGAATCTGGCCTCAAAATTTCTCCAAGACGTCAGATTTTTGAGATATCCTAATCTAAAAATGCATGCATGTCATATTTGAGTTTATGTAAAAACACAAGGTTATTTTTTCTCACAAATCTAGTAGGAGCATCTAAAAGTATGATCCTTGGTCTTTATTATTATTTATATACTGAATCAGTTTAACATCCAATTCAACATAAATCAGCATTATATAACAACACACTTAAAAGGAAATGGATTTATCTCTTTTTCTACAATGCAATTGTTATAACTAACAATTAGTTCCAGTTCTCTTCATGCAGATGATGCATGTGAAGAGCCCTTGGCGATAGTCCAAACCATATCATAAGGAACCAAATCAATGCCATTCTGCAGTTTTTTTTGGAGAAGACATATTATCTGATTACAATTCTTTAATAACTAAGGTTGAACTCCAACTATCAGAAAACAAAAAACCAGGAAGCACCATGTCAGCTATTGAGAATTATCGAGAATAGCAAAAAGAGTATTCACAATATATACTAATGCCTAAAATGTGGTTGTCGGACTTGCATTGTCTTTATTTTTATTTATTTTTACGACGTTTCGATCATACAACCTTTAGAAGGTAAGACAAACACATATGTTAAAAATTCTACACATTTTGTGAGCATTATTAGTAGCATGAATCTAGAGCCAGACGACAGACTAATAAGCTTTGATGTGGAAAGTTTGTATACTAATGTACCATTAGGGGAATCACTAGACATAATCAAAACTAGACTTTCAAATGATACTACTTTTTCAGATCGAACCACGTTACCACTGTGCGAGGTGATGAACCTTTTGGAGTGTTGCCTGCGTAGTGCTTACTTTCAAGTAAAGGACAAGTTCTACGCTCAGAACGACAGGCTTCCGATGGGTTCTTCACTCTCTCCAGTCGTCGCCAATATATATGGAATGGTTCGAAACTCATGCCATAGAAACGGCAACAGTAAAACCGAAAGTCTGGTTGAGATATGTCGATGATACTTTCATCGTATGGAAGGGCAATGATCAAGAACCTAATGATTTCCTGAAACATCTGAATACTATTCGACCTACAATTAAGTTTACCATGGAAAAGAGGTAAATGATCAATTGCCCTTCCTAGATATCATGATGAACCATTCAAACGAAACTATTAAAACTTCAGTATACAGAAAGCCAACACATACTGGACAATATCTTAATCATAGTTCTAATCATTCTGTTGTAACATAACGAGGAATTATACGCAACCTCCATAATCGCGCTATATCTATATGCAATAATGCCGGATCATTGGAAAAAGAGGTAGCAAATATTAAATCCGATTTACAACAGACTGGTTATCCTTTAAAACTAACTGACGATGTTATAAATAATTTTAGAACAACGAACACTGGACAGCAAGAAACACATTTCTTCTTCACAATTCCGTACATTAAGGGAACGTCGGAGAAAATAAGACGAATTGCCAGTAGTTATAATATAAAAACAGCCTTTAAATCAGGAAATACCCTTAGAGCTCATTTAACAAAAACAAAACGTAAAACTGCTGATAAGAAAGAATGTGTTTACAAAGTTCCATGTAAGTGTGGTGAAATGTATATTGGAGAAATCAAACGACCGCTAGAAGTTAGAATTAAGGAACATAAAACTCGTACGCAAAAAGGGGAAACATCGAGATCAGGTATTGCAGAGCACTCCTGGGATAAACAACAGCATATAAAATGGTCTAAGGCTGCGGCAGTATATATGGAACCCAATATGAAAAAAAGGAAATTTATAGAAGCAGCATACATTAAAAACAATAATGGAATCTTCAGTAAACCGAGTGTTGAGATACCTAATCTTTGGCAACCACTACTTTGTAATATCAAATCATTGAGGTGTGTACAGTGAAGCGAAACGTTGCGCTTCAATGGACACAGTCCTTATATAAGCTCGCATTCTTAAGACAAAACTTTCAGTTTATACTTGATAACGATTAGAGATACAACCTAATCGAAACGTCGTAAAAATAAATAAAAATAAAGACAATGCAAGTCATTCTTCAACATTGTCTACAACCTTCAAATATACTAATGCGTGGAAGAAAATAACTCAACGATAAGTGCGGTGAAGAAAATCCCTTCGTTAAAATTTAGGCGAAAAAAATCCCTTCATTAAAATTGCGGCGAAAAAATCCCTTCTTCTCAGTGCCGTATAATGGTCACACAACACTAAAAGTGACGTAATAAAATCTCTCTTATATTGTCCCAAAAGCCTATAGGCTTACGAGGTTCCCCACCATAATCCAGGTGGTGATTTTTCCATTGTATTAAATACTATAACTGCAGTGTAAAAACGAAATGCATTAAATTTAAGGTAAGTGTGCTGGAAGCAAATTTCATAAACATTCATTAAATGCGTTTAATATAATGCATTGTATTTAATAATTTACATTTATCTAAATTAAGTTATTCTATTAAATCTGATGCAATCATACAATTTAAAGTTTTGATCATTACTTTTTAAGATGATAATATACACTAATATACAGCCAGTGTTCCTTAAATTTAAGATATATTATCACATATTTAATGCGCCAACGTTAATGTGAGGTCAAAAAATTCTGCTACCAGGGAGAGGAGGAAATTTTTCCCATACGTAGTGTTCCGTCATCTGTAGACCGATTTCGAACTCATTGGTTTCCATGAGTACCGACATCATAAGAAAATGAAGTCCTTTAAGCAACTTATATCATACTAAACAAAAAGTTCAATACAAGTTGCGCCATCTCCCAGAATCTCATGCAATGTATCATGAATAGTAATGTAAATTTCTTTAATGTTAAGGTACATGTAAATTAGTTTTAATGTACAGAAAGTTGAAAGATCTTTTCAGTTACTTTATCGAAATTTAAGATACCTTTTAATCAAATTTAATGTACAACGAACTGATATTTAAATGAATTACCTTAGATTTAAAGTAAATGTAAATTATTCAAGATTTAATATACAAAATCATTAAATTTAATGTAGAATGGACATTAAGTTTGCATTAAATTTAAGGTTATTTTTAACAGTGTATATACCCCTTAAAATCAAGAAATCAGTTTTTAGATATTGTATTGAGCTATCTTTGGAAATCAAAATCGAGTCCATATTTTTATTTAATCAGGAGATATTGATATATTTATCAAATGACAATTAACCCCTTTTCACTTTTCTGGATTGCGAATTTTGACAAATCGTTTCTTAATGGGTGCTTACATAACAAAATTTAATGATTCTATTTTTAATAGTTTAGGTTATGTAAAACTTAAAACATTTGAAAACATTGAGCTGGGAAGAAGAAGCAAGATGAGTGATTTTGCACATTAAAACTTCAAAGCAATAACTAATCTTCCGTATTTGTAATATTTTAAATGCCCCACGTAATTAAAAATCCTCGAAATTTATGGAAAGATTTAAGATTTATGTTTAAAATAAATGGTGTTCTTATTTTTCGTTAAAAAAACCTTGGTTAAAGGTTTTAAAAACTTAGAAAGCAATATGATAAAAAAATAATAAATGTTGTTAATTTATACTTTATACGCCTCTTAAAGAAAATCGTTCAGATATAATCAAAATAAGCGGTTTTTTTTATGGTTTATTATGTAAAAAAGTTTGGTATTCAGACACAAAAACAAGTGAAAGAATGAAATATGATACAGTTTGAAAGATGGTGCTGTTTATTTAGGATCTGAATAATAATTTATTGATTAGACATCAAGCCAACTACAAAATTGTATTGACATGTAATATGTTATCACTTTTAACTAAATTACATTATGCTGTGTAAAAAAATGATACCAAAATGACGAATTTTTAACGATTTTAGGATAACACCCAATTTTTTGAAAACAATAAAATAATAATTTTTCTTTGAAAATTGAGGCTGAAAAAAAACATTATATTATTCTAGTTAGGACCATACCATTCTGTGCAATGCCATTTCGATTAATTAGAGACAATAAACATTTTAGAACCACAATTTTGAGGTAGCAAATAATCAGATCGAGAACTTCCGCTTACGAATCTTTGCGAAAATAATTCCTTAGGCCACAATGATCATTTTCTCATGCCTTATCCTTTCTGCAAATTATAAGTTGGGTTTTATCTCCGTTAATAACGCGCCCATGTTTCTCAGACATACCACCAAGAAAGAACACTTAAATCACTATTTATTGTATAAAATGCTGTGTCAATCTCCTGAAAGAGAAAGACAGTTAATGAGAAAAATAACGCTTAATGAATTTGCTAACGTCAGAATTGTAAATAGAAAACATAATTTTACGAAAGTCCTATAGCTTTGTCTGTGACTGATATTGACTTCATTAATTTAATCCAAATTAAAAGCCTAATTCTTCAGCTTAGGAGGCCAAACCCTATGTAAATTTAATTTAACGCCCATCTTTTAAACTGTGAAACCGACGGCGTTGGAATTAAAAATTTCTCTAAATTATATTCAAATCTCGGATTCAAAACCTGCACTGTTGGATTTATTTGCCAACAAATTTACGAAAATGAGCAGGAAAATCTAGGTTTATAAAGTTTTTATAGGTATTAGCAAATATATTGGGTTTCGAAATTAAGCAATATTGTATTTATTAAAATTACAGTGACCAAATTAAAACAATAAGTGATATGTAGAGACGTGGTTTTAGTGAAAAATATATTATATTTATTTAGTTAGCTAATTAGCACACCTTATAAATACTGTAGTATTTAAAATTAGAATGTAGCGAAGTCCGAGATCCCTAGAGTGAAATTTTTACTGTTCTTGTTATGTTCAAATTCAATTACCTTTTGACGATATTGTAAAATATTTGTCAATATTTAAGGGCATTTCATTTTTTGGAAACCATAAGGCTGTGATGTTGTTTTGTACAGGGTGAGTCAACGATTGGATGAAGTAAGTTTGTGCCTTTTCGGTGAAATTAACAAAGAAACTATATTTATTGTTTGATACAGTTTATTTTTACGCAGATTTTAAAAATATTTAGGACTCTACAGGGTGAGCCAAAAAACTAGGACAGCATAAAGTTTTATTTTTTTTAAATAGAACACCCTATATACGAATCGTATTTTCGATTTAGCTTATAATTTTAAATCTTTTTTATTAAGGGTTTACTATAACAAAACTTTATAGTTTCTGAGATAATTAAGTTTAAAGAAAAAAAGTCACATTTTCAAGCATTAATTCAATCCTAAACAACGTTTTCAATTTTGTGACAAATATATTCAAATTTGGAATTTAGCAAGGCCAAGGACAAGTTAACATAACTTTTACCTAATATTTGCAATAAAAGCTACAGGGTGTTGAACACATCGGCTCAAATTTGAACAAGTTTAAATGAATAAATATCTTTTTTTTTAAACGGTACACCCTGTATATTTTCATGTTATTTAATAGAGTAATAAAAACCCTAAAAGTTTTGTTCAATATATCCTATACCTATTTATAATAGTTTTTGAGATATTTCAGTTTTTCTTATTTTCCATACTTTTTTACAGAAATAGTCTTCATTATCATAGTAGCCATGTAAAATAATAAAAAGAAACTACAGAAACAAACAGAATGTGGTTAAATATGATGAAATACATTATTCGTTATATTACAACGGCAATAGTTTAATTAAACATAATGTGAAAAAATTAACACAACAACAACGACAAGGCAAATACATATTTACTTTTATACTAAATTGAAACAAAAAAATTACCTATTAAATACTGAGATTAATTATTTCTTTTTAATAAGTGTTCGAATAAACGACCCTCTTGTGCAATGCACAAATTTAGTCTTTTTAGCAGATTTTCTCGGACCCTGGACAAAATTAGTGGCGTTATTGTTCTACAGGTATCCCTAATCCTGTTTCGCATATCTTCCACTGTTGTTGGTGGATTAACATACACCTTATTTTTAATATAACCCCATAGGAAGAAATCTAATGGGGTGATGTCGCAAGACCTTGGTGGCCACTCAATGAAACCCCCACGTCCAATCCATTTTTGCGGATATCGTTGGTCCAAAAACGCACGAACTTCACGATGGTAATGGGGAGGCGCACCATCGTGCTGGAACCACATACTGTCGAGCTCATCCCTATCGAGACCTTGAAGCAGTTGGGGTAGTTCTTCTTGTAGAAAGTTCAGATAACTATGGCCATTTAGTGGTTCATTAAAAAAGTGGGGTCCAATAATTCGATTATGATGAATACCACACCAAACATTTAATGACCAGTGGTTTTGATGTTGCACCTCTCTAATCCAAGATGGGTTTTCTGTGGCATAATAATGCATGTTGCGTCTATTTACGGCACCGTTATTTCTAAAAGTAGCTTCGTCTCTAAACATTACCTTGCATAATAAATTTGGATTTAATTGAATCTCCGCATTTATTGTACGACAAAAGTTTACACGACTTTCAAAATCCTGTCCATGCAATTCTTGGTGTAATTCCATGTGATATGGATGATACCTATATTTCTGGTAGTACGATTAGCGGTGGATTGTGATGTTTCACATAATGCTGCTAACTGACGGCTACCAATAAAAGGATTTTCCTGAACATTTAACAATACTTGTAGTTCTTTTTCTTCATTAGTTACTGGTTTGTTGACCACTTTACGTTTTGGATAATCAACAGTACCAGAAGAATCAAATCTTTGCATTAAGTTTTGAAAAGTATGGGTATTAGGCTGG
The DNA here is from genome assembly GCA_034092305.1 of Diaprepes abbreviatus. Taxonomy (NCBI): domain Eukaryota; kingdom Metazoa; phylum Arthropoda; class Insecta; order Coleoptera; family Curculionidae; genus Diaprepes; species Diaprepes abbreviatus. Next base: position 10,878,167 of record JASJET010000068.1, read on the forward strand.
CGTCGATCAGGATACTTCATTTTGTAAATTCTTTGAGCAAGAAGGCAATTTTTTTGAGCCTCTCCTCTTGTATAAATCATATCTATTAACTCATTCTTTGGAAAATTCATTTTACAATATAAGATGAATCCAAAAAAAAACAAACTACACTACATATAAACCAAAAGAAGCGATTGCGGTTATAAATTTGACACACAGAAAAATGTTCTTTTACATTGTTTTTGCCATGGCTACTATGATAATGAAGACTATTTCTGTAAAAAAGTATGGAAAATAAGAAAAATTGAAATACCTCAAAAACTATTATAAATTGGTATAGGATATATTGAACAAAACTTTTAAGGTTTTTATTACTCTATTAAATAACATGAAAATATACAGGGTGTACCATTTAAAAAAAAGATATTTATTCATTTAAACTTGTTCAAATTTGAGCCGATGTGTTCAACACCCTGTAGCTTTTATTGCAAATATTAGGTAAAAATTATGTTAACTTGTCCTTGGCCTTGCTAAATTCCAAATTTGAATATATTTGTCACAAAATTGAAAACGTTATTTAGGATTGAATTGATGCTTGAAAATGTGACTTTTTTTCTTTAAACTTAATTACCTCAGAAACTATAAAGTTTTGTTATAGTAAACCCTTAATAAAAAAGATTTAAAATTATAAGCTAAATCGAAAATACGATTCGTATATAGGGTGTTCTATTTAAAAAAATACAACTTTATGCTGTCCTAGTTTTTTGGCTCACCCTGTAGAGTCCTAAATATTTTTAAAATCTGCATAAAAATAAACTGTATCAAATAATAAATATAGTTTCTTTGTTAATTTCACCGAAAAGGCACAAACCTACTTCATCCAATCGTTGACTCACCCTGTACAGTATAAGACCGAAGAAATCACTATAAAGATATTAAAGTCATCAGCTTACAATATATATTTCGAGCCTTTGCCGAGACAGTTACGCAAATTATTTATAGATATTGAGAAAAGTAATGGTGAAATGTAACTCCTTTACCGAACTCTAGAAATAGCTATATATCTTTCTGAGAATTATTTTCCCACATTTTGTGAATATAGTCATATTTCGAAAGGCAAAGCATTTCGAAGGTATACTAAGCAGCTATGTGACGTCAGTGCTTTTTCTTCTCCTAAACCTCCCCGTCTTCAGACCTTGTATTAGCAGGTTTCCTCTTACTTTATTCCAGATATTTCCCATATAATAGATTATTTATTTGGTTCCGTATCTTAAGGTTTCAAAATATGTATATTACGTCAACTAAATTAATTTATATATTTTTAAGAGTGAAACTTTCTTTTTTATGTTTAAATAACTTCAGCGAATTTTTTAAGTAATTACCTAAATGTTGTTTTCAAATAAAGCATTTCAGGAAACAAAAGTCAAATGTTCCAAACATTTTTAACTTGGTTTTAACTAATAAACTTTTAAAGTGTTTTGAGTGGGCCTTAAAAATTGAATTTTCTCTTACGTTTTAAGTGCTTGTTAAATCGCGTCTTTCAGATGGAAAATAAAATTAAAATGCAGGTGAACATATTTGTAAATTTCTTCTTCATCTTCGTTCTCGCATTAAAAGTTATACGTCTGTTTTTTCTTCGGTAGGGTCTCTTATTAGGTTGTAAGATTATCATACCATCTCTTTCTAGAACGATTCTTATCTCTATCGTCTTTTTAAAATCCTGCCTTTCATGTGTTCATTCCACTCTTCCTTCCTTTTAAGGAGCCATTCGTTGGGATTTTTTACATTACACGATCTTTCCCTATCTATAAGTATCTCACTTGCATTTTTTTAATTATTGTTATTTCCACTATATTGCCGTGTTGTATATATAAGGTAACGTTTACATCAGATATTTCATTATATGCCTTAATATGGTTTTATAGATTTTGGCTTTTATATACACCTGCAAATGTTTATTACGCAACTTTATATCATTCAGGCCTCCTACTTACAAACTATCTGTCATTTGATTTCGGTTTCGATTATACAGTTTATAGATTTATGGTTTTATTCCCAGATCACTGAACTTTACTTCTTGCTGAATAATCTGATCGCTAGTTTGCACTTGAGAGGTTCTGCAGAAGTTGTTATGCACTTGGGTTGATGATTTGCAATATGAATAATATCGTCGGTATTGCATTACACCATAGTCTCAGAATATTTTCTTTTATAGCCTTTTACTTTTACTTTACGTACTATTTTTATTATTTCATCTATCACGATGTTAAAGAGAAGTGAACCTAGGTGTTGTCTAATCTTATTCCACTGGTAAAAACTGTAAGCTTGTAATTAATATTGACTCGAATTGGATTATTTTTGTAATGATTTTCAATAATTTTGATAATATCATAAAGCAAATGTATAAGATCTTTATGCCATGCGATCAAATTAATTTTACATTTCCACAAAACTCATGAGGGAATTCGTTTTACTCCATAATCTGCTGAAACGCAAACATATCATCGAGATATGATCTTCCTGATATAAATCTTTGTTGTCTTTTGATAACATTAAAATTTGATAAGTTCTATTGCGATGATATGTCTGGTTATTCCATGGTGTTCAAATAAAACAGAGGTTGTTTATTTGTTTTTGAGACTAGTTTTATGTTCCTGAATTCTTGCTGATATGCGCCTGTTGGTCTGTCCTATGTAAGTTTGATGGCAATCTGCATATGGAATGCTGTAAACGCCATGATTTTCAAGGTGTGTCTTACTTTTGGAGTTTCCCAGGATGTTGGCAATTATTTTTTAAGGTTAGAATATGGAATGTATAGTGAGTTTTCTTAAGATTCTTGCAATTCTGTCCTTGATTCCTTTCATATATGGGATGATGGCTTTGTTCCTTCTTTGATTTTTGTTGTGGTCTTGTCTTGCCTTTTTATGTCTGATTATGAGAATCCATTCCGTATTCCAGCTGTTAAGATGTTTTTTAGTTCTTCTTATTTTGTGCCCAGTTGTGTTAGGCGGAGAGGTTTTGATATTAGTGTATTGAAAGCTGCCTGTTTTTGTGAAGGATGATGATGTGATTGTACATTGAGATATCGGTCAGTTTGTGTGCGTTTCTGATATACGCTGACACCCAGAGTAGCGTTGGGTCTTCTGGTGAGTAGGATGTCCAAAAAGGAGTTTTTATCTTGCTCGATCGCTGGCGTGAATTAGATTCTATGGTGGATACTGTTTAAGTATACGAGGAAATCGTCTAAGTGATCTTTTCCGTGCGGCCATATTATAAAAATGTCATCCACGTAGCGTTTACAAAGTTTCGGTTTCAAAGATGATTTTTGCAATGTCCCTTATTCGAAATATATCATAAAACGATTAGCAATAACTGGTGAGAGTGAGGACCTCATAGATGCACCATCTATTTGTTTGTATATTTGATTATTAAATATAAAATATGTTTTTTTAGATAGTGTTTTGCAAGCTCAATTATGTAAGTTGAAAAATCTTCTTTCAATTTTGTGTAAAGTCTCATCCACTGGTATGATTGGATTTTATGTCGAGATTTGCTAAGATGTTGTGTTCTTCAACATTTTGACACTAGAGATTCAGCGAATTTTCTAGGGTATAGAGCTTTAATTAAACATGTTAAGCTAAGGACACATGGACCCCACTACTTACAAGGAACTACTATGAAAAAGTTGAAGATCTCTCCAATGGCAGTGCACTGCCATCTGCAGACCGGTTTCAAACTCATTAGTTCTCAGTACCCAGTACCTAAACCAAAGGAATAGTAAGTCCTTTAAGCTACTCATATCGAATACATCGACAGTTAGATTTGTCGTGACACAACAACTTGATTCTGTACAGATATTGGAAGCGAACTTATAAGGTATGATACAAATATAACCAGTAGGAGAAGTAGGCTGTAACAATTGCTCAGCTACTGTATTAGGGTGGATTTATAATACATAAATATGTGACACTACAGAATTATTTTAAAAGCCACAATTTAATTTCGCGATCCATATAAAAAATATTAATTTAATTTATCAAAACACATATTTCGACTATTTTAACACTAAAGTTGCATTACACGAAAAAACTAAGAATGGAATATATCACCGGCTTTGTTTGTTGTTCCTACAACACCGAACCAAAACGTGTAATTAGAGATTTAAGGACTTTGTTTACTCAAAAGGATAATTAAATACTTAAATGTCAATAGAACTAGGATATTTCATAACAAGAGAAAGATATTGCAATACAGAGAGATGCATTGTGTCATTAAGAAAATAATATTTGTGTTAAAACCTTCTAACTTCACACCCCAAATAGAAATGACAAGATACTTAAATGTCAATAGAACTAGAATATTTCATAACAAGAGAAAGATATTGCAATACAGACAGATGCATTATGTAATTAAGAAAATAATATTTGTGTTAAAACCTTCTAACTTCACACCCCAAATAGAAATGTCAAGTTTCCTAAACCGAATAACGGGAAACGTAAAATAACAATGATATATATTTCGGGTCATTTTATATATGAATAAAATATATTTCCAAATAAACAACAAAAGGAGAACATTGTGAATTTATAATCCCTCCAAATGACCCTACACTTAAAATAAACAATTCTAATTGCCGAAAAGAAAAATTGTTTTGCATTTGTATCAGGGAGGCCACATAATGGCAAATTAGGCACGAAACCATCCAGTTTTTGCCGACATATTGCGGGTTTGGTAAAAGCTTTTGCAAGTTGAGGTCACCTTATATTGTCCTCAAAATAAGGGTCAACTCGGCTGGATTTTAGTTTTGGCAACAATTGTCCTATATTCGTTGTTGCTTTTAAAGGACTGCAATAGGTTACCTTTCAAATAAAACATACACATACCATAAGTATACGTTTTAGAAGAATAGTTTTGGTTATTTTGCCATACAATATGTTTAGTTATCGAAATATTTCTTTATCCAGAAACACCAGTTGTATATAGTTGTACGTTTGCTGAATGTGATTTCAGCACTACAACGGCATAATGTGGATATATCCACTGCTATTGCATCTCACACGGAGGAATCCGTGAAAGCCGCATAAACATATATATATATATATATATATATATATATATATATATATATATATATATATATACATATATATATATATATATATATATATATATATATATATATATATATATATATATATATATATATATATATATATATATATATATATATATATATATATATATATATATATATATATATATATATATTTATTATATTGTACCAAACTTTTTTGAAACTGATTTAGTCGAGTCCTGATTATTTTATAATTTTCTGCAAATGTATTCGTAGTTTTTAAACAAATTTATATATTTACATAATTTTTTTGTATTTAGAATTAACCAGCATTAAATTTTATAGTTTCAATTTTCCAAGACGAAGCTAAAAGGGGTAACTTAAGAATTTATTATTCAAGACGATTTTGCGCGTTTGATATATTGCTTTTTAAGAAGCTGTACCTTTAAGAAAATCGCTGATATGTAGAAATTTTTATAAAAATATTTGTGCCTACTTTCAGGGGTCAAAAAAAATATAATCAGATGAGTAAAATCTGTAAATCTCTAATATAATTTTTTTTAGTATTCTCTTGTTAAAAAAAATGATAAGTTTATTCATTATTCATCCAATTAATTACATATCTTCACTGTTAATTATTCGGAAGGCTCTTAAAGCATAGTCTTGAATGGGAAAGATTACCAATATTCTAACTACGCACATTCCTTTGAGTCTCTATCAGGTAAATTCCTTTGTCATGTGAAAGTAAAAACAGATGAGCATACCGTGTAAACTAATAAAATAGATTTAGTTTTCATTTATGCTTTGACAGTTTCTTGTAATCTTACTAATTAAAATATTTATTTTGTGAAAAATATAATAAAATTTAAACATATGTGTATTATTCTGTTTTTTCGGTCTGACAGGCCAATTCAATCTGTAATGCATTTTATTTTTTGAAATTCTCGGATTGTAGCAGGTTCATATCTGGCAACATTGACTTTTCAAAAATACGGCTTTTACTGCCAAAAAGTTCACATTGGCATTCCCATCGCCATTCACATCACCTTTCACATCACACTTTCGAGGATAGGGGCCCAGGGCTGTACGGCAAAAAACCTATAAATTACACGTTTTGAGTACTCACAATCCACTTGCTTGAGTAGATTTGTGAGAACTAGCATTGTCATGGTGCAAAATGATCCGTCGTATCCGTTTTGTTGTCCTCAACTCGAGAAAGACTTCAGGAAAAGAAATATTTCGAATTCACCATTCTATGATTTTTTTAAAGGCGACTGTTCTGACCGATGCCATACTTAATGATAAAATAAAACGCTGCTTTCCTAGTAAACGTATAATTTAAACACTAAATAGCGAAATCCAAAATCGATCTCAAATGCTTCAAGAGAATTTATATAACTTGTTACCAACAGACACAGCTTTTGATAAAAAAAATTGGTGAGATCAGATAAACCTAGTTAAAGATCCCTTTTACTAAAATTAAACATTTTCGCTTGAAAACTTATTAGCTTAATAAGGAATACAAACCCCACTTAACTGGCATTATAATTATATTTGAATTGAAAGTTTTATAATTTAAATTTTTTTTAAATATCAGAGCTTTTTCTCAACAGCGTATATATAGTAATTCAGTTATTTGATCATATATCGTTAAAAGAGCTAGATATTTTTCACAAAAATTTTAATTTTCAAATAATCCAAATTTCTCTTGCCATGCAAGCATACCTTTGCGGTAGAAATATTCAGCATTAAGTACTTTAAATGTCCTTTCAAATGAAATATTCCAGATGAATACAACTTTTATATGTGGTGAAGTCAGAAATTTACATTATGTATATCATAATATACTTTCTTCTATTGTAAACTGTGTATAGCATAACATTAAAGTAATTAATAAAATTTTGGAGAATGTAAGTATAAATTTATCTTTAATATTTGTAGTTTTACCCTTTTTAATTTTTGTTTGTAACGAAATGGTTTTATGGTAAAGGAAAGAAATTAACGTAATTAAAATAATTGCAGTACGTAAAGAAATATTACTTCTTTTAATTTTACTTCTAAATATTATTATTCAATATTTTAAATAATACGAAGAATATTATTTTACCTCGCCTAAAAATTCCGAGTTGTGGCCTCAGCTCACTAAATAAATTCTGGAAAATAAATTTTATTTCATTCAAGTTTAATATAAAATCTTTAGAGTAACGCCTACACTATGTAAAATAAGCTGGAAAACAATGAATCTGCTATACCTGACTCATACTACCCTATCTATGACCAAACATTATCCAGGCCTGCGGTCTCTCCCTGGGGTGCTTGAATTTCACAAACCCCAACACACGTAATATATATTGTATATATTACTATGGCATAAATTTGATATGTAATTATTCTAAAATAATTAAAGACTCCAGATTGGTCTTAAATTAGAGAAAATTATTACCTATTAACAAAGCAAGAAATATGAATAGACAAAATGGAATATTAAATTACAATACTTCACGTTTACCATAAGATAACACTAGTTTACAGTACATCTGTTGCCGAAGAAATTTTAGCTATTGTTGACTACATATGATATGCTAATTTCAAATATATGAGTAGAAATTTTTTTATCAGCTCTAATTTCTGAGTTTCAGCTATGTAGGTATAAAACAGAAAAAAACATGTATATTTACTAAGAAAAAATTTATTAAAAATCAAGTTAATCATTGAGTTCTAAAAAACTTCGTTTTAAAGCTCTTCTCTGATGTGTGGACTTAGGAAAATGACGTGTCAGAGATCAACAATAGTCAGACATCATATTCGTATCCCAGAAACCCTGATAGCGCTCTTCCATGACGCGTAAGTCTTGATGCATACGCTCTCTCTGCTCTTCGCTCATATCTCCTAAATTTTCCGGAAACCTGTCTAGGTGACTATGGAGGAAGTGGACTTTTATGCTCATATTGCACCCCAAATTTTCTAAATTGTAATAGAAGGTCTTCTACAAGTTCAATATAATTTTCTGATTTTTTATTTCCGAAATAATTCTGCTTCACAGAGACGAAAGCTGTCCAAGCCCTTAGTTGTAACTCAGTCATAGAATTTCTAAATTGAGTATCTTTCATAAGTTGTTTAATTTGGGGGCCACCAAAAATATCGGCTTTAATCTTTTCCATAGTGAGCTGAGGAAATTTTTAGCAAATGTAAGAAAAGCAGTCCCCGTCTTTATCTAATGATTTAACAAACTGTTTCATGATGCCCAGTTTTATATGTAATGGTGGAAGGATAATTTTGTCACGAGCTACTAGTCAATTCTGGACTATATTTTGCTTTCCAGGCTTCATATTTTTTCTCAAGGGTCAGTTTCTTCTTACCCAATGCTCTTGTTTAGCTTTACTGTCCCAAAGACATATAAAAGAGGGAAACTTAGTGTAACCACTTTGTTGACCGAGAAGAATGTTCACCATTTTTAAATCAACACAAATTTGCCACATATGGTCATTGTACTGTATTTTATTTAAGACTAGCGAGATGTTACAATATTCTTCCTTTAACTTTATACTGTGGGCAATAGGTACCCCAGTGTATTTATTTCCATTATGTAATAGAATACATTTTAGGCTACGTTTTGAGCTGTCAATGAATAAACGCCAGTCATTTGGTTCGTATTGTTTCAAGCCAATTTTTATCAACAAGTTTTTAATGTCTGAACAAAAGGTAATACCGTTTTCTTCGGAAAAATAACGCCGCAATTCTTTATCTCTTTTACAATAAAAAGTTATTTTAGTATTTGAGGAAATTAAATTTTTTTCTTTCAGTCTTAATGCCAACAATTCTGAAGCTTGTTTAGACAGATTTAAATCTCTTATAAGATCATCTAAGTCATTTTGAGAAAAGCATTTTGGCTCATTTGATATACCTTCAAAATCAGCATCATTTTGTGATTAGCTCGGTCCTTCCTTGTCTTGTTCTAAGGGTTCAGATATATTTTTAGGCACTGAAAAGTCACTGGACGCCGAACACAACTAGTACTTGGGTACTGCCATTTAGCTCGATTTTTAGTGTTTAGACCGTTTACGTTCACGCTACAAAAGTAACAGTCTTCGAGATAATTTTGTGGTTCTCGCCAAATAGTCGGTTCCATAATCTTAAATATTCCACACACGATTTACAAACACAATTAGGAGCCCAAGACTTTTCATTTTTATCTAAGAGCATCCCAAAATACTCAAAATAGGTATTTTTCACCAAATCTAATATAACTTTTCTACAATTGTTAAACACATATTCTCAGCATATATAGCAAAAATTTGGATTGTTTAAACATCGTCTCCTTGAACTACTCATGACGCAAAAACTTCAGATACTAATCTTAACACAGTAAAATACGCAAGTTATCGAGAAATAAATACGCATAACTGATAAAAATAAAAAAAAAAGTAACTCGAGCTGCACAAAAATTTTTGAGGTAGGATTTGACAAAAACAGGTCATAAGTGAATATTATTAACCACAAAATTCACGGCAGCGGACCACAAATTAAATTTTGTAAACTAGGGTTATCTTTTAAATAGGATACAGAGTTAAAAATGTTTTCATTATGTATTACCATGTAAATTTCAGAAGAATTTGACTTGCATCTCCAAATATTTCATACTAAAAGCATTTGTGTCATGCATATTCGTTTTTGCAGTCAGTTCTCTCTCTCTCTCTCTCTCTCTCTCTCTCTATATATATATATATATATATATATATATATATATATATATATATATATATATATATATATATATATATATCTTTTTCTAATATTTTCTTGGGTTTTTATAACCTGTCCAAATACTTATCAAATTGCCTAACAAACATCACAGGAAAAAATAATCACTATATAAAAGACTCTTTCACATTTAAACAATTCATTGATACAATACAAATACCAACAAATTATAAATTAGTTTCACTAGATGTAGTTTCTTTGTATACAAATATACCCAATGACATCATTCCCAAAGTTTTGGAAGAAAAATGGGACGATTTAAAAAAACACACAACATTGACACTCAATGAATTTATAGAATCTGTAAAACTTACAATAAATAATAATTATTTCCAATTCAAAGATAGTTTGTACCAACAATTAGACGGTTGTGCTATGGGTTCACCAATCTCATCAACAATAGCACAAATAGTTATGGAATATGTAGAAGAAGAAGTATTGAAAAAACTTGATTTTAATATAATCTTTTTTAAACGCTATGTAGATGACTGTTTGGCTGCTGTACCCGAAAACAAAATAGATAGCTTGTTACAATATTTTAATAATTTCCACCCAAAACTGAAATTTACAGCTGAAATTGAAATAGAACAAAAAATAAACTTTTTAGACTTTACTATACACAGGAATAAGACGGATAATAGTCTTCATACAAAATGGTACACGAAGGATACTTGGTCGGGCCGGTATTTGAATTTTAACTCTGAACATCCAAATAAACAAAAAAATAGTGTCATAATCGGCTTAGTTGATCGAGCTATAAAATTATCTTCACCCGAATTTCGCCCAGAAGTGCTAAAAAAAGTAGAAGAGACCCTAATAATGAACCATTTTCCTAAACTACTCATAAAAAAAATAATTAAACAAAGAACCTATTTACATTATAACTCAAACAAAAAAAATAAAATTAACAATACCAAAACACAAAACACTTTCATTGCATTACCGTATATATACCAACTGTCTGAAAAAATAAAATATATTTTGGATAAACATAACATAACGGTATGCCATAAGGCGAACAATTTACTTGGGTCATTTTATACGAAGTTAAAAAGCAAAGTTCCCACCAAAAAAAGATCTAACGTAATATATGCAATTCCATGCCTAAATTGTCCTAAGAAATACATTGGCATGACGACACAATATATTGAAAATAGAGTGAATGGACACAAGTATACTAAAAACGCATCGACATCTTTACATAAGCATGAACAAACATCTAAGCATGAATTTGATTTTAAAAACACCCATATTTTAGATACTGACAGAAATTATCATAAATTAGTCATCAAAGAAATGATACACATAAAAAAAGATAAAAATGTTGTAAATGAGAAGCAAGATGTCAAAAAATTTAAGTCAGATATACTATAATTTGATTTTTGAATAAAACATGCTTGAAGCGACTCTATAATAAATATGAGAAATAATGTAATGATGCTTGGAACGATTTCATATACACTCATACAGGTGAAAGAACGTCATTAAAAAATAAATAATAATCTTTTTTCCTATTTTTTGCTTTTTATAAAAATAAATCTATCTATACAAATTGCATACCAAAGATCATAATTGAATTTATTTTTAAACATACACACAAAACTACTTTCAAGGTATGTACTATTTTATAATTTTCACTATTTTAACCTGTTTGTATTGTTTTAAATTTTAAACTATAAGACTATTTTAAAATCTGTTTTGTTTTTATTAATTTTAATTAAATTAAAAGTATAAAAATGTAATTGCTGTGATATATGTTTATTATATAAAAAATTCTGTAATTTTTGTAGATGTAAAATAAATATACCAAGCTCTTTTGAAGAAGCTCGCTATGTAGAGCGAAACGTCAGAAAGAAAATTGTTGTCCTTTGTTTCTCTAATGAAAAACCTATACCCAAGAAAATATTAGAAAAAGATATTTAACAAAAGGTTTAAGATACAAAAATAAATTATATATATATATATATATATATATATATATATATATATATATATATATATATATATATATATATGTTCATACGGCTTTCACGGATTCCTCCGTGTGAGATGCATTAGCAGTGGTTATATCCACATTATGCTGTTGTAGTGCTGAAATCACATTCAGCAAACGTACAACTATATGCAACTCCGTATATAAATGAAGTAAAATGCGAAACAGTAAATGCAAACTTCTCTCCATCATATCCTTTCTGTGTTAGAGGTTGCACAGTTAGAATAAATTGTTATAAAACACAATTTATCCTATTCCACCACCATCGAGATGGTGGCCTACCTGTACCACCATACCGAGAAGAAAGTCAAAGCTTACCCTCCCCGCCATAGTGATATGGCAGAGGTACATGTTTCGTCTCTCAGTAGACTCATCAGGGTACCGACATGCACCTGGCTGTGCAAAGGACAGACCGGAAGGAAGTATGCAACACTGAACGGGCTTCGCCGACCTCTCGCCGGATGGCGTATATATGTTTATACGGCTTTCACGAATTCCTCCGTGTGAGATGCATTAGTAATGGTTATATTGTGTTTTATAACAATTTATTCTAACTGTGCAACCTCTAACACAGAAAGGATATGATGGAGAGAAGTTTGCATTTACTGTTTCGCATTTTACTTATATATATATATATATATATATATATATATATATATATATATATATATATATATATATATATATATATATATATATATATACGTAATTGAAGGCATGTATTGTCATTTAGTGACCAAAAAATTGTAATAATAAATGTATTTACATTGAAAAAAATGAAATTAGAAGTTGCATTTTGAAGCCAACGGATCTTAGTAAAAGCTCGAAAATATTTTCAGCAAGTGATTTTCGACTGTATGTGTACTTCTTATGAAGTGCAAAATCAGTCTCACGCAGATGGAATAAATAATCGGTATATCTTCAGAATATCCAAGCCAAAAGGCATACTTCTAATCTAATACGTCTACGTCGTTTTAATTGACTTGTTAATTATCCTGGATTTAAAAGAATTATTTTTTAATGATGTTGATTATCATGCAAGAATAAAAAGGAAAGATCCTGTATTCTAATACCCTTACTGACAAGAATATTATATTTAAAAATGAGAAAACCCGCTATTAAAAAAAGATATTATTATTTAACAAGACGTTCAGCGTTGTAGCCGATTGTCAATTTATCCTCTTGAAGAAATCCTCTTAGAAATTCTTTTTATTAAGGCTTATTTCCAACGCTTTGTTAAAAACAAAATTGGAGAAATTTCGTCGCTAACATTCCAATTAGAAACTAAAAAAAATTTAAGCCCAATAATTAGATTTTCTCTTTTGGAAACTGTTACTAATTTAAAGAAAAGTTTTTTAAAGTCTTCGAAATGTTGTGTGGTTTAAACTTCTTGTTATTGTTTCTGTTTGTCGAACTTAAAAGAAAATTTTCTCGCCTGAATATTTTAAGGGTTAGTTTTAAGGTTTTGTTTCAGTAAGGAAGTTAAAAAGAGATTTTTATTTTGTGTAAAAACTCGATTCCCAAGTTTATCTTTTAAAGAAATACAATAAAATAATATACAACAAATAGGGTTTAAGTTGCAATTTTCCAGGAAAAGTAGTACAATAAATGCTAAATATAAATTTAAGTCATAGATTATATATTTTGGTTAAAAGGTTTTTTAAAAATGTGCACAGAAACTTATACTAAAATTCGGGATGGACTTATATTCCTCAACAACACTTTTCATTTTCAACTTGTCTGTTAATACAAAAATACTTAAAATATATTTTAAATAGCGTCTTTTGGTTTAAGGTAAGTTCACAGGGAACACCACTTATTTCATGAAAAATCGTTCCGATAGATCAATTTTTTTAGAGCTTTTTTTAGAAAAGAAAATAACATATAGGGTCAATCAAGAAAATGCTACGTGTTTGTTTAATAAAATAAATTCTGCAATAAATTAAAGACATTTTTATAGAAGTTATCCTATACCTGTTTTCAAATTTTTTCGATAGATTTATATTTTTCGCTTTGAAAACCATGACGATAATCACTTTTGTCGACGAAGTAACCAGCAAGAAGCACAGTGCTTACGACTATATTAAGGTGAGGCGATTCTAGTTATATCTTCAACATAAGAGGATTAGTTGTTCAATTTTGATGAAATCAGCCTCTCTTGATAAGCGGATAAAAGATCTGAGGAGAGATGCTATCTAATAAAATTTTATTAATTTTCTAGGTCCCTTACCCAGATAGCCTCATAATGTGAACTTAATAAAAATATCCACATGTGTGAATTTAAATCAAATCAATGCTGTATCATTGACGTTTTCTCTAATTTTTTTCTTCTTTCAGGAATTTTAAACAAGTAATTTTTCTTTGATGAAAGCGTTACTCGACCCAGATATGTATATTTTGTTCAAAATGATCACGTTCCAGCTCTTGCAACTAGATTTTCAGGTAAAAAGGATTTACTAAGATTAACCTTTTGGTTTAAATAGGACGGTGACCCTCAACATTAATATGCTCATGGTAGAGTGTACCTAAATACAATTTTTTCGGGGCGATGACTAGGTACAGTAGGAGCAATAAAGGGGCCATCCAGATCATCTCATTTTAACTCGCATAAGGAATCGATTCAATGACTAATACGAAAAATTTCTCCAAAAGCAGTTCAAAATATATGTAAGATATTTTTTTTGATCAATTGAACTACTGCAGGATAGTTGCTGGAAGAATTTTCAACACCTTGTAAAATAGTTTTCTTTTTCGTAGTTTGTTTTAAATTAGACTTAAATATGACGAGATTGTCTCAGTGTAACTTAAACAGATCTTACTGGCATTACCATAACAGCACTCAATCTAATTATCCCAAATATATCTATAGATTTTTGAATAACAAGAAAATCCTATTATAAAATACAAAAGCTATGATATTCACAACACAATATCTACATTAATATGGATGCTGTCATATATCATACAGGTGAAGCCAATTGGCGGTTACTAGGGGCAATATCTGTCAAGTAAAATGTAACTTGATCCCTAATATAATACATTGAGATATTTATATTTAGCCTTGGAATAAACGATGGATCATCCAAGAGTCTGTTCAATGCCTGTACACAACATTTTGTCTACGTTTCTCAAGGGGCTCAAGAGCATATCTAGAATAATGTAGTGATGAAGGCATTTTCGTGGTTTGCTTTAAATTAGACTTGAATATGACGGGATTGTCTCAGTGTAACTTAAACAGATCTTACTGGCATTACCATAACAGCAAATGAAATTACCACTAAAAATATTGCTAGAAAGAAGGTAAAAATAAGTACAGACAGCAGATAGGTACTACAAACCCTAAATAGGTCTGAAATGCCATAAGATACCCGCCTTGGCTTTAACTCAAAATGTAGTCACATTGAGATGGAATAAAGACATGATTCATCCGATAAAAACCACGTTACTGATTATTGAGATGAAGATGCTGGAGCCTACTAGCAACTCTGATTAAATCAGCAATGACAAAATTAATCAAAGATTACTCCCATCACCTCTTTAAAATACGAAGTGGTGCCAACAGAAACTATGTCACAGGGCGACATTCCTTTATGACATACTAAACCAGGCAGACTCTTATAGCAAGATGAACAACGGGTCTATTGAGGCCTAAATGCTATGAAGCCCAGCCCACCCTCCTTTCTTTCCAGATCCAGATCCAGACAAGGTCCTCTTAAGCCTGGAAAATTTTGCACCAGTTTGATATCGCTCCGCTAGATCGACAAACAGCGAGAATGTCATCTAATGCACCTAGAGTTTTCTTCACGGGGCAAGTTGCCATTTCTCTCAAGTATGCAAGATTTCTCGTCTGGTGAAACACTTTAGGGGGGGGGGGGCAACAAATAGGTTTATTTCGAAGAGCCCACACTGGCATAAACTCCATTTCTGGCAATTACTAATGTATATCCTAGGATCGAAATAGTTTAAATTTAATTACACAAGTTGAACATAAGGAAAATACATTTTGTTAGTTGGTTGGTCTTTACCAATAATAGCAAAGTTCTAATTGAAATATTACTGAGCAGTTGTTAAGAAGAAGTTCGAGTAGTACTTTAATTTGGAGAAATTAGCAATATCTTTATACTTTTCAGCTTTATTTTATATAAAAATATATGTTATTCGTAGTGGCCAAGCTTAGAATAGGCGAAAAAGGATACTGAAGTATGCGTTTATCGCATATTGCTTTTTGTGAAAATTACACTCTATAATAGAAGATATATTGGAATATCCGTTTCCAGTTATTAAATAAAATTTGTACTACATACAAAAATAATTTAATTCAAGGCAAAGTATTATTTTATGTAAATAATTTTAAACCACAGTTTAATTATAACATAATTAATATAGTTACAGAATTATTTCACTGATTTTTTACTTCGATCATTTAAATGTGTTTTAGTAATAAACGCAATATCCGGAATTATTAATTTCACTTCTCTAAGTTTCGTAACGACTTTATTAAAATTCTATTAACACCTTTCTCATAGGAGAATTCCACAGTTGTTCAATTTTGTTAACTTGATAACGCTTTGGGGAATTAAAATAATTTTCCTAGCTCAACGTCTTAGTTCGGCCTAGTGATTATAAATTGTATAGAACCTCAGTAAGCCATTTTGGTAAAATTTAAGAGAATTGTTCAGAAATAATACCAGTAGATAAAAAACTAAAAGTATTATTGTTATTTTTGCCATGTCATTTTATGGAGGGTCTAAATATTTTTCTGTTTTTTGCAAATAATTCCGTTTAGTCTTTCCTTACCTATTTTTTAAATTTAATTTCACTATTACAATTTTTTTTTTCATATTTGCTAAATATTTTTACTTCTTTCTTAATCAATTTGTTATATTTATCGTTCTTTCTGTAAATAGTTCGGTAGACGAAGACAGATACTCTTAAATAAAAATTAGATTAACTAAAAAATAAGTAAGAGAGACAGAAAAGTGAATTTCCATATATAAATATAAAGCGATTTTCTAAACTAGAATCGCTTTTCATAAAACTAAACTTTTTCTTTAGAATGTTCTACTGCTTGAATAAACCTTGAAACAATTTTTTGCTTGTTTAGGTCCAGACAGAAACTTCACTCAATCTAATTATCCCAAATATATCTAGCTGAAAAATCAACTTCTTATGTTCTAACAATATTTTATTTATATATTTATTTAGTTTATTGTACTTTACAGATTTTTGAATAAGAAGAAAATCCTATTATAAAATACAAAAGCTACAACATTCACAACAAAATATCTACATTAATATGGATGCTGTCATATATCATACAGGTGAAGACAATTGGCGGTTACTAGGGGCAATATCTGTTAAGTAAAATGTAACTGGATCCCTAATATAATACATTGAGATATTTATATTTAGCCTTGGAATGAACGATGGATCATCCAAGACCCTGTTCAGTGTCTGTACACAACATTTTGTCTACGTTTCTCAAGGGGCTCAAGAGCATATCTAGAACAATGTAGTGATGAAGGCATCCCAAGATTGTAGATTCCCTGTTCTTTAAAATAAATATATAGAATCATTTTGTGTAAAATATAACTGGATCCCTAATATAATACATTGAGATATTTATATTTAGCCTTGGAATGAACGATGGATCATCCAAGACCCTGTTCAGTGCCTGTACACAACATTTTGTCTACGTTTCTCAAGGGGCTTAAGAGCATATCTAGAACAATGTAGTGATGAAGGCATCCCATGATTGTAGATTCCTTGTTCTTTAAAATAAATATACAGAATCATTTTGTTCTGTACACGTTCAATTAAAGATTTGTAACAGTCATAAAACGCGACCATGTTATACAAGCATAATTAAATAAAATCCTAACATATGACATATACAACTGCTTAGAACACTACGGAAAAATCTTTAGTATTTCTAACTATAAATCCATATATCCTACCAGTTCTGGTAGCTACATCTTTTATATGTTTATTAAATGTTAATTTTGAATTAAATATGTCACCCAAGTCCTTCATTTCTTTGGCCCTGACAAGCAAATCATTTATCACTGAATATGAAAATAATAGTCCACTTTGCCTTTTAGTATACTTTAGAACGACGTATTGTTTGAAATTAGTGCAACTTATTGTCTAGTGACAATCTGACAACATTCCCTATATCTCCTCGCAAAGAAAGGCAATCATCAATTGTTTTAATTGGATAATAAAGTTTCAGCTCATTTGCGAACAACAGCCGTAAGGCTGTACTATACATTAAAAACAATAAAGAGCCAAAGTTAGAACTCTGTGGTACACCAGAAGTTGGATCCTTACGACCATAAAGATATGATTTTAGAAATTTTATAAAATTTTCATGAAAACCAAATTCCTTATCTAGTTTATCTAGAAGTGTTATAAGTAATTCCTTATCAAAGGCTTTTTCTAAATCCGTATAAAGAATGTTCGTTTGACCACAGTGGTATAAAACCTTTGAAATATCTTGTGTGATTGTCCATAAGTTACTTAACGCAGGTCGTCGTTGCATAAATGCATGCTGACATAGGTTATACCAGGTCTTATTTTGGAGTATACAATTTTAAAAATACTAGTTTCAATAACCTTTGCAGGTTCTGAAAGCACTGATATTGGATGAATTTTGCTTCTTTTCAAATATTTGGGAATGCTCTCGTTTTTAAATTTAAATAAAATAAAACATGGAATAACACATTAAATCGACCAAACCTTTTATTACGAATGATGGTATATTATCTGGACCAACTGCATTACCCTCTTTTACGTTTTTCAAAGCATCAGTTACATTTTTTATGTCAATATTGTTTAAAATAACTTCCTGAGCATTTACATTGTGAATAATGTTATTGCAATGACCTGCGTCCTCGGAGTACACGCTGTCAAAGCAGGTAGCAAGAGCGTTGCATCTATTGTAACCATTGCTATGTTCCACACCATTTATAAATATTTTATTAGGTATATATATTTATATATATATATATATATATATATATATATATATATATATATATATATATATATATTTATTTATATATATATATATATATATATATATATATATATATATATATATATATATATATATATATATATATAATTTCTTTGCTTATTAATATAAGACCAAAATGATTTAGAATTAATACCAGTATTACGCTGTACTGAGAGCAAGTAGCCTTTATGTGAATCTTTTTTCAGTTGAGCTCTTATTTTTTTTTAACTCTAAGTATGTAAACCAAATGGGATATTTTTGGAATTCTTCTTGCCTTTGGGTACACATAAATTAAAAAGCTCTCGGTCTGAGAAGCGTAGTTTTCTGGTTATTTGATCCTAAATCTTTGCTTGTTATTTTTATAGTTTCTACACAAGCTTTAAACAGTATTGTTATATCCATACTTTCATTTAAAGCATTTAATTTTGTACAATTTTTCAAGCTTATAGAAAAATCATTAAAAAATGTCGCAAATTACTAAGCTCAAGTTTTCTTATAATAGTATTATGTTTTTAGCCTGTAAATATATAACTTTATCTAAATGATACAAAATAATAGCTTTACCCAATCGACTTTGTTGTGAGTTTTTATCGAATTCGTGCATTTTAATATTTCCCCGTTCCCCTTTCTATCAATGTATTAAAATGTAAACTCAATCCTACAATAAAATACATGTTTATTAATTAAAATTCCAAATTAGAATTCAAAATATTTTCTCTACTTTCTAAATTTTATACTGATCAAAGTCTATATAAAATTTACAACATGAAAAAAATAGTTTAAAAACTCAAATTATTAAGATAAGAGAAAATCCCACAGACACAGTTTCAAAATTGCTTTATTCCTCGGATACGGCCCTTAAAATATATTATTAAAAGGGTGGATCTGGATGAAAGACCTTTTTCAGGATCCAAATTTACTTACACAAGTTGAATCTAAGGAAATGCCGGCATAAAAAATACCGGCAAAATGTTTATTAAAATAAGGATAATCAGATCCAGTAAATAGCTTTACTAGATATTAAAACATTTCAAAATATTAAAATTTTAGAAGTCAGACTTACGCTTACATGTAAGAGGAAATAAGTAAGAATAGCTTAAATAAAAAAACTGATATTAAACATTTGAGTGAAATTTATTCTTATCTTTTATTTTTGGATAACAATAATCATAGTTTTCCTTAGATATTAACGATTTAATAATTCAGTATGGCTGACCAAACATTGCATAATTACCTTTAATTGCAATCTCAACCTAACAAAATTCATTAATACAATTCTAATAGTAGCCATTTACTGTATAGTTAACCTTAAATGCGGTTCATCCGAACTAAACTTAATATTAATTGGATATGGTTGGCAGCCCTATTGACAGCTGACAAATTTCCTAACCTCATAATTTTCAAACTCATTTTACAGTTATATGTGACTCGGGAAGGAACGAACAAAATGGTTCCTCCTGTTTTTATTATTTTTATTTCAATTTAAATTTTAAAATAAATTTTTTTTACCAGTGTACTTTGTCATAAAACCATTTAACATCTTAGTGAACATCCTTAAAAAAAGATGTAAGTTATTAATATTATTAGGGAAAATTTATCTCACTAATTTCCCTTTTTTTTGTAATTATTGTAGTCTCCCTGAAGATGAAAATGATAATAAAGATTTTCGAAAGCTTGGATTAACTTTAAAGAGTAGTCTTTCACTTGCTGCATGCCCCAATATTAACTAGTTTATATATATATATATATATATATATATATATATATATATATATATATATATATATATATATATAATTTTTTTAAACCATTCTACTAAACTATTTTTTTATTGTTTTGGCTATAGGTTTAGTAGATGTCTATATGTATTCTTCTTTCAAGGATAAAAAAAGGAAGGAATATATAGAAACAGTTTATTTCCTGCAAATACAGCTCTAGTCCTCTCTCCGTACGCATTTCATCCGCTTTGTGGTCTTGTCAGTGGAGCTGTATTGAACCGCGCCCTCTTCTACCTTCCACCTTCCAGGAAACATTTAATCTAGAGGGTCTCTGGCATATGTACCAAAATGCGCTGGCATTCCATCTTGTTAAATCCAAATGTCATTTCTTTTCAGGTCTTGATGATGAAATAAATTAATTAAATTGGTTTTAATTCTATTTTGTACCAAATTTAAGCAGGAAGTAGCCGTGGAAAGATCCTATAATGTCGTTTCTAATATGCCTGCCCAAACATTTAATTTTTGAAGAGGTTGCGTATGGTGTTCCATCATCCAATAAGGATAATGGTTAGATAAGTCACTTGTGTCTATTAACGAAGCCATTATGACAAAATATGGCGTCAAAAGATGATGAGATATGTTTTAAAAAATCAGATTGTAGATTTATAATGTTCATTATTTCTTGACAAAATTATATACGTCTACAATGATGGTCTTCTGATAGGTCCTAAAACCTTAGAAGTGAACTTTTTATACTTTTAGGACATCATGTATACTTTAAAAAAGTATATAATAAATATTGACAAATACAATACGCCATATAAAACATGTGTCTAATGTGTCTAATTAGTACTAATTATTTTTTCTTTTCAAGCGTATAAAATGAGATAGAGGGTTAGACATAATTGATTGCCTTGAATTATTGTTGGATCCTATTTTATAATGGCATCACTTGGATATATGGTGTTAGTTAATATAGTAAACTTCCAACTGCAATTATTTACTTAACTATGACCCTAAAGTTACCTTAATATCTGGAGCGGGGTTGCTTGCAAATTAGTACATAAGTTATCATCCTGCCGGCCATCACTTTCTATTATTTTGGAAGGAATAAGAAATACTGGTAGTGCAATGTTATGTTCTTATATACAAAGTATTATATAAATCGCATTCACGTGATTTGGAAAAAATGTCTAGAGAGGAAACTGAAGAATTTTTCTATCTAAATTTGGATAATGTCCCCATCTGAGAAATATTAAGTATATTAAGTAGATTAACCTTTTATTTTAACCTTAATCCTTGTGCAAAATTGAAATTAATGTTGTTTCTAGATATATTTCATAAAAGCCCGATTTTTAAATTAACTGAGGAACGTGATCCAAATGTTACTGGCGTGACTTTCAATAATTTAAAATACATTTTAAATAAAAATTGTAGCACTTCTTGTTCTTCATCGGATATTATTTTACTTATATATTTAGGTCAAAAATGGAAACCAAAAAGCGAAGTAGGATCATCAGTCACTAGAATAACTAAAAATAAGGAAAATGTTGCACTTCTCACATAAATATTGCAACAGTTGGAAAAATGTAACGAAATTTCAATAAATTACTCATTTATCTCTAAAAATAATACGGTAAAGAAGTTAAAGTTAATAATGCAGCCATTTTCGCAAGAAACTTTATATAAAATGAAGATATAAGATTTGTTCTGTACTACTGAGACATCAAGAGCGATAAATCTGTGTATTCTGGAATTCTAAAATGGCCCACTAACGTAGTTATACTATAAAATACAGCTAAAACATTGTTCTTTGACAAAGCGTTTCTTACTTCATTGCAAAGTTCAAACAATAACAGATTTTTCAATGTCTATATCGCCATTATTCGCAAAAAGTTACCGCAGTAAAATTGGTTTATGTTTTTGTTTTGATAATACAGATACTTTTATACGCAAACTTAAACTTTTTATATTTGGGAAAGGCATTCTTTAAATTTATATATAGGCCGGTTAAGGCTGAGCGGCATTTAAATAAAAACTCTATAGTGGAATTTTATTAAAACGTACAAACTTTTAAACTTTTGTCATTCAAAATCACGGACGTATATTGAAATAGAGCTCTATTGCTTTCTTACTCAATGGTAATGAGTAAAAATTCAGGTTTTGTGTTTGTAGGTTTTTCCCATGATCAAAACAGACAGATAATCTAAAAGAAACCACGTTAAAAGAGAGAAAAAACATCCAATATATATATATATATATATATATATATATATATATATATATATATATATATATATATATATATATATATATATATATATATATATTATATGGCTATACGAGGTGTGGCTATATAATAACGAGACTGCTGCTTCTATAGGAGAAGTAAGCATGCGCCAAAGGTGCACGAGCGACAGCTGTGTAGCGTGAAGCCTTCTCTTTCGAATATGGCGCCTCCCGTGTCTGTAGACAAATCAGTCTGGCCGTGGCCTTCGATTGTATGTAGTATTTTTTGTTTTGCTGAAAAAATTATAAGTGTGATAATAGAGGGCAAGAATTGTTGTGAAATTTCACATGAAACTTGGAAAAACAGATTATCTTTTATTAAAAAAAGTGTATGAAAATGAATGTTTATAACTTGCGCGATTTTTTCAGTTTTTAAGCTTTCAAGATGACTGAGAAGATGTTGAAGATGATTCACGCCCTTCCACGTCAAGAAGGAATGAAAATATTGAAAAATCAAGTAATCTGATGACCCAAATTTTGGAAAAAGAAGTCATGGGGTCTCCATCAAGACAATGCGCCGGCTCAGTCTGCATTGTCTGTCTAGATGTTTTTAGCCAAGTACAATGTCCCAGTCCCAGTTGGTATGTTGTATACAAACATACCAAATCAACTTGTCCACACTATTTTAGCAGAAAAATGGGAAATTTTAATGAAACATACATCGCTATCAAAAAATAATTTTATGGATGCCGTTGACCTCATTCTAAATACAAATTACTTTCAGTACGAAAACACCTTTTACAAACAACTCGATGGATGTGCTATGAGATCACCAATTTCATCCACCATTGCTCAGTTAATAATGGAATATTTAGAGGAAAAATTTAAGAGAAATTAAATTTTAATATAATATTTTTCAAACGTTTTGTCGATGATTGCATAGCAGCCGTGCCACAAAATAAAATAAATAAAATTCTCCAAGAGTTTAACAGTTTCAAAGGAAAAATTACAATTCACGTCCGAAACAGGAAAAAATAATAAAATAAATTTTCTAGATATGACACTTATATGCAGAAAAAACAAAATTTTAACTGAATGGTACACCAAACCAACTTGGTCAGGTAGATATCTAAACTGTTTCTCTAATCATTCAAAAACTCAAAAAAATAGTGTTATAATCGGTCTGTCTGATCGTGCTATCTCCCTAACGTCTCCAGAATCCCGACCAAAAATACTGCAAAAAGTAAAAAAGACACCAATAAATAATAATTTCAATGAAAAAACTATCACCAAAATAATTAATAATTAAAAATTAATAAAAAACATAGAACATAAACAGCAAAAATATGTAGCATTACCTTACACTAGTGAGCTGTCAGAAAAAATAAAATACATTTTAAAAAAGCATGATATTATCGTATGCCACAAGTCACATAATAAATATATTGTTCACAAATTTAAAAAGTAAAGCTCCTCTCATGAATAAATCAAATGTAATATATTCGATCCCTTGCACAAATTATCCCAAAAAATATATAGGCATGACGAGCCAATTGCTGAAGAACAGATTAAATGACCATAAATATACGAAAAACGGCTCAACAGCGTTAAACAAACACACACATGACGAAAAACATACTTTTGATTATTACAGTACCATAATAAAAAACAAAGATATGAATTACCAAAAATTACAGATAAAGGAAATGATTAATTAAAAAAACATTAAAACACTGTTAACGACAGAATAGATATGGGAAATTTGAGCCACATTTACACAAGCCTCATTTAAATAAAAATATTAAGTATTCGATCCTGTCAAATAAGAATCAAAAATTGAATATCCTCTTAAACATAAAAGTAAACGTGTACCTTATTTTATTTTTTTTGTGCATCGTAAAATATAAAAAATAAAACACACTCACATTCCATGTATCCTCAATAGACGATGTAAAGATTGAATTTCATTATTAATAAAGTAACAAGATGTCAAGGTGTGTATCGGTAAAACTAAATATTTTTTAAAAATTTAAATACTGTTTTAAAGTGTTTTGTTTGTTTTTTAAAATTGTAGATATGTTTCTTGTGTAAATGTTTTAATTGTAAAATATTTTTAGGAAGGAAAAGAAAACAAAAATTTTGAAAATGCCTTAAATAAATGGCGAAACGTCAATTGTTTTGCATTTTTTATTTAATAAAGAACCTAAACCTAAGAAAAGACAAAATAAAGAGACCGTTATATATATATATATATATATATATATATATATATATATATATATATATATATATATATATATATATATATATGTATACATATATATAACGGTTAAATATATTAATTTTGACCATGTTGCAGCTTATTTTTCTTGTGAAAACAATTTAAATATAACAGAAAAAACATTTTATTAACAACTTTATTTTGAAATGAAATCAATCTTCTTAAAATAAATCAACATATTTACAAAACTTCCTTTCATATTTTCAAATTTAAATTATCACAAAACCCATTTCTCTACATTCACGTTATATAAAAAAAAACAAAAAGAAAACAATCTAAATACCTAACGGAATTGGAAAAGGAAAAAGAAATGCCTACAATCTAATATTACAAGCAAATATAAAGTTTTTTTTTATTTCGATTCCAATTGAGTGCGTGTTTGAAATACCGATTGCCGCCAATGGATACAGCGTTCTCTGGTTGGAACTAGACCATGCTAATATTAGCACTGTCTCTAGACGTTCGGATTCACCTGAATGGGATGATCAATCAGAATACCGCAGATCCAAATTGGATTTGCTTCTCACTTAGTATTAAATTTGCGCCTTCATACAGAGCGATAAAAAGCATGTTCCTCTCGTACGTGAATCATTTTTAGTCTGAGTAAGGAAGTTCGAAATTTACATATAAATATACGGATGGATAGATTTATAAATGTTTTCTTAAATTGCCAGTCAATCAACTTTTTTACAAACTTTTATGTGACTTCATATGTTTGTTTGGTTTTATTACAAAAATCTTGTTATTACAATTCGATAGTGAATTATTTCAAAGTGGATTTTATTTAGTTATTAATTTATATTCAATGCCTGAATCCAAAGAAACACTTTTATTGGGACAAGTTGATGAGAGTTCATATGATGTAAGTGCAGGTTCAAAAAGGTTTATTTTCCACAAATGAATCCAAAACGATAAAATAAAACGTTTATAAAAAAGTATAAGTATGTATTGTCAGAAAATATTCACCCTTAAGGAGAATAAAATTAACAAATATGAAGAAAATTTAATGATACCACAAAAAGTAATAATTTCTTTTTCATTTCCATTACCTAATATTAAATAAGACCATAATATATATTGTCGATTTTCTAGACCACCGGTTCCCAACCATTTTCTTCTTGCGAACCCCTTCTAAAAACCAGAATAAATTGGCGAACCCCCTTTCTAGTCATTAGGAACAGTATATAAAATTTATTTTCCATATTGAATAACAGTTCATTACAAAAACTAAAACATAATAGTAAAACATTTACAAACACTCTTAAAACTGAAGTGAAATAATTAATACAAAATTTTTGCCTGTTTGGTAGAAAAAAATAAATTCTAAATATGGTTCGATGTCTGAAAGTTTGACAGTGTTGCCAACCCTACCATTTTAACGGTATATCTACCGTTTCTCAATGAGAGTTGCCGTTCTACCCGTTTTCATAAGTGATCTACATTTTTTTTACTCACCATTTGGGTTTTAATTTATTATATACTTATTTAAAGTAATTTTAAAAAATATATTATAATTGCATAGTTTTATCATTAAATTAATTATAGAACAGGTACGCCACCGAATCTAAACGATTTCATGCTTAAAGGCTCACGAATTTTTTCAATTCATTAGGTGGCGCTACGCTGCACACGTAAGCATGTTGTGATTTTATCCTTGTTTATCAGTGCACAATAAAAAAAGAACAGATACAAGTCTCACTTTTCACATATAGAACAGATTTTGTATATAGAGAGGTTGGTAGAAATTACGCAATTAATATTTTTAGTTCTTCTTTTTCGCTCAAAAGTAAAAAACACGATAGTAGTGATAGTAATGTAAGTGGGAAAGTTAATTTTAAAAAATGAACGAAACCGACTTGTATTCCTATTGATTTTCTTAAGTTTAACGAGATATACTGGCAACGCTGCTGGCTTGAGACAGTTGCGCTGTCCTAATATTATCCGTGCACATGGCTATAATACTGGCTTGGCTCGGCTAATGGCTTCGTGTGCAAGCGGCTTTAGATCAGGTTGTGTATGTTGAAAACTCGTTCTAACACAGATATGTTGTACAAAAGGGCAATAAAATTTTAATGGTCTTTTCCACCAAAACAGGATACTCATTTCTTACACTCTGCCAAATATCAAATAGTGACCTTTAAAAACAATTTTTAGGAAATTGTCAAAGGATAAGTCAATGAGTTTTTTTTTCCAGTGAAGTTAAAGAAGTATCCGAAATTATATCACCTTGAAAAGGATTATTATCCAGTTGTTAAATCCAAATATAATAGGTTTACTAGGAAAATAGTTCTTGAACGATAATTAAAGTTGTTTGAGATGTTGAGTAATATCCCTTTTAATATTTTCGTTAAGTTAAATTTCATTTTTCAAAAAAATGGTGCTGCAGATATTGAATCTAAAAGTTGAACTTCTTTAGCATGGCTGCTATTCTATCATGTACATTGAAAATGGTGATACGTGAGCTTTGTAAAGACAGATTTGAATCATTTAACTGAGAAAAATTTCGGCTAAGTATGCAAGTTTCTGCAGCCAAAGAACATCTGACACACAAGACGACAAATGAAATGGCTGGTCAAGAAAAATGCTTGAACTTCAGACTTCAGTTGAAACAAACGTTGCTACGAGAGAGCCATCTAAATTCTGTGTGAAGTAGTAAAGAACCGTGCAGGCTTTGAAAGTTTAGGACATATGGATGACTTTTCTCTTGGTATGATCTTCTTCTTTATTTCTTCGTTAAGTAGGGATGATTTAATCAATGTTCTGGTCGGCTAAATATGCAAGTTTCTGCTACCACAGAATATTTGAAACACACAAGACGACAAGTGAAATTGATGGACAAGAAAAATGGTTGAACTTCAGACTTCAATTGAAAAAATACTTACTACGCGAAAGGCATCTAACTTCTGTATGATGAAGTAAAGAAATGTGCAGGCTTCCAAAGTCTTCACAAAGCGCACGAAATGGATGAGAGTTTTCTCAGTTTCGCAGTTGAAAACGGTATCTTCAAGCAATATAGAATATTTAACGAAAGACGTGAAATTTACAAAGGTCACATTCATGAATAGCAGTACACATTTTAATCTAGTGTCCTTGTAGATTCCTTTTAAGATAAATTAAGACTTACCTAACGACGGCAAGAACATTTTTGATTACCTGGTAAGATATAAATAGTGAGAAGTACTCTAGTATGATTATAATAGAATTATTATGTTAAAACTATTTGAAAATATATAATGTTAAGCACTTGATGTAATAAAACATCGGAATATAACTTTTATTTAACATCAGTGATTACACACAACCTCTCCCTGGAGATATTTATGCCAAGTAGAGAGGATTGGGAGGGAGAACAAAATCTTCCGAAAAATGAATCCTGGTGGTATACTGATGGATCTCGATAAGATGAAAGAGCTGGAGCCGGACTATTCGGCAGGAGCACAGGAGTCAGAGAGTACTAAGCTCTCGGACAATGTGCGACAATTTTTACAGCGGAAATTTATGCTATTCTGCAGTGTGCCCATCTCTGTGAAAGGGACATAGACAGGAATAGAGTAATAAATATATGCTCAGACATTAAGGCTGCGATATTGGCACTGGAGTCTAGTGTCGTGACTTCGCAACTGATCGCTGAATGCAAGGATGTACTAAAAGGTATGATAATGCAAGGCTGCACAGTCAGACTCGTATGGGTCCCGGGTCACTCGGGCATACGCAGGAATGAGGAAGCAGACCATCTGGCAAAGTTGGGTTCGGCGATTGAAATGTATGGACCCCAACCAATATTACCTGTCCCAATTGCTATTGGCAAAAGGGAACTAAAATCATTGCTGGAAAGCAAATTTATTTAATCGTGGAGGGGAGCTCCTGTAATGAGGTGTACTAAGGAACATATAATTGGACCTAGTGCACAGCGTATTAAGGAGCTTCTCTCCTTGGGAAGGAAAGAGCTGCGAATTGTGGTGGCATTGTTGACAGGACATTGTCACCTCAGGGGCCATCTTCATAGAATCGGTGTCGAGGGCGACCCGACATGTAGATGGAGATACAGTTTTGTTACCGGAAGCAGTTAGGCAAGTTCAACTAACGAGGCTGCTTGGATTCGCAAAGGCGATCGGCCTCGAATAACCTGCAGATATGGTGGGATGTAAAGGGCCCAATGGAGGCCTAGGCATCGATGATCTAGTATCACCACCCCTTTTTCATTCATTCATTCATTCATCAGTGATTACCCGTCGCGGCTTCGCCCACACTCAATACCCCGAGAATTTTAGAAACGAGGGGCAATCAAACACCATTCTTATGTACCTTTTTGTGCATACGTTACAGTGAAATAGCCTTACTTTATTAGTCTTACAGAACTCCAAAACCTAAATGAAGATTCGTCAGTAAAAATAACATCTCACTAATCTATATCGATGTTCTTTTATAACTATGATAAGCATTTTTGGATGGGCTTTTCAGACAGTAAAGACTTTTGCCTCATTGTTCCTCACAAGGATCGTTTTCGTTCTTCTAGTATTGCGCTGTTATTAATCCTTAGCAAAAAATCAGAAATAGTGTTTATGTCCCCTTTTTTGTTAGTTTGTTTACTTTTGTTTACTATTTCAGTGCCATTTACGCTGGTGTGTACCGATACTCGCATAACTCAAGATCCAAGATGAAGATTCTTCAATAGGAATAACGTTTGATCAAGCTCTATGGATATTCTGTTGTGTTCAGACTAAATGTTTTTGGATGTGCTTTTCACATAGTAAAGATTTTTCCCTCCTTATTGTATACTTAATACCATTTACATTAAGTCACCGTGGAATCTTATTTGGGCCAACACGCATTCCCTTTCAAGTTAAAATTATTTGTGCTTATTGCAGATCAAGATATGGATTTTCTGGAACACTTGAATAATTACTTTATCTCGCTTTTTTGTAGTTTGCATAAAACCTCAATCTGCAAGATCATAGATATTGTTTTCTTGATCATACCTTTTCACTCAGTCCTGTGTGAAAGATTCAGACTCTCACATATTTTGCAGCGGCAACATAAGCCATTTTTCGCCTTATTCATGTTTACGCAAAAACAGCTTTGAATCTTTTATATTTCGCAATCAGTATGAACATGTCTGATAAATTTGATGAATATCAAGCAACTGACCACAGTTTTTGAATGAAATGAATTTAACCGATTTGTCATTTCTAATTGTAAATAAAATTGGAGACACTAAAGATGAAACTCTTCTTGTATCCCCTGAAAGAATAATTTTTAAAAAGAAAAATTCCATTTGCATTTAATTTTTTTTTTCAAAGTTCTGAGCTAAATTACTTGGCCGCCGTGAAGACTCAACCTCCATATAATAGAATTTTACTTATGGAGTTTCTTTAAACAAAAAGTTTATACCACTTTACAACCTAATGTCGGGATATTTTGAATAAGTTTATAACTGTTAAATGAAACATTTTTTTCAACTTTTTTAATACATATCAATGTTTAAAAAACATAATTTGTAAAACCTTTAAATAATTCATATATATATATATATATATATATATATATATATATATATATATATATATAATGTAATTGACATCTTCTGCACTTGGTAATTAAAGATCAATTGAAATAATTCAGTTTGCTGCCTGCTTTATATGCGGTAGTAAATCTTATTTATTGATTCGTTTTGGCTTCGCCAGCTTCTTGAGAGTCTTTGGTGATGTCAGTTTAGGTGCCTTGCTGGTACACAGATCTCGCTTAAGGAGAATTTTTCAGGTTGAAGGAAGATTGAATGCATCGTCTTTCTTAATCAGATTGCCGATCTCTACTTTACGGTCTGTGGTGAAAATGGTTTCGATATTGTGTGTCTTGAGAATTTTTGAGATTTTGTCTATGGTACCAAGAGATTAGGAAGAAATACTGTGGAACTTTTCGCTTGGTTTTCTCGATTTTTCAGGGCCAAGCTTTTGTTTTTTAGAGTCTTGTCTGTTTGTTTTTTTTTGTAACCATTATTTGTTAGGGCGTCATGCAGTACGTTCATTTCGTGGTAATTTTCTTAATCTGTAAGAAACTGAGATCGAAACGCAAGTGATTTCATTACGGCAAACAATTGGACGAGGAGGAGGACGGCTTTGAGCCATCTTCTTTTCTTTTTGGTACGATTTCTAGAAAAGGTAGTTTTTTTTCCTGTTCTATTTCCATGGTGAATTTGATTTCTGGGTGTATACTGTTTATATGGTTTACAAGATTATTGAGATTTTCTTTTCCATGTTCCCAGATAACGAACGTATTATCTACGTAACGTAGCCACAGTTGAGGTTTGTGTATAGGAGTCTCTAAAGCTTTTGATTCGAAGTCTTTCATAAATAGATTAGCGAGTGCAGAAGATAGCGGCGATCCCATAGGGGCTCCCATGACTTGTTTATATCGCTGGCCTTCATAAGTAAAATAGGTATCGTCGAGGCAGTATTTAGCCACTTCGATGGTATATTTGGGCAGTATTTGTTTTCTGTTACAGAAAGAGTTTCTTTGACTGATATTTGCGTGAAAAGTGATGTTAAGTCGAAGCGAATGAGAAAATCTTTTTCTTGTAGACGTATGTTTTTAATTATTGCGCAGAAATGTTGCGAGTTTTTAACGTAGGTGGCTGTTTTTTCGACGAAGGGTTTGAAGAATGGTGGCTAGATGTTTTGCTAGGACCTGTGTTAAGGAGCCAACAGAGTTTACTGTTAGTCTTGAAGGTGCTCCGAGCTCATGTATTTTAGGTAAGACATAAAGTTTAGGACCTATGAATGACGTTTCCCTCGATATGACCTTCTTCTTTATTTCTTCGTTAAATGGAGATGATTTAATTAATACTTTGGTGGTCTTT
Source organism: Diaprepes abbreviatus (assembly GCA_034092305.1). Taxonomy (NCBI): domain Eukaryota; kingdom Metazoa; phylum Arthropoda; class Insecta; order Coleoptera; family Curculionidae; genus Diaprepes; species Diaprepes abbreviatus. The sequence continues at coordinate 10,910,076 of JASJET010000068.1, forward strand.
CTAGAAAATGGTGAATGAGATTACACCGAAGCGTCAGCTGCCCTACAGTCCTGATAAAGACTCAGAACACACACGGGATATATATATATATATATATATATATATATATATATATATATATATATATATATATATATATATATATATATATATATATATATATATATATATATATATATATACAGAAACTTTTATTTGAAAATAGAAAATAAACAATTTATGTTACATGACACAAAAAAATGAACATAAATTTTTTTACAATTCACTTTTTCCATGTGTATAGCCATATATTCTGAACCTTTTTTGTTTGCAACTAGGTACCTATTTTCTTTTCCAAACATAAAGATAAACATTTTTTATTTTATTGTTTCCCCATACAAAGAGGATGTTAAAAAAAATGGCATCGTTTTGTAGTATAAAATAAACATATTCGTTTTACAATGCGTAGCTGTTTATGCAAATACTGTTCATTTTGGAAATGGGTGGTTTCGTTGTCAGGAAAGTGCTGTTTGCGGCCGCTTTTCTTATTTTATTGCCATCTAATCTTTATTTAGCAGTTTTTATATTTTTCTTGATATGTAAGTTGTAATTTTAAACATTACAGTATATAACGTTCACAACAGTCTTTCTCGAGTTGCTATATTAAAAACAAAGTTCAATTGTGGTTTAGATATAAACAAAGTTAAAGGGGTATAAGCTAAGTTTATTTTTTAGTATTTGAATCAAATTTTTTTCTATAAGAATCTTTTTTTTATTAGTTTTCAGAAATGTGATTTTACCACAAACCTTCGAAATGTGCTCCGAATTTTTCAGGCTGTTGGAGCCACAAACGGCGAAATACGTACGAAAAACTGTTTATGTACATATCGGGCGCCTGCCTTGTTTCGAAAAAGCCCGTACTTATCAGCGGGCACACATCCGATTTCCTGTTAGTAATCTATTTTACCTTGAGAGTTGTGCCATTTAGATGAATTTATAGTTTTTTAAGTGATTTATTTATTTGTGTTTTGTCTGCTTTATTTACTGTAATTAGCTTTACAAATGTTTACGTGTTGCCAAAATCAGGGCAAATAGATTTTCGAAGTTCAGGTCGATCGATCGTCAGCGAAACATTTTATAGTGCGCATGCCCAAAAGTACTGGACTGTGTATATTTTAAAATCGTAATTAAAAGACTATTGCGTAATATTTATAAAATTGCTGCCGTTTATAATACCGTCAAAGTACAGACTGTATACAGCGTTTTTGAATTTCGCGGAAAATTTTAGATATACTTTGCGAACAGCACTATGTCTTAAAATTTAATGGTTTTAAAGATAATCGCCTCAGAGTAGGGGCCAGAAAGGTCTCTATTGCATATTTAATTTAGATGAACTCAACAATTTTTTTTATGTCTTTTAAATTGCTGAACACGATTTTTTAGTTCAAAAGTTCTTCCAAGTGGGAAGAAGCGTGTTACAGAGAAATAATTTTGTAAACATTAGATTGATTCAATTTATATTTCCTTAGTTTCCAGATAAACACACATTTAAAAATGTGATTTTTGCGATTTTGTAACTTTTATAACTTCTAACTGAACCGAATCATTCTACAATGAAAATAAATACACGATAATATTATCTTGTAGTTTTGGATATAAGTCAATAGCCTTTGGATGTTTACGTATATGTGCCGCCTGTATGGTGCGGAGAGGGAAGTCCACATTCAGGCGTACTATGCCGTCAAAGATTCTTTGATTACATGTATAGAGTGTAGCATTTTCATCTCGGCCATGGATGCTACGATATTTTGTATAACCAGTATTTATTTTTAACGGACTAAATAAAAAATTCTACATTCGACCGCCATCTGCGTGTGATTTTTTATGCAGATACTTCAATCACCGCAGACCGTCGGCACCGATTTTGAATGAAGTTTTTTGTATTATATATTCAAGAAGTTGTTACGGTGGTCTCATATTATTTTGGCCTAAATTGGTTCAGTAAAATCTAAGATGGCGCTGATAATACGACGAGAAAAAAAATTTTGTCCAAATTTCTTGAAAATTTTTAAGGGGGAGTTTTCGGAGTCGTACATAACCAATTCAAAATTATTTTTAAAAAATTCATTATTTTACATCTCTCGATTTTGTCTAAAATTGATAGAGAGCTGTTTTTGAAGGTCCAAACTACCAATACAAGATTATTTTTAAAAAATTCAATATGGCAACTAAAATTTTAACATATCTAGATTTTGCACAAAATTTTGTTACTGGAAGTTTCTGAGAGTGTTTTAAAATTTAATATTGTTTTAAAAAATTCATTATGGCAGATGCAACATGCGGTCTAAAAATTTTATCTCTACAGATTATGTTCAAAATTAGCACTTGGGGGTTTTCAAGGGGGCGGATTAAGATTAGATTAAAAGTCTAAAATTATGTTTTTCAAAATTCAATATGGCGAATCAAATATTATGGGTAAAAAATTTTACGATATTCACATTTCTTCATTTTTCTTTAGGGGGTTTTCGGAATCATCGGTTACGAATTTGAAATTAAGTTGAATGAATGAATGAATGAATAAAAAAGGAGTATTGATAATAGATCATCGATGCCTAGGCCGCCATTGGGCTCTTTACATCCCACCATATCTGCAGGTTATATTCGAGGCCAATCGCTTTTGCGATGCTCATTGGTTTGAACATACCTTGAGTACGCTTTTTTACAGTTTAATATGACAGATACAGTATGGGGGACTATATTTATATTTTTTCGATTTTGTCCAGGTTGATATTGGGGGGTTTTCGGAGAGTATATTACGGATCTTAAATTAATTTCTTCACACTCAATATACAGGACGATCTCGGACTAAAAATTCACATGTCTCGAGTTCTTTAAATACCGATATTAGGCGGTTTTATGGATATAGGTTACGACTCTAAAATTTATTAGCAGACTAAATATTTGTTTGGTACAATTTCATTCAAAGCCCGTGTCGGGAAAATTCTCAGATTCACCAAATTTTTTGTTGTTCAATGTAGTGTGATTTACAACTATGGATAAAATGGGTACTTTTTTTGCGACCTGAGAAACTCAACTCAATTCAAAACTAAAAACCGAAAAAAAAACAAATTTGAAAAACATTTGAGCCGACTTCTAATAATAAGCAAAAAGCGAAAAATAACAATGTCAATTCTTATATGAAATTGAAGTTTTTACTAAATGAAACAAATAACTACTAACATGAGATGCATAAAACCTGCTGTAAAAATGCAATTATAAATAAAATATTTCTCAATTTTTTATATTAATCACATTTTATCAGATGTTAATTTGGCGCCGACTTCAAAAATTTCAATTTTGTACAAAAATTTATATTTATATTTTTCACTTTTTAGCGCTTGTTTAGAAGTTGATTCAATTTTTTTACGAAAATTTTTTCGTTTACAAGTCTTAAATTATCACTTAATATGTCATGTTGTAAATACCACTGGTTGGTTGTATCTCATCTATTCGTTCCGTCGTAAAAGTGATAACACTATGTTATTGCGAAACCTTATTGTGGATATACCCTTATGCTCGATGGCGTGCCGGGATTTACACGTGACAAATCACATAAGTGGGATTGACAGCTTGAACATTGGTTACATTTGCTTATCAACTGTTGACGAGTTAAGTAGTGCCTTTTCTAGTTCTTCTTTTTAAGAGACCAACGCCCTTCTAGAGGTGATTTTTTATAAATATTTTATACATTGCCTTATATCGATGTTGGTATTTATTTCAGGGTTTTTCTTGTCCGGCCAGAGCTACAATTTCAAAAAGAAATTGATAAATAGATAAACACAAAAGATATATAAACTTATTTTAAACCCTGACAAATCTAAAATAAAATCGACTAAATTTCACGATTTTTGGTGTGCTAAAACCAAAACTAAACTTATATTCTTAGTATTAGTCCAGTTTTGGAGTTTTTAATTTCATTGTTATTTTTGTGTTCAGCACTGCACTCTTCATACAAAATACAACAAATAGATTAAAATTTGTTGTGTAGTATTACGGAGCATTCGGAAGAACTTATTTACTATGAATCTCGGATATAAACATAAATAGTAAAAGTACCACGTTGCCAAATCTCTCGCTAGTTACGACCAGATGATTTAAATGAGTTGAATAAAGTTCCGTATTTAATTATTTTTTTATAATATTAAAATAATATTTAAGACTATATAATTTTTTAATAGTATTTTAATTTAATTTATCAAATATTGTGTACTACACTTCATTTATCTCATGTGGTAGTGAATGGACCTCCTTAATACTTGTTAAAAGAAATACAAACTCTACATTTAGGTGCTTACATATATACACATTTAAACTTTTATTGTAAATACTTTAATTCCCAGCTTAAATATCCATATACCAACAATAGCTATTATTTATTTATCTAAATGGTAGGGATCGAAAAAAAAAAGATGGACGACCAATTGAAAACAATAGGGTCCTATAGTTTACCTACGAGACCCTAAAAAATCAACCGTAAATAAAGGTAGATTGACAACTAAATGGGGAAGCCGGCAAATATCGCCTTAAGAGACAGCAATAGGGCAAATATAGACATTTAATGGAATTGTCAGGTCATAGGTGGGTCTTGAGGTATTTATTTAGGCCTCTAGACTTACGAGTAGTTTACAGGAAAGGTCTCAAAAAGCTACAGTCGAAAGTGAAAAGCTTAAACATGAAATTTAATTTGATTGTAAAAGTAATGGGGTTTTGTAGATTTATTAAGTTTAGTTGGTACAAATGCATTTTTGACATTCTAGGTGATTCAGTATATTGTAATAAAAGATGAGAAGTGGATTTTTAGAAAAATATTACAAGGAAATAAACCTAAATTTTTAATTTTGTTTTTAATTCAAATATTTCTAGATATCAAGTTAATGTTTATACAGGGTTGATTCCATAACTGCTTAATTAACGGTGAAAGTAAAGTGATAGCAGATCCGAGTTTTCTTCTATTTGATAGTGCATTCCATATGCCAGTGACATCAACAACTGTCAATAGTCGATGTCACTTATAAATTTTTAAAATGGAAGAACAATGTTTAAATTAGGTAACCATTCACTTTTAATAAATCAAGAAACTCTACTTCTATTATGTAACCTATTATTCTGTAAAAATACTTTGTAAATAGTTAAAAATGTACATATTAGAAGAATTTATTGATAATTTTTGTTGTGAATAAGATATTTAGGTACAAGACAAACACAATGTGATGGCACCTCCACTGCCTACACGTCGCAAGCAAACTGTAGGCATGTCGAGTCCAACAAATGGTCCACCAGATCTATTGACGCAAGAAGCTCTACACCAGCGCAGTTAGCAAACTCCGCTTCAACTTCATCTATGCCCACACATCCATAAACATTCATTTTCCACAGTTACAAGTGCAAGAAGCCATCTTAGCAAATGGGACTATATATCAGTGTCTTATCTTACACCACCAAACCACAAGTCAATGGAATAAGAAAAGTTAAGACAGAAGTAACATGGTACATTCACTCTCGGTCTCTTACTTAGTGGAATTTGGCAGAGAATGGAGTGACTGTAAGTATGGGTGGTTAAAACAAGGGCTCATACACGTCAAGGTTCATCCGATGTGACGCTATTTTCAGCCGTGTGACGTTAGTATCACATCATCAACGTACATGGCAAACACCCCCTCCTACCCACACGACAAAGCGACACGACAACATTCTCCAGACAGACTTAACTATATGACACTGCTTTATTTCTTCTTTTTTTGCTTAAATATCTTCCCATTAGAGTAATTATCCTGTCTATGTTGTTTTAGGAAAGCTACTGCGTCAAAACGAAACACTGTGATTTGGGACAATTTTCTTGAACAAAGTAGAGCTACGCCATTCATTTTTTTTTATCTCTAACCGGGTATCTAAATATATTTATTATTTTCCTGACACTACTCTTGACCAACTCGGGAAAGGTGGTTTGGATCGCTATTTTGTTGGAAAATAAAATATGCAGTAGTATTTTCTACTGTGCAAACCAATTTATAGTGACAATTCTACTTTTTTTCTATTCATCGCTGGGATCCAGCTCTCTAAGACCGAGGGAAAAACATAAAAATATAATATTTTATAAATTGACGTTTCCAAATCCAAAATTTCTAGTCGTTCATTTTAAATTTCAACAATAACAAATTGCCTTACCTTTAATAATTTTATAACACTCCAATTATGAAATGTTGTGTTTATTTACCGGTCGTCGATCATGCAAATTCACCATGTCGGCAAGGTCGCTTTCCGGATCATGATGAACCGAGGTTGTGAAGAAGGCGATCTGTTGGCTTGATGAAAAATAACAAAACATAAAAAAAGAACGAGCACGCTTGGGACAAAAATTAATCGTCAGTCACAAAGGGGAGTCGAGCCGTTGTAAGGGGAGTCAGTGGTGAATCAGCAAATTGCCGAGAAAACTGGTGAGCTCGTGTAAGAGAAGCAGTTAGAAATTCCAAGCGTGTCGCCAGTCCAGAGCAGGTCAACGAATAGCAAAAACCAAGTAACAACCCCGTCAAGAGTCCTGACATGAATCCGACTTTAATGTAGGTCAAAAAATTAATTTATATGATGTGCAGCTCAAAATAGACAACGTTGTGCTTATTTTGAATAAACTATTTTTTTAATATAAGCCGAAGTAGAAGAGTTAATTTAGAGTTTAATCTTTGATGACCAAATTTCCGAATCCTACTTCCCTAGCCACACCCCTAAAACTAGGTAATATTATGCTTGCCCTTTAAGAAGAGCTACGGCCTTCCGTACCAAAGCTTACTCTTGTATATGATAACACGGAAAAATCCATTAGAAAAATTCTCAAAGAAAATAAAATGACCCCTAATAAACTTGCTTCAGCAATTATCGAAAGACATCCTGAAAGACGTATGCAATTTTGCCAAGAAGTACGAGTATTGGAAGTTATAGACATCAACCTGATTTTGTAAACCATATCTTATTGTCTGATGAGCTAACATTCGGTCCCCAGGCATAACTTCCGATATTGACTTAATCATTATCCTGATTGGACGATGCAACATCATAAGCAATACTCTTCTTCCTTTACAAAAATTTAACGAATAATTCATATTGCAAAATACAATTATACCCGATTTAATAAATTTATTTCGTGATCAACAGAACGCCCTGATATTAAGAAGATTGTAGTCTGTAGTACAAGACCTCTTTACAGGAACTTGGAAAGTGAATTTCAAATGCAACGTATAATATCCCTCATCAACATTTGCGGAACGTGCTTTCCCTATTTTCAGAATGGCTTGGGCGCTGGAATTATTATTTATTATTTTTCTTTTAAAAGGATTTGTATTCTTATATGTTTAATTGTCAATACTTTCAAAATGATTAAATTTACTCTTAGGTTATACTATTAAGGGTGATTCTCCGGAAAATTTATCGATCGATTGTGGGAAAACTATAATTAGAAAGAATCTGAAATTTTGACAGTGTATTAAAGTGCATGGCGACAACCGGCTCAAATATATTTAAGATGCCCGGCACTTTCATTTATGCCGGAAGTAGATGTCAACTTGCTTATTTTAAATGAAACACCCTACATATTATTGCATTTTTGATTTCTACGTAAAATTCTAGACATATTTTATGTATAATGTTCTATACTTAAGTCTCACCCTTTTTGACATATTTAAATTTTTATGTCAAAAATTGCGTTTGCGGACCAAAACTTTACTATAAATTTTTCCTATAAAGAAGTCTTTGTTATTTAATTTGGGTTAGTTTTCTTGTACACGAAAATCGACTTTAATAGTCTTTTTATAATATTTTGAAAATATTGTTACAGAGTGGTCAAAGAAGAAGAATAAAAATTATATTTAAAAAATTGTCGAAAGTTCATTTTTTCAAATAGAAAGCACCTATTTTTATAATTTTATCATATTAAGCATTAAAATTAAGGGTAACTTTGTATCAGGTTGTCTATTCCAAAAATTTGTAGTTTTCAAAATAGTGGCGAAAATAAAACAATCGATGCCTACAGAATTGTCACTATTTCTTGCCATTTGCCATTCATTAATATTAATGTCGGGGCGATTAAATTACACGCATGAAGATTATTTAAACTTATTTATTATTTATGAAGAATGTGATAGAGTTATTTCAAGAACGTGCCATACATTCGCGAACCAATATCCGAAAAAACAGAAATCAACACTACCAACTGTTAAAGAGATTATAGAAAACTTCAAGAACTTTAGACCTATTAAAGCTAAAAGAAATAGAAATAAACCAGTTGTTAATAAAATAAGGTGAAAAAAATTATTTGAGTAAATGTTCAAATTGACGCCCTTGAACTTCCAAACATTTTTCGCATGACTATTGTGTGGAGGCGCCCCATCATGTTGATAAAATATATTTCTGTGATCAGCAAGCGGCTAGTTATCTAAATAGTTCACTTCCAAATTTCTCAAGATGTCGAAGTAGCTCTCACTTATAAATTAAAAAACGTATTTTGTATCTAGAAGTCTTCAAAAATGGTTAACTTACCATTTAGATTATCTTGGTAGAATTCTATGGCGACGTATAAGTGACATCATCATTTGACAGTTGTTCACGTTACTGGCATATGGAATGCACAGTGAAATAAAAGAATTACAGTTCAGATGGTTGAAAAAAACCTGGATGCTATCGATTGTCCAACCCTGTGTAAAGAAATAATAAAGTCAGAAATGTTACTTACAACCTTATTGTTCCATGATTCAGAAGAAGCCCTTAAAATTTAAAAAGTAATTTTGAAAATTGTTTACATTTACTTCATATTAATTTTATGATTTTTTAGTGTTGATAAATTTTTATTCCAAATTGAACTATTTCTCTCTTGTCTTAAAATATTTTTTTATTAAATAATTATGATAATAAAGGTTAAACTGAAGTATAACGTTTGCCCGTTACATCAAAAATATTATAAGAAACACTTTAGATAACGGTTCTTTTTATATTTGAAACAAAATTAGTGTATATTATTTTTACGGAAAAATTCTTAACTCTTTATAAAAGTCCATTTTAGGTTTATAAGCTTTTGCCTTTATAATGTCCCGCCTATTTTAACATTATAGCTATACTTTTAAGCTTCTACTTCTAGAAAGTTGTATAGCTTGCACCATTTTGCTTGTACATCGGCAAACTTTAAGGGCTCATAACTTTCTTAAAAATTTTAAATACAAGCATCAACTTTAAGCGAGATTTCTGGAGAAAAGTTTTTATTTTACCAAAACATAAATTCGGTAAGGTGTTAAACGTCATGTGCTCAGGAGTGTGGAATAATATTTAGAAGAATACATATCTTTATAAAAATGGTCCAATGATTAAAAAAAAATTTTTAATTCTTATAAATACAGGTTTATTTGGCGAGCTGTTTAGAACAAATTGTAACAATATTATACGATTGCTCAACTACAAAGTTCTAATGTACGTAGTAATTGAGTTATGACGAACAATACCAAACAACAACACTGTAATGGATAAACAGACATTTGTCGAGAAAATTCGAATGGGAGTTTTCGAAATAAGAGTATTTGGGAAGATAATTTTTTAAACGACTATCTCTAATTTTACTAATTTTATTAATTTTAATAATTTATTTTTATTTAAATAGTTTTTTGGCCTTTCTCCATGGTTTTTAATTTTCTGTTTTCACAATGGCATCAAACAAGGTGCTAGTATTTTTATTTCGCCATTTTTTCAAAGCTAGAAATACAAAAGGAAACTATTGTTAAATACTTGATTGGGTAGTCTATTAATTTATGATAGTACACCGTAAATAATTAATGAAACAAAATTCGCTTTGTTAAACTTATAACTTTTATTAATAAATTATCGTGAGCGCGGGTTCATAACACTGTTCCATTCTCAAACGTAATGCCTTAAAAACTACGGATTACATCATTTTATAGGGATTTTTTAGCCCGCACATTTTTTATTATTATTATCTAGATACTAAAAGCAGAACAACGAACAACGGAGAATTTTGTAGGTCTGTTTGATCATTAAGAAGGTTAATTGTTTTGGTTTTATTGCACCTACAAATTTCTATGGCCTCTAAGATATTGAATATTTGACTTTTGGTTACGGTATGGAAAATTTGAGTATTGTTAACTTCTGGAAAAATGTGGCCTGTTTCTATCAAATTGTTAAGGAAACTTAAATTATGTTTTTTCAATAAAAATGCACTTTTGTGTTCTTTAAATTTTGTATGGAAATTTCTGCCTGTTTGTCCGATGTAACAGCTCTTGCAATCCAAACAATTTTGGTCTATAAACTCCTGACTTTTGTAGAGAAGAAATTTTGTCTATGACATTAAACATGTGTGACAGTTTTTCTGACGATTTGAATGCGATTTTTAAATTTTCTTTTGTTAAGATATTAGCTATTGTCTATTTGAAATAGTTCCAAAATACGTAAGGGTGGTGCATTGAATGTTATTTGTATTTATGTTGGGTGAGTATATTCGATTGGGAGTAATTTGTTTTTATTTTTTATTTATTAAATTGTTAATTTGCACATCACTATAATTATGCGATTTATTTGTTGAAATATTTTTTTCTTGTTTGTGTCTGTTAAAAGGATTGTCAATGCTCTGTGTATCATAGACTTATATGCTGCAAGTTTATGAGATTCAGGGTGTATGGAATATTGTGGGATAGTAGAGTCAGTGAAAGTAAGTTCTCTGCAAATGTCAAAGAAAAAACTATTGTTTATTTTTGTCATCTTGATATCTTAGAAACTTATTTTATTATCTTACCGTTTTTCATTGTTAATTTTATTTTGTTGTGTATATTGTTGAGATGTTTAATTGTATCTTCTAAGTTGGTTTCATTACTTGTGAAGCAAGAAAGCATGTAGCTAACATATCTATTCCAAAAAAAGATGTTTTTTTTGAAAAGTTTTCTTCGAAATTTGTTATAAAATTTTCTGCCAGCAGGGGCTTAGGGGGAGCCCACCATTATGATGGATAGAGTGGTTTCAGTTATTTGTAAGTAATCTTTATTTGGAATATTTGAGAACATATATTTTTGTGAATATATTATACAGTCGTATTGCTAAGTTTCTTAAAGGACTGTCTGTGTAAGAGACAACTGGTCTTATGGGGGCATCTTTGTGAATTTTAATTAAACCGTATAATCTAGGTGGTATAGGGTTCATATTAATTATTTTAAATTTGTCTATATCCAAAATTTTGACCTGAACGCCTTTTACTGTGACCTTAAGTTTATTTTAGACTTTTATTGTTGGATCTTGTTCGAGTTTTGTTGAATTTTTTTTTCAAGATAATTTCTTAAAAAAGAAAATCTTATGTTACTCTTCTAGTAGGCAAAAACAATCACTGGTTTAAAAAATTTCTGATATGCATACTAGGGTAGCCATTTATATCTCGGAAATAAAAAATAAAATGTCAAAATTTACTATGGATATGGCAGATGGCACCAGTGTTGCCAATTTAAAAATGAATTAGCAATATAAGTGAGTGACTGGGATTCGTGTTTTTTTTTGGCTATTTAAAATCACAATATGCCACTAGTTAGCCACTGTATTGAAGCTGAAGAGAAACAAATTGAAGCTCTGAATGACATAGAATTTTAAATAGACTTAAATAGTAAAATAATATAAATAATATATCATTGACATTGTTAACATTAGTGTCAGTTTCCTTTACTGCCGCATCTGACAGAAATAAATGAATATTTCAGGTAAAAACTTAGATATTCTAAATAATTTGACTGGCCGGTTCTACGAGACACCCTGTGTCAAGTTATGAACATTTCACTTTTCTCTATTATCTTGATTTTTATTAAGTTAAGGTCGTTTAATAAAAAAAAATCTAAGAACATTTCCTTCTGGATAAAGCAATAGAAATAGGTACGTAATACAGCTTGTTCGTGGTAATGTTCACTTTTACAACCTGTTTATTTTTATTATGATGACCACCGTATACCAACAGAACAACAACAAAGTCCACATTGACTTTTATAGGCAATCACACGAAAATATTATTTCAATAAAAACTTGGTAGGGATTTGACCTTTCGTAAAAGCTTGGTGAAAGGGATACACTAGAAGTATATTACTTTTATTCAGTGAAAATTCTTTTTTCAGGAATTGACTGAAGGGGGAAATAATTCTTATTCGGATAAGAGCAACAACGCTTGGGAATATTGCAAATAAAATATCATAAAATCCAAATGTGGCGCAAGTTCCGCAACAAAAAAATATATATTTTTAAGAGATTTTTCTACACGGGTTTAATACGGGGTATAATCAAATAGATTGGAAGAAGATAAACTAAAAATATCATATACTAATTGAATAGATCTTATTCTTGTGTTTGAGCAGATTAAAATAAGATATATAAGAGAAAAAATAATATGATATTTATACAACCTTGCGAACTAATGTTTGTAAAGTGATAGTTTAAGTAGCTAATCAGCAACAATGTCGTGCTAATTTAGATATACTAAATTCTTATAAAGTATTTTCATAAATGCTTTTTTGATATTAAAATTCCACGAAAACCCTAAATGCATTTTAATCGACAGGACTTAAGAGAAGAGACACGATCTCATACGAGTATTTTCCTTCAATTCTGGGGCTTGTTTTGGAGAAACTCGACTAGGAAGAAAGAAACGTAAATATGAATGGTCAGACAGGGGTGGATCCACCCTCTCTCTTTGGGGGGAGCGGTAATATCACAAAAGTACAATATGGCTAACGAAAGCAAGTGATCGATGGGGGGGGGGAGACCAGCAACTTTCCCACTTCTAGTGTAAAAGGCAAGGTCGAGTCTATTTTTCTGAATTTAAAGGTCTTGGAGAAGGAGAGAGGTGATCACAAGAGAAAACAAGTTGCCGACAGGGGGGGGGGAGGATGCGAACAGCATACATATTCCTAGTATAAGAGGCTGAATCGGATCTATTTTCCTGAAACTCTTGGAGACTGGGAGCTATAGCAAGAAAAACAAGTTGTCAATGGGAGGAAGTGCCAGCACCATACACATTCCTAATATAAAAGGCAGAATCGATTCTATTTTCCTGAACTCAAAGCTCTTGGGAATGGGAGGGGCGATCTCAAGCATACACATTCATATACTCTATTCAAGAACTAGAGAAAGTAATAAAACTGTTACCGAAACCTCCAATGTACCTACTCCAGTGCCGCAGATAACTGAGGACTGCCGTAAATCTAATTATATTTAAATATTATAAACTTTTATAAATTTACTTCAACAATAAAATTTCTGATAGTTCAATTTAATTTCTGGCAATGAGCAAAGTACACCTTACAGTATGTCCTTACTGATTTATCTTGTTTGTGCGTGTTTTTATATATTATTTAAGATTGGTGAGATACCCAAAAGATATGGCTTCCACATCTATATTTATTCCAAAATCGTTAAACCAGGGCATTTTTTTCCTCAACGAAAAACTTATTACGATGAATGTTTATGCCTTATGATATCAACATCTAGATAATAATGTTAAAAGCTCTGTTGAGATGTGTTCCAACATGACGGGAGTTGGAAAGTCTACTGTGTACTGAATACTGAAGGAGAAAAAAACGACTGGAATTGTTAGTACTTCCAAGCCACATTCGATCACAGGCAGACGAAAAATCTCGTTGGAAGAAGAGATGTAAACTGCAATAAAAGGAGTTGTACATACATTTTATTATGAGAAGCAGATCCCAACCGTCGACAAAATTCTAATTAAAATCAATGAAGATCGGGATTTACCTGAAATTCAAAGAACTTAGCTCTGAAAATTGCTCAGAGAACTTATTTTTTGCTGGGAAAAAACAAATAATAAATCTGTTCTTATAGATCGTCCCGAAAATGTACGTTGGAGAGGAAAATATCTCTCTCTAGTAAAAGGTAGAATTGCTAGAAATAACACAACGTACAAAATTAGTAATTTAACTGAACTTTTGAAAGATTTTTTTGAATAAAGTTACTGCAGAAAATTGGGAAAAATTCATATAATAAAAGAATAAAAGAAAATGTGGAAACTCGATCTCATGATCGGTGAGATAGAGGAACCAATTATAATTAATTTGAGCGAACTTCACTTCACTGACTTTGATTACGAATTAGATACGTAATGTTCATCAGCGTAAACACAAGTTATTATTTAAATTTTCTGTAACGTATAAAAATTAATTACATATGAATGCCTTTTTAGTGTTTAATTGTAATTCTGCAGATGGCAAACAATTTTAATGCGACGTCACCATAACCAGAAACTCTTTGAACCTGGTTGAAATAAACTGACCGCGAAAATACAACTTAAACACAGGTGTGCAAGTCGACTTGCAACATTCATTAAACTATTGAAACGAAATTAATCTCTACGTCTTAGATAGGCAACTACATATTCGCCCCAATGTATTATTTTGGATTGCATTAAAATTGCGCACTAGATAACGCTTCCAGGCGTAATACTGTAATACAGACAAATTATTCTTCAGATTTAGGAGAAGTCAAAGTCAAATTATTTCAGTAATTGACTGCTGGTCACTTATAATCTAGGTAAAAAATTTATTTCAATTTAATCATTAAATTATCCGTAGAAATTAAAAAAATATTTATGCATATATTTATTAGTATGTTTTATTTAAATTTGCAATTTTTCTGGGGGTTGCGCAAACCTGCAAATGTAAGAAAAAGCTACTACTGCCAGAGAGTGAGAGTTAGGAGTTGATTAAAGGGTAAAATAACAATAACAATTCAAGAGCTTAATCTATCAGTCATTTTTTATGAATATTACTTATTTGGAATGGCAGCAACATATACGAAGAAAATTTATTGCATAGTATCACTAAGTAATTTAAATTCAAAAATGAATTTGGTTTTATTTATATTATGTCCCTGTAAGAGGAACATACCTAAAAAATGAGCTAGGCCGAGGGACCCCGTTAAAACCCGACTCTTAAGCTAAAACCTACTAAGCCTATGGATAAATTGAGCAATTTAAAATAGTAATTTATTCAAGCTTCGTCTGTACTTTATAAAAATCGATGCTAGAAACTACTTAATTACTTACAAAAAAAAATTAGATAATAAATCTAGTTTGATTTATGTTTGGAACTAACGAGACGTGTGGTTTGCTAAAAGTGTATTTTCATAACTCTGAACTGTACTTTTCAATACTACAATAAACTATCCAAACAACGCCTACGTAATTGACCGACATCGGGCGGTGTGGGTGTTGACCATTTCTCTCCATCGTGAAGTTTGGATACATTTTAAAATAAAATTATATTTAGGAGTAAACAAGTGGATTATGATAATGTGGAGCACTTTGTTTTGCTATAAATACTATAATTTTACAGTTCCGCTATGTTGAATCTAAAGAATTAATAGAAACCAAAAAAAAAGTATTGGAAGAGAAAATTTTCAAGTTCTATAGGTATATACGATGGCGTTCGCCGGGTGAAGTCCACTATTTCGACTGTTACTTGGTCTTTGGTGTGTATCAGTGGATCCATGTTTTGTCGACGGTCACAAAACGATGCAGAAACTCCTGGATTGCGCTTAAACAGCTTCAAACACTGCTCTGAAGGGGTCTCACAGTTGCGCTTGTTGTCCGGAGTGAGCAAACGCAGCACTCATCGCGCCGACAGCTTTCTCATTCCCAAAATTTCACGCAGGATATGACCCACGCGGTCTTTTGAGATGCCTACTGTCTCAGCTATCTCGCGTACCTTCAATCGGCGGTCTGCCAATATGAGATCGTCGATTTTTGTCACGTTATCCTCCATGGTAGCCGTTTTCGGGGCTCCTTCATATCAATTTTTTTAAAAATAATGTTAAATTCGTAATTTACAACCTCAAAAAGCCCCCTATATTAATTCCAGACAAAATTCAAAAATGGAAAATTTTTAATTCTCCATATTAAATTTTATAAAAACAATTTTATATTAATTTTTTTGGCCGCTATCTTGGATTTTACTTAACCAATTTCGGCCAAAATAATATGGGACCACCGCAGCAACTTCCTGAGCATAATGCCATAAACTTTCTGTCAAATCGGTGCCGCCATTCCCGAATAATCGACGAACATACATAAAAAAAAAAAACGGTCGAATATAGAACCTCCTTCTTTTAGAAGTTTGTAAAAAATTTTTGTTGTATATTTGTTGAAGATTGTTGTGTCGTAAATACGTTTGCCTTTTCGACATTTGACCTTTTTACTTGTTGTATAGTAGCTGTAGGAAAAATAGCTTTAGGGTCGTGATAGAGTAAATTTTGCAATGACTGCATTTGACATTTGCAGAGTATTAAAGTAGATATAGTTACCTATGTGACGAAGATCATAGAGAGAAACCTTGTATTGCAGTTAGATCATATAAAATTGTAAATATAAAGTTTCTGATCAATAAACATATACCCAAAACACAAAAAATCAGAGAATACATACACCAGTAAAAAACATTCAACATACGAACAACTCAACAATGGACGCTGAATCAGTACAAGAAGCAAATGCTCAACCAATACAGAGTCAGATTACAAGTACTTTGATGGACGTGAAGCCATCATACAGCAAACCGAAGTTCGATAATTCTAGTGGAAGATACAGTTTTAAATTTAACTCCACATTACGGTAGGATAAACTTCCCACCCCAACTCAACAAAATAAAACTAATTCCGTTGCTATTCTATTAACATCCCCTGAGCAAATCAAAGCAAACAAATGAGAAATAACATTTCCGAAAAGGAAATTCCAGAAAAAGCATTGATTTGAAAGAGAATACGGCGAGGATGAAAATATAGAAGTACAATATGAAGAAGAAAATGATACACTTTAGAATATTGATAAGACCGAATGTACCAGATATAAAGAAAGCTACAGCCAGGCGCGGAACCAAGGGAGGCGGTGGGGGCGATCGCCCCCCCCCCCCCCAAGAGGTTCGAGTTCAGGAAAATAGACCCTATTTTACCTCTTATACTATAGTTTATTCAAGAAGTAGAGAGAGTAATAAGTCATTTTTTACCCTTTTTTTTCTTTGCAAACTACCTGTGTTCTTTAGTCCGATGTATTTGGCAAAATTTGTTAGACAAATATATTTTTCATAGGAATGAGTTAGAGATTTTATGATTAAAAATACCGATCTATAATAATGGACTATTCGGGTTGGATAACAATAGATATTTGGCTGTGTGAAGTGTTAAAAAGGATTTTAACCCTTGTCATAGGCGTCGGAAGGAGGTTTATTTTATCACTAAGTATTTATGGCATAGAATATTATTTCGGTAATAAACTTGAAATAAAAAGTCTTTATAATATTATTTAATTTCTTATGACTTCTTAATAATTCACATACATTAGAAAATATAGATAATTTTGACATATTTAACATAAATCACAACTGTATTTTTATTATTTTTAATTTTGGTATAGAAACCATTTTAGGCACATACAGATTAAAACGTAGCCTTTTTTTCTCAAAAAATTCTAAGTTATAATTTAAATACTTACAAAATACCCATTGTCAAAAATACAAGAAGTTAAACATATATAAACAAAATAAATTCATCCTTATAATATTAAAATTTTTTTGGTTCTATCGGTCATTTTATTATGAATTAAAACATTTTTAGGATATTTGACGTTTCAGTTTATTTATTTCTTAAACCATCTGCAGAATTAAAATAAAACACCCAAAAAGGGATTCAAAAGTATTTAATTCTTATATGTGACAGAAAATTTAAATAATACATTAAGCTGTCGAATTGTTATTGTTATTTTACCTTCTAACCAACTCCTAACTCTCACTCTCTGGCAGTAGCGGCTTTTTCTTACGTTTGGAGGTTTGCACAACCCCCAGAAAAATTGCAAATTTAAATAAAACATACTAATAAATATAAATACAAATATTTTTTTAATTTCTACGGATAATTTAATGATTAAATTTAAATCAATTTTTTACCTAGATTATAAGCGAACAACAGTCAATTATTGAAATAATTTGACTTTGACTTCTCCTAAATGTCATGAATAATTTGTCTGTATTATAGTATTACGCCTGGAAGCGTTATCTGGTGCGCCATTTTAATGCAATCTAAAATAATACATTGGGGCGAATATGTAGTTGCCTATCTAAGACGTAGAGATTAATTCGTCTCAATAGTTTAATGAATGTTGCAAGTCGACTTGCACACCTGTGTTTAAGTTGTGTTTTAGCGGTCAATTTATTTCAACCAGGTTCAAAGAGTTTCTGGCGATGGTGACGTCACATTAAAATTGTTTGCCATCTGCAGAATTACAATTAAACACTAAAAAGGGATTCATATGTAATTAATTCTTATACGTTACAGAAAATTTAAATAACAACTTGTGTTTACGCTGGTAAACATTACGTATCCAATTCGTAATCAATGTCACTGAAGCTATTTTAGCTCAAATTAATTATAATTGGTACCTCTATCTCACCAATCATGAGATCGAGTTTCCACATTTTCTTTTATTCTTTTATTGTATGGATTTTTCTCAATTTTCTGCACTAACTTTATTCAAAAAAATCTTTCAAAAGTTCAGTTAAATTACTAATTTTGTAAGTTGTGTTATTTCTAGAAACTCTACCTTTTACTAGAGAGATATTTGCTTCTCCAACGGACAATTTCCGGACAATCTATAAGAACAGATTTCCTATCTGTTCTTTCAATTTCAGGTAAATCCCGATCTATATTGATTTTACTTAGAATTTTGTCGATGGTTGGGATCTGCTTCTCATAATATGTATTACTCCTTTTATTCCAGTTTACATATCTTCTTCCAACGAGGTTTTTCGTCCGCCTGTGATCGAATGTAGCATGGGAGTACTAACAATTCCAGTCGTTTTTTTTCTCCTTCAGTATTCGGTACATAGTAGATTTTCCAACTCCTGTCATGTTGGAATACATCTCAACAGAGCTTTTTACATTATTATCTAAATATTGATATCTTAAGGCATCATAAACATTCATCGGTTTAACGATTTTGGAATAAATAAAGATGTGGAAGCCAGATCTTTTGGGTATCTCACTAATCTCAAATAATATATAAAAACAACAAACTTGTTTTTCATGCGCTCCAAGAGCCTTAAATTCAGGAAAATAGATCCGATTCTGCCTCTTGTACTAGGAATATGTATGCTGCTCGCATCCTTCCCCCCTGTCGGCAACTTGTTTTCTCTTATGATCACCCCCCCCCTCTTCAAGAGCTTCAAATTAAAAAAAATAGACCCGACCCTGCCTTTTACACTAGAAATTAGAATGTTGCTGGTGCCCCCCCCCCTCGACAACTTGCTTTCGCTTGCCATACTGTACTTTTGTGAAATCACCCCCCCTCCCCCCTGTTTTTTTTTGCCTTTGAAGACCTAGTCGTGGAATCGATGTAGAGCATAATTCTCTAATATATAGTAAAAATGCACATCTACTATTACAATCTTGGACTTACTCCCAAGGTGCATCCGGACATTATTTGAGCTGTGTACGTCAATAACTCAAATTAACTCTCAAATAAGTAAAAATTTTAATAAAGAAATGTACCATTATATTAGACCAAATTTTTTTTAATTTAGAAAAAGGAAATTAATTCAAAATATCTGGTTTTATCAATGTCATTCATTCGTGTTTTTAAGGCAGTTATAAATTATAAAGTTGATTTCAACTAATTTTGAAATGACGTTGCCATTTTAGCGTAGAATTTTAAATAGGAGGAAATTTTAAAGTAAAATCAAAATGAAAAATGACTTAAATAGGAAGATATCTGACATTGAAACTTCTAGTAAAGAGATGCGACTGTAGTTATAAAAACTTTTAAAATATTATTTTAGATCAGACTAAGAATGCGTTAGTTTGAGTGGTTTTTATTGTTAACTGAATAGTGTAGCGGTTGATATTTCGAGAATATCAAATCAAACCAAATATTTGTCATTAAAAATGGTTTTATTGTTTTTCCACGATGATAATTTAGTTCCTTCGGGAAGATCTGTGGTTTGTTCTTTTCGACGAGGTCTATTTTTTTCCATGAGAAGAAATAATTGGATTGTTGTCTTTCTTTTTTCTAATCTTGGGTTTTCTTTGAAGTTTCAAGAGGAATGGCTACTTTCTAGAATTAATAATCATCATCATCACACAGCCTGTAGCGTCCACTCCTGAACATAGGCCTCCCTCAATCGTTTCCAATGTTCCCGATCTTGTGCTGATTGAATCCAGATTGTTGCTATTTTCTTGATATCATCAGTCCACTGTGTTGGAGGTCTGCTCCTACTTCTAAATGCCTGGAATTTAGGACGCCACTCTATAATGCTTTAGTCCACCTAGTGTCTTCCATTCTCGCCACATGTCCGGCCCAGTTTCATTTCATATGTGTTATACTTTCTATTGCATCTTTGATCCCTGTTCTAGTTCTAATAATTACATTTGGAACTTTATCTCTCAGGGTTATTCCCAACATCGACCTCTTCATGGCTCGCTGAGTCACTCTAATTTTTTTGCAGCTTTTCTTAGTGAGTGTTAAAGTTTCTGCACCGTACGTGAGCACAGGGAGCACACACTGTTCATAAACCTTTCTTTTCAAGGAAATTGGTATATTGCTTTCAAATACGTCCTTTCTCAGCTTGCCGAACGCCGCCCATGCTAGTGTTATGCGTCTTGGAATTTCGCAGGTCTGGTTATCTCGGTTTATTCTCAGTTCATGGCCTAAATATTTATAAAATGTTACATACTCGATTTCAGATTCGTTTAGGGATATGTTGCTACTTGGAAATAGATTGAGTTTTTGTACGGTTAATTTTCAGACCTACCATATTTGACGCTGCACTTAGTGTCCTTAGTAACTTTTGGGCTTCTTCAAGGTTGTCAGAAATCAACACGATATCGTCAGCAAAGCGTGGGTGGTTTAATCAATATACAATTAGCATTGTAAATAGTTTTGGAGATATGTTATCACCTTGTCGTACGCCACGTTCCATTCTAAATGTAGATGTTATTTTGGAATGAACTTTCACACTTGCTGTTGCGCTATTATATATGTTCTTAATTAAAGCTGC
The DNA here is from genome assembly GCA_034092305.1 of Diaprepes abbreviatus. Classification (NCBI taxonomy): domain Eukaryota; kingdom Metazoa; phylum Arthropoda; class Insecta; order Coleoptera; family Curculionidae; genus Diaprepes; species Diaprepes abbreviatus. The sequence goes on from JASJET010000068.1 coordinate 10,931,180, forward strand.
ATATATGTGGTCGACTCTACAATCAGCTAGTGCAGCAAATATTTTGTTTTGGTCCGCTGAATCGAACGCTTTCTCGTAGTCCACAAATATTAAGACCAGTGGTTGGTTGTACTGCATTGTTTTTTCTATGAGCGTTTTCATAACTAGCAAGTGGTCGTTTGTACCATAATCGGATCTGAAATCTGCTTGTTCTCTAGGTTGGTAGAAATCTAATTTGGGAGTCAATCGTCTTGTTATTGTTTTTATAAATAGTTTGTACATGTGGGAGAGAAGACTGATTGGGCGGTAGTTTTTTAGGTAGGTTTTAGAATTAATAATACCTAATTTAAAATATTTATTTCCAGAAATAAAGTTATTTTTTCTACCATTTGGAGAGATGAAACAGATTGCACAGGACCACCGATTCTCCTTTCCGACTCGAAATGCTCACACAAATTAATCACAAATTGTTGTGCTTGCCTCTTAAGAACCCACGCATTATCTGAGAGGACAAATCTCATTAGGTCTGATTTGTAATGACTGATTATTACAAATGATTAAAAAATGCGAAAAGTTTTAAAGTTATGACTATCATGCAATTAGACACTGACGATCAAGTTGAAGGTTAGAAATTTTTATGAGTCTACATATAGGTTTTTAATAAAACTAATACATGCTTACCAGTAATAAATTATGAAACAATAATTAATAGTATTTTAAAAAACAACTTTGTCTTTTAAATTCACTGAAACGATCAAAATTTCTCAAAACTATAATATAAATAAAACTTTGAAAGATGACTGTCAATAAAATAATGTTTTAACTGAAGTCAAAAGAAAATTTATATTCATACAACGAAATGACTCGTTTGTCTCGTTCTATCTTGCTCTGCTCATAATATCAGATTTTTTGCAACTTATGTCGTGGATTAGAAGAATTATATTTTGTTTTTTGTCCTTTTATTATTTATATACAAATTAAGATGAACATGTCTCAAAACTGTCTTTGGCAATTTCATAGACTACTGACGGAAAAAGCAATTTATTTTAAAGCAATAGAATTATGTTCAAATTCCAAAATAATATTTAAATATTTTTTTGTTTAGTTGGATTTGACCCTGTCTATAGTAAGTAATCTTTACTATCAGACAATCATTTAATTGTGTTTAGCGAAACTCAACATTCGTCTCATTAATTTTTTCCATTCCGTACAAACATAAAATTTCGTTCTTTAGTCTCCACAACTGTCACTTTTAACGAGTTCTCATTTAAATCCATTTATACTATATGTCAGTTTTTTATCCCATTCATCGGTATATAATTCTGCCAGAACAAAATAAGTTCGAGGATACACAGGACGCGTTTCACTTTCAGACCATTTATTTTTGATTGTTTTCTGTGTCTTGGTGATAAATTAACTTTTCCAGGAAAGTTAGTATTTAAGACAGGTTTTTTAGTAGTTTGGAAATAAGCTTGAAATGCCGGTCGCTGGTAACCTTTTAGTTATTTGTTTTCGGTTACTTGGGGCAGTATAGATTTTAGTTTATGTACAGTCTGGCTTCATTTTGAACACTGTGTTTTTCCTAGTTTATTTATTACTTATAGAATTTAAAACCTACCGAGGTTATTTATTACAAAGTAAGTAATAACAATTACTGGACAACAATTTGGAATAAAGTAACTTTGAAATGTACAGAGCCCGAACATAAAAATAATACTGTTTTATGTTAAATTTCTATAACAAGACTACAAAAATAAATTACAAATAAATATTTTCGAGTGCGCATAATTTCAAAATTATGATATTTAAATAGATCAACTTGTATTTCATACTGATCACTGTTCTACAGTGAGTTATGTAAAACTTTCAGCATTTGTTGAAAGACGAGATGTGGAACATATATTAAGATCTCTAATTACACATTGTTTCGATATATCTACCGGTTAAGCAAATTTTTGTCATTGCCATCGCAAGAGATAATAAATGGTTTATTGTCAGAACGTCTTTTCGAAATAGCGTTATGTGGAAGTTTCATTTTATAGAAACCATAACGAAAATGGCCTATATTTCCTATCACTGTTTCGAATTCAATTTTAAGCCAATGAGCTGAAAGCTAATAGTTCAACTGTCACGTTAGTTACGCCATCTTTCTCTTGTCTAAACTGGTCAAAAATGGTAAATGGCTTGTTTCAATATTACCAGCTGTAAATTATCTCGATTACTTTTTATAAGTTTAAAGTATTTTTTACTAATTTCTAAAATAAAACGAATTCAACACAAAAGTATTATATATATATATATATATATATATATATATATATATATATATATATATATATATATGTATATATATATATATATATATATATATATATATATATATATATATATATATATATATATGTTATGTCGGATATTCTATATATATATATATATATATATATATATATATATATATATATATATATATATATAAGGAATAAACAACGAACGACGAATCGGGTCTATTATCCTAAACTCAAAGGACTTGGGGGGCAATCGCAAGAGAAAACAAGTTGTCGACGGGACGGTGGAAGCCAGCAGCATACACATTCCTAGTATAAGAGCCAGAATCGGGTTTGTTTTCCTACATTTAGAGGTCTTGGAAAGGTCGATCTCAAGAAAAAACAAGTTGTCGATGGGAGGATGGAAGCCAACAGCATACACATTCCTAGTATAAGAGCGAGAATCGAATTTATTTTCTTAAACATAAAGCTCTTAGGTGGAAGATCGCAAGAAAAAACAAGTTGTCGACGGGGGAGTGGAAGCCAACAGCTTACACATTCCTAGTGTAAGAGGCATATATATATATATATATATATATATATATATATATATATATATATATATATATATATATATATATATATAGTAAGGTGTTTCAAGCCGAGCAGATGTCGAGGAAACATCACTTGAAACTGCCAGGTGAGATGTTGGCGAAACGTCGTGAAGATTTTTCTTCTAACGGATTGGAAACCCGAAAAACACCAAACATCAGTGCATATATATAAACCGGATAAAAAAATTAATATCTTGATGTCCAACTTTGTTTTCGCTTGGTATATTGCATTACTTTATGAAAAGTATAAAAATAATTCAATTAATAAGTGCTGTTGCCCATAAGGAAAAAGTACGACCAGTAGATCTTCATTGTAACATTATTAAATATCTAAAATAAGTCGTAAAGGTCAAGAAATAACAGTGTCCAAATTAAAACTAATTGTTCATTTGCATTGGAATGGTAGATCGTACTTGAAGATAGCAAATATTGTTAGAAAAAGTCATTTTACTGTGCACGTTTTAATAAAAAGTTCTTTATTTGTGATTCGAGTTTTCATACCAGTTTTAACCGCGCCCCACTTTCAGTTTTTTTTTGGTTCTAACAAGTCTTGAATTTAGCATGGCTGCATTTGCGAGGATAAATGTAAACTGCGTTGCAGCGATGTACCCCCTCTTTTGTTACACTCGTTAGGTTTCGAATGAGACCTGTAAGTGTGGCGGACATAGCGTCTTAGTTTGGGAGTATATGGTAGCAAATGATGTTTCTAATCTGGTTTTTATCGATGGAATAATAGATAAACCGTTCATTTAAATATTTTAAAGGCCAATTTACGGCAAGGTAAGTAGCTAACTTTATTATACAATGTTTAAATAGTTTAGAATGTGCCTCATTAATTGAATGCACCTCCACAATCACCAGATCTAAAATCCACTGAAAATGTATAGAACGAATTAGGGAAAAACGTCATATTGCAAATAAAAGTCATCGTAAACATATTCTTCTTCAAGAATGAAAGACTACAGGTAAAGAATTTCCCAAATACTGATTTATTCTATGGAAAATCGTTTTATTGTCGTTTTATTAGTTAGAAATTTTATTTTTATAAAAATCTATTTTCCATATTGTTTTTATTTTTTTGCGTAGCAGAAATTGATGTTTTGTTTAGGGTATAAAATTAAATGTGTATTTTTTTTTTGTTCCTGTGATTCAAAAAATGTGCCAATATTATTCTATATCCAAATATTTTTATATTTAATCCCAAAATATTTTTTCTCTGTGCATTTAAATTTCATTATAATAAAAAAAATTTCACCTAATCGGGATAAAGTTGTTCATATTTTAAAACAAAGTAATAAAGTGTAATATATATATTTTTGACTGGAGTCATTCAGGCAATCTATTTCAGAAGTATTCACGCAAAATAAAATATACGATTTCTATTAAAGAGGAGCCACATGGAACAATATATCTTCGACAACTTTATGGGAATTTAATGACTTACTGGTTATATGGTTCGGAAACTTCGTTTTCAATTCATTTGGTGAAAACAAAAATAAAACAATATTATCGACCAAATGGGATATTTGATTAGAGTTTTATATTGTATGAGATCACATAATAAATCCTAATAATTTTAAGTGGAATTTATTGGAATTGGGTGTATAAAACAAATATATATTACCAAATAATAAACTAGATATTTAATAAAAAAAAATTAGATTACCGAAATTACAACATTTATATAATTGAATGCCATCCATGAGTTTGTCACAGTTAATTGATGATAACTTTTAACATAATATTTTTGAGTTCGCCAGTAGTATTAAATTTTTCTAAAAATTAGAAATAACTTTTGACGATTTTTTATTTATCCTTTGCCGTTTAGAAAAGGAAAAGTGGAAATATATATAATATAGATAAAAAACAATTTTAAATAAGAAAAAATTTTAGAAATTAATAATATATATATATATATATATATATATATATATATATATATATATATATATATATATATATATATATATATATATATATATATATACTGACTCCCTCTCAGGACTGTAAGGCAGCGAAAAACCTCGTTGGAAGAAGAGATGTAAACTGCAATAAAAGGAGTTGTACATACATTTTATTATGAGAAGCAGATGCCAAATTCTAATTATAATCAATGAAGATCGAGATTTACCTGAAATTAAAAGAACTGAGCTCTCGAAATTGCTCAGAGAACTTAATTGTTGCTGGGAAAAACCAGATAGGAAATCTGTTCTTATAAACCGTCCGGAAAATGTCCTATGGAGAAGGAAATATCTCTCTCAAGTAAAAGGTAGAAAAACACATCTTACAAAATTAGTAATTTAACTGAACTTTTGAAAGATTTTTTGAATAAAGTTACTGCAGAAAATTGGGAAAAATACACATAATAAAAGAATAAAAGAAAATGTGGAAACTCGATCTCATGATCGGCGAGATAGAGGAACCAATTATAATTAATTTGAGCGAAGATAGCTTCACTGACTTTAATTACGAATTAGATAATTTTGCAGATGATTTAAGAAATAAATAAACTGAAATATCAAATGTCCTAAAAAATATTTTTAATTAATAAAAAAATGGACCGATAGCCCCAAGAAAATTTTAATATTATATGGACGAAGTTTTATATATATATATATATATATATATATATATATATATATATATATATATATATATATATATATATATATATATATGTTTAGCTTCTTGTATTTTTTACAATGAGTATTTTGTAAGAATTTTTTGAGAGAAAAAGGCTACGTTTTAGTCTGAATGTGCCTAAAACGGTTTCTAAGCCAAAATTAAAAATAATAAAAATACAGTTGTGATATGTGCTAAAAATGTCAAAATTATCTACATTTTGTAATGTATGTGAATTATTAAGAAATCATAAGCAATAAAATAATATTATAAAAACTTTTTGTATTAAGTTTATTACCGAAATAATGTTCTATGCCAAAAATACTTAGTGATAAAATAAATCTCCTGCCGACGCCTATCACAAGGATTAAAATCCTTTTTAACACTTCACACATTCAAATATCTATTGTTATCCAACCCAAATAGTCTATAATTATAGACCGGTATTTTTGATTATAAAATTTCTAATCCATTCCTATGAAAAATATATGGGTCTAACAGATTTCGCCAGCAGCAGCGGACTAAAGAACACAGGTGATTTACGAAGAAAAAAAAAGGATAAAAAATGATTTATTTATCTCTCTAGTTCTTGAATAAACTATAGTATAAGAGGCAAAATCGGATCTATTTTCCTGAACTCAAAGTTCTTGGGGGGGATCCGCGTCTGTATATATATATATATACATATATATATATATATATATATATATATATATATATATATATATATATATATATATAAACACATTTACTTTCATTAATTACATGCAATCAGAAACCTTCTTAAAATACAAAAATTAGAAACATAGACTTTTCCTTGTTTTATCCAAACAAAGGCCCGGTTGTGGAATATATGAAATTCAATAATAATGAGGCTGCTGTGCTAACAAATAGGCCCTTCATGCCTTAATATTTGATGAGATTTAAAATATGCTCTTACCACTAAAATATTCCATAAGCAGTAGTCAAAGTAAATAATGAAAATTAATATACTTTTGGAATATTTAATGCCTTCTTGCTAGCAAGTGATTGCCCTAAAGCTTTATTTCTTTCTCCACAACCTCACTTCGGCCATTTTCTATCTAAGTTGCGATCTGCAGTTTGCAGAAATGCAGGTGCATCTTGCACCCCACTAATTTGTCAACGAAAAATTAAGTTATATAATTTTCTTTTTGAAAGCTATCGACAGTTTAAATTGTTGCTGTTGTGTAAAATGTGTTGCTTTAGCTATAGACAAGTAAGTCGAGTTATTAAGGAATCATTTTAAAAATATTCAATATTTGGTCTTTACTGAAGTGTAAGACTAAAAAACACTTAACCTTCTAGGTAATAGCTCAATAGTCAACAGAGTTTTGATTATATTTTATTGGCTTTTCTTTGATTTTATTTTATATTTGTGTTTTTTTTCTAATTTATTCTTTGCTGATTGCAATCTGAGTTTTCCTTTTGTGTTCTTTTTTAATGCTTGTTAAATTTTTTCTTCTTTTATTTTATTATAATTTTGTCTCTTTTAGGTATGGGAACAATAAGAATAGGTACAATTTTATGTAGTCAATTTACAGGCAAATCAAATGTGCCTGTTGAAGAAAAAAATTGGTCAATTGATTGGTAAGTAGATGGGAAAGAACTATGCAAAAACAAATCTATTAAAATGTTTAGACTAAAGTTCACAGGACGTCTTATTGCGCGTCACCAACATGATCTACAAGTTTTCCTTTTTGATATTACCGTCAACATGCACGACATTTTTAATAGTAAATTATTGCTAGTAATTTGTTGGTGTTACATAAGAAATGGAGCATCTGCGCTAGGGTGCGCCTTTCTCGAAATGGCTATACGTTAAATTTACGAGGAGCATTTAAAATTATCAATTTGTTTTTTAATAAAATTTTCCTTAACAATCATTGCAGTTGACTGGGTTATCATCTATCAAATGATGTCCTATGAATAAAAATAAGTCAGAAGGGGCTAAATCTGGATTAAAAAGGGAGTGGTTCAACTTAAAGATTAATGAATGAATGAATGAATGAAAAGGCGTGGTGATAGTAGATCAATGCCTAGGCCTCTATTGGACCCTTTACATCCCACCATAGCTGCAGATTATTCGAGGCCGATCACCTTCGCGAATCCAAGCAGCCTCGTTAGTTGAACTTGCCTAACTACTTCCGGTAACAAAAATCCGAAATATCTCTGTCTCAGTTCGTTGAGTGCTGAGCACTCTCTGATGATACGGTCAACAATTTCATCCTCCTCCAAACACCATCTGCATGTCGGGTCGTCTTCGACACCGATTCTATGAAGGTGCCCCCTGAGGTGTCAATGTCCTGTCAACAATCCCACCAAAATTCGCAGCTCTTTTCTTCCCTTAGTACGCCGTGCACTAGGTCCAGCTATATGTTCCTTAGCACACCTCATTCCAGGAGCTCCCCTCAACGGCTCAATAAATTTGCTTTCCAACAACGATTTTAATTTCCTCTTGCCAATACGAATTGGGACAGGTAGTATTGGTTGGGATCCATACGGTCTACTTCCTCATTCCCATGTATGCCCGAGTGACCCGGGACCCACACGAGTCTGACTATGCAGCCGTTCCTTGTCATACCATTCAGTACGTTCTTGCACTTAGACACCAGTCGCAAAGTTACGACACCGGACTTCAGTGCGAATATCGTAGCCTTATCGTCTGAGCATAAATTTATTACCCTCTTCCTGTCTATATCCCTCTCACAGAGATGGACACACTGCAGAATAGCATAAATTTTCGCTGTGAAGATTGTCGCACATTGTCCGAGAGGGTAGTACTCTCTGACTCATGTGCTCTTGCCGAATACTCCGGCTCATGCTCTTTCATCTTGTTGAGATCTATCAGTATACCACCAGGATCCATTTTTGGGAAGATTTTACTTTCCCTCCCAAACCTTTCTGCTTGGCAGAAATATCTCCAGGGAGAGGTTGGGTTTTAAAAGGGCGTCATGTAATCTATCCGCATGGGGAGTGATGGACACCTCTCCACCGCGCTTCCCAGACACTTGAGTAGCCGCTCGTTCCAATTCCAAGATGTCCTACGCAACTGAGACGATAAACAGTCGTTCTTTATGTATCAGTGAAGAGGAGGCAGGTTCAATAGGACTTCGAGAGCCCTGGTGGCAACTTAAAAATGTTTATTCGTGAATGATGGTTTAAATGTTGGCTATTTTGTGAACCGATACGTTGTTAAGAAGAAGGTCGATATTCTTGTGATAAAAACCAGGTCAGTTGTGATCAGTAGACCGTAATTTTAAAAATTTATTTTGTGTGTGTTTTTGTGGTGCCATTCGGAATGTGCTCAACTCCTGCTTGGTCCGAAAAAATGGTGGCCATGGGCTCTCCGGTAGAAGAATGGACTTGGACTCTAATTATATGCTAGTCACACTCATAATTTTGTTTAAATTTAACAGCTGAATTTTAAATGTATTAAATGTTATGTTATCGAATTCAATTCAAAAAAATAAATAAGTTTAAATCAATGCAACCGAACACATCAAATAAAAAATTCATAGAGTGGCGGAAATCGAAAGTTTATGGTAAATCATAAAAAAGAATGTTATTTTGCTTGAACCCCATTGCGACCTCAAGGAGTAAAATAAAATATGAATATCAAAGACTGATGAAATAAGAAAGGCTTTCAATCTTATGGAGATTTGTAAGACTATTTTACATGTTTAGAAATGGCTTCGCCATTTATTATTCTTCTTGTAAAAGTTTTGATTAGTTTTTTATTAAACGTTGTTTTTAAGATTTTTTTCCGCTGTATTCGAAAACGAATTTATGTCTTTTAGGAAGTGTATATGCTACAAATAATTTCGAATATTAACAAACACAGATTGACTCTCTGGCTATAATATAAGTAAATATTCAGTAATTTTAAGCTACACTTAAAAGCGATGCAAAGTACAACATAACCCAAGTTTAAGTTGGACTTTGGGTATTCCATTCACTGTTTAATTTTCGCAAAACACTAAATGGCATTTCGCCAAAACAAGTGAAAAAAATATTCACTGAAATATCGGCAGATATTATTTGTGAAACCTAATAATTAATAGTAAACCCTAAACAGAACGCGAACAACATAATGTACATAAATAGGAGAAAAATTTCATGACGCGCAAAGTATATATATATATATATATATATATATATATATATATATATATATATATATATATATATATATATATATATATTTATGCGGCTTTCACGGATTCCTCCGTGTGAGATGCAATAGCAGTGGATATATCCACATTATGCCGTTGTAGTGCTAAAATCACATTCAGCAAACGTACAACTATATGCAACTCCGTGTATGAATGAAGAAAAATGCGAACAGTAAATGCAAACTTCTCTCCATCATATCCTTTCTGTGTTAGAGTTTGCACAGTGAGAATAAATTGTTATGGAACGCAATTTATCCTATTCCAGCACCATCGAGATGATGGCCTACCTGTACCACTATATCGAGAAGAAAGTCAAAACTTACCCTCCCCACCACAGTGATACGGCAGAGGTACATGTTTCGTCTCTACGGACAGCGAAATGTTATGTAAATCACTTAAATATGTTTTAAATTACATATAATAAAACCCCTTAAGTAAATAAGACACTTCTTTAATGTACTGTATTACATCTAAAACGCCAATGTAATAAATACAGCGAAAAATAAACTTTAAGAAATCATCCTGAGTGATAAATTTACATAAAAAAAATAATAATTACTTAAAACATTTTACCAGAAATGGTATATATATCAAATTACATTTAGATCCGTATTTCTACGTCTTAATAAATATTGCTGGATCTGTATCATTTCAAATCTGAAGCGGAAAATCTTTGTGGTTGTCGCTTTAAGACAGGCTAATATTTTAAAAAGGCTATCACGGACTATTATATCTGACAGAAGAAATGATGGAAAATTATATGTAAAAATATATATTCCGTAGTAAAGTTCTTTGTTCCAGTTACTATTTTACTAAAACATTAACATCAAAAGGATAACAAGATGTAATACCTATCTGTTTGTCGGTATATATATATATATATATATATATATATATATATATATATATATATATATATATATATATATATATATATATATTGGTCATTCAGTTCTTTTATACATATTGGTTTTTCTGGGTTTTCGTGGCTCTTCTTTGAATTGATGTTCATCATATTTAAAAGGTACGGTCATTGTTAACTCTTGTTCTAGTAGTTTCTACTCTGACGTTGCTAGAGTTCAACTAGGAGTTCCAAAGGAAGCCGTGTTGAGACCCCTACTGTATATAATTGATACTGACGATGTTTATGCTGCCTTATCTAATTTAATATATTCTTCTTACACAGACGATATAAATATTTTTTTTTGCAATTAGTAATTGTCTAGATATAACCACAATAATCTACTATTCGGAAAACAGTGTTTATCAACTTGTTATTGGTCTAAGTGTGTTGAAAAATTTATGTGTTTTTTCGTTTCTGTCCCTGAACTGAAAAATTGAGAGACCTAAATAAAGTTCAGGTTAGTTCAGTTGCTACAGCCGTGATTTCGATCGAAACAGGGTACACCTATCCAGAGATTGCACTAAACATTATCGGTAGATAAAGCAGTATAAAAAAATTGAGTTATTAAAATCGCAAAGTACGACCCATAGGGATGGCTACATTATGGTCAACTAGTCTTTGAGATATGTAATTTCTAGAGCTTTTGAGGTAAAAACAAGCTTCAGTGACTGTTAGTGCTAAACAGAGAATTTAAAGGAGCTAACATAAACTTTTTCATACCTACCTAAGGGCCGCTGCTTACAATCCACCAGGTAACTTCAATCATCAAAGATGAGTTGTGGAGGAATCGAGTCATGTACTGTTTACATGTTGGACCTGTCGCTTATTGCGGTTTGGACTGGTACTTGCTCGCACGGTAACGGTAGAGCTTTGTCTGTAGAACGTTACGTGAAGAACATTCCACAAAACATTGTATTGCTTTTCGTTCTATTTATTGGTCACAATTTCTGTTGAATGCAGTGTAATGTTAGTTCTTACATGGCCCTCATGGTGAGGGGCTATCTTAAAAATACTGGTTTGGAAGTTATGATGTGTTCACTTGACTTTGATACGATTAACGACCTCTAAATCTATCTCAGCATATATATTAGACAAATAAATCCTGCCCCAGTATAGCTGAAAAATTTTTTACTAGCGAAGGGACAGGATATCTTAAGATATTATCTACCACCTGGTAACGGGTCGCCAGGAAAGCTTGATGTTATACGACGAGTAAGAGGAGGAAATAGAGAATATTAATAGAGTTTATTTTCTTTCAAATATCCCTTATAATCTTAATACTTTGTTAAAAATCAACGTGTAAATACTGTAAAAAATTAAAAATCTCTTTTTATTCCATTTATTTTACTTTATTTTCGGGCTACAAAATGCTTAATTTAATGCCAGCAAATCACACGTGTATGAATCGAATGTCACACTTAGAGAAAACAAATAAGGCGCAACCTTTTCTCATCCCTCCAAATTGGCCCATCATTTTAACAATTTTTACATGTTTTTTTAATGTTTTTGTCATCGTATTATCGGAAGCTTTTGCTGTCATTATTTATAATGTTCTCAAAAATCCCAGGGCTCATTTTGTACGAAGGAGGTTCAGAAATTATTATTTTGAGTTAGTAAACATAAGTAAGATTAACTACATGAAATTGAAGTTGTCAATATTCGAAAATAAAATAGGAGCGATTTCTGTTTCAACTCCTAAAATTTCTAAGTTTTTTGGTGTTATTTGTTTTAAATTATACTTGAAATCTTTGTTAATTAAAGATATTTCTTTGTTTGAAAACTTGTGGAAGATAAATTTATAGGTCTTGGTTCTGATTTGGTGATATCTTTTTTATTTTAGGAAATAAGGATATTGAGTTTGTGTTAATATTTTTATGTATTATATTATTAACTTTTTCACTGGTTTTCGAATCCAAACAAGAATTTAATATAATGCAGTTGCAGAAATCGCTCTAAGTGATATTCTTTGAGACAACTATGTCAAACATGAAGCAACTACAATAATAAAAAAATAATTTTTAAAAAAATCCACTCCAAATCAAGAACAAAACAAGAAGTATTAAAAATAAATCAGATAACATAGTTTCATAAAAGCTGATAAAGGCATCACTATAGTAGTAATAGATAAAAATGAGTATATTCAAAGAACTTTAGATTTTCTAAATCCTTATAAATATAATCAAAACGCAATTCTATGGAAATGTGACAAAAGCCCATTAGAAATGTAGTATCAAGTTGTAAAAGTCTGTTTATCGATAAAGATTTAAAAAACAAAACAACTCTAATGAACTCACAACCACCAAATTGTATTTTTTTAATTAAACTACACAATAGAGGATATCCAATAAGACCACTCTCCTTTGAGACAACCCCTACTTATAGAATATCGAAAAAACTAGTCGAAATAGGGTTCATATTAATTTTTATGCTAAATTTGAAATTAAAAATTCATACGATTTTTTAAATAAAATTAAAAATATTAACTTACCTAACAAAGCTAAACTAATCTTTCAAAATATTTGATTTGTTCCCTAGTACGAGGATTGTTTGATAAGTTCTCGGTCTGATAAAGAAAACAAAAGATTTTTGAAAATGTTGATATTTATTTTTCAATATAGTCCCCTTGTATTCCAATATATTTAGATCAACGATGTTCTAACATTTTAATATTCGTAGTATAATGCGATTTGTCTAACTCTGCAAAATAAGCGGTTGTCGCTGCTCTGACCCCGTTATTTTAAGGTAATTTTCGTCCAGCGAGCCATTCTTTCAAGTTTAGGAAGAGAAATAATCGCTGGGAGCCAGATCCGATGAATGTGGAAACACTGCGAAACGTAAGTCATGGAGTTTTGCAGCAACAACCATAGATTTGTATGCAGGTGCTTTATCCTGATGAAAGAGAACTTTTTTTTGGCAAGATGTGAACGTCTAGCCTTAATCGCATGCTGCAAACAGTCCAGTAGTGAAGCGTAATACTCCCCGGTGATGGACTTGTCTTGTTCTAAATAGTCTATAAGCACCAAGCCATGTGATTCCCAAAAAAACTGTTGCCATGACCTTTCCTGCAGATGGAACCGTTTTTGCTTTTTTTGGCGCACTTTCACCTGCTTCCACCCACTGTTTATACTGCTGCTTTGTCTCTTGCGTGTAATAGTGAATCCATGTTTCATCTGCAGTTATAAAACGTCGAAGAAACTCAGCAGGATTGCGTCTGAATAAGTCTAAACACTCTTGCGAAGTGTTCGCACGCGGCACCCATCGGGCAGAAAGCTTTTTCATGCCAAGAACATAATGTAAAATGTAGTTGACACGATCTATCGAGATGTTTGCTATACCAGCAAGCTCTCATACTTTCAGTCGGCGGTCGTGAAGTATGACATTGTGAATTTTTGTGACAATCTCGTCAGTTGTAGCGGTTTTTGGGCGTCTCGAGCGCTCATCATCTTGAATTGATGTACGACCACAATTAAATTCACCAGCCCATTTTTTTACTGTCAAAAATGAAGGAAAAGAATCCTTTAAAGTAGAATCTAACTCATTTTTAATGTTCGTAGGAGTTAAGCCCTTTAAAACAAAGTACTTTATAACCGCTCGAACTCTTTCACAAAATATCGAACCTTATGTGTTCATTCGATCGCCAAAAACAAGCAACTGAACGCAAACATCTGAAACTTTGCAGGGCGTCCTCTCAAGGTTAATACTTACAAAATATTATAATTATTTCATCTTACTAGCGCCCTCTCTGTTTCAAGCCGAGAACTTATTGAACCATTCTCGTATTCCAATAAAAGATTCAATTAGTCTCGTAGAGAATATTCTTACAAAAGAACAGATTAATCTAATTAAAAAACAGGATATTTTAAATTCACTTAAAGTTCGCTTAGAACAAAATTATTTCAAATTTAACAACACTCTGTACTCCAGCAAAGAAGATCTTATATAAGATTGATATCGTAAATGATCAGATGTGCAGATGATATGTGGAGGAGGATGAAACTATTGAGTGTATACTCAGAGAATTTCCAGCTCTCAACGGAATTAACGAGGCTGTTTGGATTCGCAAAGGCGATGGGCCTCGAATGACCTGTAGCAACACTCAATGAGGCCTTGGCATCTGTGATCGAGTATCACCACCTTTTTGTTGATTCATTTATTCAAGTAATTATGTATCTGCCTTTAAATGAATATAAGTAGTGAATCTCACATATGGGTAGGTTTTTACCCCAGTCGAGATCTCCAGTCTGGCCCACTAATGAATCTTTCTATTGCTTCAGCTCCATTTACAATTATCAGCAGAGTTCTATTTTATCACATACAAGCTTCGGCTGATCTTTATCTTCATAGCTGTTCACTTGGAAAGGTTCTCTTCAACGTGTGTGTATTCCTTACACTCTACATTAATGCAGACTTTAATATTCATACGAAAATTGTTTTGATTTGTGCATTTATAGTTTAAATCTACATAATAAATATAATGCTATTAATAACAATACATTAAACTTTGTATATACATGTTTGCAATTGACAGTTGTTGTTGGTATATTAAAAATTTGATTAATATATTTATTGGAAATTTTATCCAATGAATTAAATGATTAATGAGTCATACTAGACATATGATAATATATAATAATATTGAGGTAACATGACTAAATGTAAAATTATACCTTAAATATAAAAATAACTTTATAAATGAACCATTTTCAAAATTAGTTATTTTTTATAAAATTTGAAATGATATTTTAAATAACAACTTTATTTTTTGTCTCTTCTGGAAAACATTCTGCCACATTCAATCTAAATGGGATTAGGTTTTGAGGTAACTCATATTATATTTCTTGTCTACCTTTTGGCATAAGGCTATTTTGTTTTTGCCTTTTTTTTACTTGACATTATTTTTCTTTTATTATTTGAAACAGTTGCTTTTGACGACTTGGTTTCAGTTTTATGGATTTATGCTTGATTCCAGTTCTATATTGAAGGTTTCGTAGGTGATCAAACAAATAAAGAAAAAATTGTATGGTCTTAAAATGTGAATCAATTTTATAGTTAAATTGATACATTTCTGACGAAAATCTGGATTCCGTTAAGTTTTTCTTTCACACACGCATACTTCCATGAATATGAAGCATAATTTCTACATAAAAGAAGAAGATATAAGAGGTAACACAGTACCTTATTAAGACTTTATTCACGAGAACGATAATACATTTTTTACTTACTTTAGGGAAAAATTCAACATTATTAATTATACTATATATATTATTATGATGTAACTCTTTTCTTATCAATATTACATACTGTTCTTTGATGCAGCGCATTTCTGGTTCTTTTTCTAGGCTGATCGTTGTGAACCGAGTATGTACGTATTAATGTCGGGAATACACCGAGATCTGTTTATTATATTTGTGAAGGTTTTTGAGTAGACAATTTGTAAGCAAAGTTTTTCTGTATTAACCAATTACCAATCTTCCATGCTTTAGATAGTACACGAGTGATGCCATGAACTTCTAACTTCAGCTGGATGCTGATTAATCTAAAGCATTTGATAGATTCGAGCATGAAATACTTCTTACTAAGCTGGCTCACCTTGGATTCGATGTCAAGTCAGCTTGTCTTATTTATCTGATCATATTGTTAAAAAGAATAGCATTCGGTACAACAGACTATTCACGCCATTAGAACATTTGGATGTTTTTAGGGATTTAAATGCTATTTTTCACATAATGACAT
This sequence comes from Diaprepes abbreviatus, assembly GCA_034092305.1. Classification (NCBI taxonomy): domain Eukaryota; kingdom Metazoa; phylum Arthropoda; class Insecta; order Coleoptera; family Curculionidae; genus Diaprepes; species Diaprepes abbreviatus. Next base: position 10,947,489 of record JASJET010000068.1, read on the forward strand.
AACTTAATTACATAATTATATGCGAGGTATTGGTTAAACTGCAATATCACAAAGTTTTAGCTTCCTGCCCTTGCACATAGATGACCCTACGTATCAGAACAATTTCACTTTAGATTATGTAATAATATTACCGATTCTACTAAATTGTTGAATTTCTAAACCTTTGCTTACCATTTACAGATACAAGTTTTAAGCTTCTATTTTATCTTTCCACTCCGACAAATCAACTAACACAACAAAAATCAAGGGTGGGCCATCTGTTGGTTTCTTTTTTAACTATTAATTTCGAAGTAACAAACTTCAGGATGTTATGTTTGGACATATGTTAAGTGAACAATACGGCAAATTTAGTCATGGGTTTCTCAATAACACAGTGGCGCATTTTCATAATAGAAACTTATTACGAAAATGGACTATCTGTAAAAGTTACATTTCCTATACTTCGTGAACATTCAGGTTAACATAGACGTCCTACAGAACCTGGAATTCGCAAAATTGTTCAATGTTTCAAGAAAATTGGCTTGGTAGAGCGTTGTAGAGTATACCAGCATGTTCGGTCAATTCGTACTCGTAAAAGTATAGCTGCTGTAAATGAAAGTGTTCGTGAAATGACATTAACGTCAACAAGGCATCGTTCACAATAATTAAACATTCCCCGAACCACTGGCGCATTTGGGGTTCGAAAAATCCTCACATGATACAGGAAGAACCACTCCATGCCAAAAAGGTTACTGTTTGGTCCGAATTATGGGCTGGTGGACTCACTGAACCTTTTTTCTTCTAATATTAACGTGAAAAGGCCGAGAGAGTGAATTCTGAGCATTATCGGGGCATGCTGATGGATTATTTTTGGCCAAAATTGGATGAACTGAAAGTAAGTGATCTTCAGTTTCAACAAGACAGTGCAATACCACACCTAACACGTGAAACAATAGGTTTATTGACATTGAAATTTGGCCAACGTTTAATTTCCCGTAATTCAGTTGTAAATTAGCCTGCAAAATCACGTGATTTGACATCATTGAACTATTTTCTTTGGGATTTTTTGAAAAGGAAAGTTTATGCCAATACCCCACGAACAATTCAAGACTTCAAACGCAACATTCAACATGAAATAGAGGCCATTGAACCTTTATTACCGGAAAAAGTCATCGAAAGTTTTGATGTTCGGATTCAGGCCTGCAACGGAGCCGTTGGTGGTCATATGAACGATATTGTTTTTCATGCATAATTGCCACAAATACACTTTTCATTTTTAATAGAGACTCACTATTTTAGTTAGTAAAATATATGTTTAGTTTTAAATTGAACGCTATGCTCCTTAATTGAATGGATTGGTTGTGTGAATTCTGTGATTCTGTATTGTGATTTTTAATATTTATATGTTTCCTGTTCAATGTTTTAAATTATTTATTGTTACCTATTAGACAAATGTGGTATATTATATATATATATATATATATATATATATATCATGTTGAAAAACGTATGTTTATAAGTAATAATAATTGGCTAAATATTACAAAAATGCATTTCAATTATCCTTTTCTATTATCTGTTAAAATTCGCTATGGTAACTTAAAAATGCAAATGTAAAAAACTATATAAATGAAATTTGGTCGTGAATCAATCATTTAAGAAAACCCCCCAAATCCAAAAAATACTTTAACAATGTTTTTAGGTATCAGCACTCAAGACGATATTTCAAATGAATTTTCCATTCAGAAGGTTAGCACCCATAACTGAACCAAAAATAATCAATATACTTTCCTTATGGATACACAATATCCTTCGTACATTTCTTTGGATATTAAATTTATTTGTTGATCTATCTGTTTGCTTATATGTAGTAAAGTGTGCTAAAAATAACGTCAAACAAGGGGTTAATATTTTGATTATTCTGTGATTAACTTTTTATTAACTTTAGTTCTGAAATAGACTTTAAAATTTCACGATTTAATTTACCTTTTATTTGTGGGTCGGATTACCTTAAGTTTGGATTCTGAAAGACGCCCAAAATATTAGAATAGCACGTTAAAAGTTTTTTTGTAAATTTAAAACTAGACAAAATTTCGTTAATATTTAACTTGGTGAAAAAAGCTTCAATTGGCAATTTTTAAACCTTCCAATAAAATAAGAACTGTAGTAAATTCTGAAATCTCAGGGCACCAGATGCCCAACTTTTAACAGAAATGTATCTCTAATTTGACCATTCTGGTGCGAAAATTTTAAGAATAATTTTATCTTGTTATTTTAATAAAATCAGTTTAATTAGAACTCCTTCAATCTGTCTGTCTTTCATTAAAATTTTTAATAAAATCAGGTTGGACAATTTGACAAAAGAATATTTATTTCTTTTTTAATTTTAATTTTACGGAATACTGCTTTGAGCGGCAACAAAAACTTTATTTTTGTAAATTATAACACCTTATTTTGTGTTCGGTAATGGGTAGGATTAGGCTTTTCATTGTCTTTGTTTGATTAGTATATTATATATTACCAACGTTTCGGCTGTTAGGTACCTATAAGTTTTTTTTAATTGATCAAAAACAATAATTATTCTCACAACAATTCAGATATCAGGAATAGTTTAATATCAAGGTATTGTGGCATTTTTTTTGAAATACAATACTTGTGATCTCACTAAAAAACGATGATGTCAAAGTTATAATTTTTAGCTTGGTTTCATTATTGGGAATTTTTTAGGACGAAAAATCAAGTTTTTGTTACAATATTTATGCACAGCAGCGCTACCCCCACATTTAAAACTTCATAACTTTTGGGCCTCGATATATTAAATTTATAATTAAAAATTCTTATTTATTGACATCTTTTATCCAAGAAAGTGATATCTAGTAGGTGTCTCTTCGAGTAACCGTTTCTGAGGTAATCGAATTTATGTGTTTTATTGCGTACTGAAACTCGTCGTACCCCCCCCCCCAGTTACACTTTATCCAGGCTTAAGACTGGTATAAGATATTTGGAGCATGTTTAAGGGCTAATAAGTCATAAACAATAAAAATTCACATAGCAACGAGCTAACAGTAATAGTAATGTAAGAATGAAACGGCAAATTACAATAATACACTATATATATATATATATATATATATATATATATATATATATATATATATATATATATATATATATATATATTAAAAATAATCAATTTCACAGTTTATGTTATTTTATTCTCCTCACGACCGTTAAGAAAGGGGGACAGACCGTATATTCTCTGTGAGTTCCACTCTGGTTTTCTCTCCGTACCAGTTTCGACCATCTAATGATCTCATCAGTGGAGCTGTAACCAACCGAGAGCAAAATACACAGAAAACAACTGTCTACTTAAAATCCCCATATCGTAAACAGTACAAGCGAACATCTCAATATACCCCGGCGCGGTAGAAAATTATTATGATTTGCATTCTGCGAAAAAAAAATAGTTTGAGTAATCACGTAGCTCTAGATATAAATAGGATAATTCAGGTCCATTATTGAAACTAAATTCTTTGCTGCTCGTATCTAATTTGTATGAATACGCCTTGGGTCATTACGTCATCTCGTTGGGTGTGGCCTCTACTTCGAAAGACATTTTGTCATGGTGTCTATTCAATTATTGGTATGACCCATCTATCGTCCCTCAATCTAGCAATGTGCTGGTTCTAGTTCCACTTCAAGGTGGCCACCAACTTCATTCTGTTGCGTATGTTTATGTTTCTTATTTTATCTCCCAAGATTAACCGCAGCAATGACCTCTTCATTGCACTTTATGCAACTCTTATCCTGTTTGCCGTTTTCTTAGTCAAGGTAAGTCATTTCCAGTTTTACATCAAAACTAGCAACGTACACTGGTTGAAGACTTGTTTCTTCAGACAAAGAGGGAGTTCTGATTTTTTTATGTAGGCAAAGACTTACACATGCTAATTTAATTCTTCTCATGAGCTCGCACGTTTGGTTGTCTCTGCCAATGTATATTCCATGATCTAAGGTGGTTTCTTCCAGTTATTTTTTATTGCTAAATATTCCTCCATTTCTTGCCAAATTTTCATTAATTGGCCCTGTTGAGAGGCAGTATATAGTATTTTCAACATTTGGCTGGCTATGTGGATGATGTTGTCCGTAAACCGGAAATCATGGGGCCATCGGTGTAATTTATAGTATCTGAAGTCTCTCCGTAGTTTATACGAAGACCAGTGGTAGCTAGGTAGACACTCTTCTATGACCTCAATAGAAGACAGGTCTGCTTCAGAGAAGTGCTCTTGCTCAAGCCAGCCATGCTCCTTTCTCGCATTTTAAAACAGAGTAGGAATCATACAACAAACAATATCATCATATGCATATTTATAAATCGAAACAACAGGCTTATGGACGTAAAGAATATAGGGATACTTTAGCTTAAGGTTTAACGAATTTAGTCTTTGGGTTGGAAATTTAATCTTTAAGAAGCAATGTTGAAAAAAATACCTAGGAATTTGTGGAATTTTTATTTAACAACGGTGTTTAGTAATACCAAAAATTTCAATTGCCAGGTTTTCACAAGAAAAATACACAATATATGTTTACATAAGTACATAGTTTAATTTAATTTTTAATTTAAAATCTCTTCCAGATTTTCAAACTTTTTTTACACTTAAAAAAAATCCTATCTCTCTACCAAAGTTTAGAAAAATTCCAGGGATATTAAACCAACATTATTAAAATTAACTTGGCTATTTTCTAGATTTAAAGACTAGATAAAACTTCGTTAATGTTTATCTTGGTAAAGAAAAATTTAACTACGCAGTTTTAAGCCTGAGAACACCATAAAATTTACATTAAACTCTGAAGCCTCGGGGCAACACGTATTTTGAGCTAAAATGTATACCTACTTTTTAAAAGGTTGGTGCTATAACCTAAATCGCAATCCGGAAAGGTGGAATTTTATCCTTACTTTAATAAATCAGTGCTAACGATTTAACTAAAGCTGTCTTAAATGATTCGACAGAAATTTTCATACAATTAGACTGCGCTACAATGTAAAAGTACATTAATTTTAATTTTCACTAAAAAAAATTAAAACGTTTTGCTGTAGATGACTTCAGGGTAAGCTATACATTGGAAATAGCCTACAATTTTATTATTTTTTCCGTAAAATAGTGTAAAATTGTGAAAATATACTTTTAAAATAGGTTATCTTAATTTGTAATTTTTCAGAGCAAAATCTTGTAAAATAATATAAACTGAGCTTTTTCTGCATAGAATAGTAAATATAGCTATAAATAAATTTTATTTCTTCTTTCTCGCTGTTTTGTATCCATTAAATATAATTTTTTCTTCACATTTTTTCAGAATTCCCCGTTCTCTCGTCCTCTACGGTCACCATCTTGCCATTTTTCCGCTCCGGTTGTTTGTGTTCCTAGCAACATGCCCATCCCAGTTCAATTTTAGAGTGCATATTGGTCTTGCCATGTCCTCGACTTTAGGTTTGTTTCTTATCCACTCGTTGATTTTATGATTTTTAGTGTTATTCTTAGCATTCTTCGTTTAATTGATCAGTTGCACTTTCAATTTGTTTAGTACTGTTTTGATCAGAACTCATATTTCGCTGCCTTAGGTTCTTAATGGGAGACTGCATTCCATGTATAATTTGGTTTTTAGTTTTAGGGGAAGACTGGAATTAAAGAGGTGGGTATGATCTCTGTTTATTCGCTTGTAGGCAGGATCGTTTAGCATGGCGGTCATCTTTTCATGATAGTCTGTTTTGTTTAGGATCACTGTCGAATTTCCTTTGTCAACTGGAAGTGTTACGATCGAGGTGTCTTTGCGCAGGTATTGTAAGGCTCGATGTTCTTCTACAGATAGATTACTTTTTGGAGGTTTTGCTTTGCGCAAAACGGCTGAAATTTCTTGGCGGATAGTTTTTGCTGTGTCATTGTTATCGGTTGGTGCTATCGTGAAATTAAAACCTTTGGTTAAAACACTTTTGGCGGCTGGTGTCAAAACTTTGTCAGATAAGTTGTGTACAACTTCTGGCTCCTCCATTGGCTGTTTCTTGAATGGTGCTTTTGATGACTCTTTTAATCGGATAATTTTTCTTTTCTGTCTCTCTGTTCTTATTGAGAAATCTGTTTCGGCTCTGAATTCTGCTAGAGTGCCTATAGTAGACCATATTGACACGCGTATAGTGTTGCTTAAGCGGAGCCGTAATCTATATAACTGACAGTCGATGGAATTTAGACTTGTTTTTGTCTATTGTATTGTTTCTGGAAGCAGGGCTAGACTTGTGTGATACCATATGTAGCCTGTTGTGTATTCTATGATTTATTTCGAGCTTTTCGTGATTCTTTCCCATTGTTATTTCTTGACATTATATATATATATATATATATATATATATATATATATATATATATATATATATATATATATATATATATATATAATCATTTCTATGTATGTTGGTTTGCTATAAATTTGATTTTGATGACGTTAATTTCTAGGCGGGAGTTACTTGCTTCCAGTTGTATTTCTTTAAGCATGGCACTTGGTTCTGCCCACTCTATAGTAAAGACCAATAAATCATTCCTCTCATTTTATTGATATCTGCTGATTACAGAAATTTCTGCAGAATTCTGTAAAAATAAATTTTGAAGAAAGTCATTTAAATAATTTGTATTAGTAACAGCAGTTTATTTTTAAAAAATTTAAGTAGCTATTATTATGAAAAAAAATTCTAATGTTATGAAAATTAAAGTTATGAAACATTTGTCGAGGTGCGCGAGAACAAAATCAGTGTGTACTGAAGTGAAGTTTTTAATACTGAAATTAATTCAAAAGACTTTTTCAGTACACTTTTTCAATATATTTTTTTCTCAACTTTCCATGGGTGTAGTCAAATTTTTGAAATTTTTGCATTTTGCCGATGATAAATACAAGATGAGTTATATCTGGAGAAGGGCATTCTTAATATATTTTGATAGTCTAGATTAAAAGCTGAGGATTTTAACATTCATATAAGTATTTTCCAGAGTGAGCAAACCATGTTTTTGCAGAAAATGACGTGGTTTGGTCCAAGGGTTTTCCATAATTGTATTCTAATCTCATCCCTGAAGAATATTTTTGATATTCCATTGAACATCTATTCTCATAAATTCCAATTTTGTGACCATGGAAAAGACATGGCACTTTGCCAGGCCATCTTAGCTGGTTAAATTCATATTAAACATTAATATTTTTAAAATAATTGAACAGGGCATACCACTCAAAAACCTTGCTGAGATCTAAATAATCCTCACCATACGCGGTTCTCAATAATTCGAAAGTTCTCAACCACTTTTCCCCAATTTGAAACACAATTTGAGTGCGGCGCGTAGCTCCACAGAGAAAATTGTGACGCAGTAGCAAAAACATGTCTACTTCAAAAAAACACTGCTGGCCAATAAATGAAATTATAGTACTCACATCTCCACTGTGGGTATTTAAGGCACGATATTATATAGTTCTGCCTTCGGCTAATAGATAGCGCTAGTTGTATATTTTTATACAAAATTAGTCCTGAAACTTTTTGAATGAGCTGCGTATAACAGGAAATTGGATATACGCTTGCCGATAACTGAGGAAATTTAAAAAATAGCATGTGCACAAAAGGACTTTGTCGTATATATGTTCACATTTTTGGCATAAGCCTACGAAACAATAAATAAAGGTCATTGGTTCGTTGGGATGCCGCAAAACATTATTTCAAAGAACGAAAATAAATTTAATTAGATTATTTATAAATGGATTAAATTCGGTTCTGTTCTTTCGAAACCCGGCTTGTTTATAGACATTTTTCCTTTGTAGTTTGAAGAACAAAATACTGGGAATTATTTCCAAAAATCAATAGTTTTTCGGGAATTCGGTTGAATAATAAATACATAATATAATGAAATTTTAAAAAACAAAAATTTTATCAAAAATTGAAACATAATAATATGAGTTTATTACTTGTAGAAAAAGTGTTTTACTTACAGTAATCACTATTATTCACTTCTGTTTATTTCGCAAACTTCAATCTCTTGGACAATAGTAATGATAACAAAAAGCTAATTACTTAATTGCATTGCTATTTCTAATTTCATTGTCTTTATGTATTTTTTACTCCAATCGCCTTGTATGATTAACTGAAAATATATAAAAGCCTTTTATTTAAAGGTCTATCTTGTTTTTAAGGCATTGCAAAGAGGATACATTAGTCTATCTTTCACATTTTAAGCAAGGTGAATACAGCAAAAGTAAGATTAGAGAAATGGAAAGGGAGACAAGTAAATAAAATGATTAATATCATTTTACCTGGGACTAGCGGAGATTCAACGTCAAGCCGAGATATCAAAGATCAAAAGGGAGTATGAATATCGATAAAGTTTTTGGGTTAAGCTCTAAAAATATTTCAACAGAAAGATGCTGTCAGTAGCGTTGCCTTAATCCGGTGTTAGAGTAAGCAGACAGTGAAAAAACTTTAGATTAAGCTTTTTCTAAAGGTTTTATTTTCATGATGTATTTAGGGCTTTGAATGTAAAAAATGGCCTGTCATTGAAAAAATGCCAAATAAAAAGCATTCAAATGTTCCATACCATGAATTTATTCTGTAGACCTTGGAAATATGCTTAGTGTAATTCCCATTTTAGATATGGAACATTAAAAATACCTTAAGAGACAAGATTTTATAGTAAAACAGAACGTTATGAACTCGGATAAATATTTTAATATATTTTAAAATATAAAGCTTGAAGGAATAATAAATTTTAAAAATCTCCACATCAAAAATTTCCAAAAATTGATACTTTATATACTTAAACATATCCTCCAACACCAACGTAAATAATTTTGGTAATATTATGTTACCCTGTCTGACTCCTCTGCCAATTTGAATTTTGTTCGTTTTCTCTTGGAATTTTGCTTAAAGTGACGTTTCTTTTTGTAAATATAGTGAATACGAGCCACCTATCGATTGTCACTTAGAGCATCAGAAATGGATTATGTTTTTGAGTAAAATACCATCTTAGGATTGACCATCTAAAGAGTTGTCGTTATGTTATATTTGTTGGATTTTTCTATTATTGTGCGCTTTGTTTGAAGCTGGTCTGAAGTGTAAAATCCTTTGCTTAAACCGGTCTTTCTTGGCGGTGGATTTTCCTTACCTATATATAAGTTTTCATAATATTTTTCAGTTTTTTTATTTCTTTAATTTGTGTTCCCATTTCATCATTTTCTTTAGTTAGCTTTACTGTTTGTGCTTTTTTCCATTTAATATCTTATTTAGATTTAATTTTCTAATGTCTTTTTGATTTATGGGTTGTTATAGTTTTTTACGTAATTTCTTTTTTTCGTTTTTATCATTTTATTATTTTCTGCTAGCTCTACGTTATGATTAAATATCATAATTCAGTTTTGAACTCGTTTTTCTTATCAAATAATTCAATAGTTTTGTATGATGTCTGTTTCTTAATTTTTTTTCCTGTCTCTATTTATTATATCATGTTTTTGAGGGATTGTTCAATTTCTGATTTCTTCTAAACTGGATATTTTCTTTCCTGGGTTTTGTTAATTAGTGTATTTCCATATTCATATTAAATAGTATATTATCTCTCATCATCATGGCAGCCATTGTCGCCGTTGTCTTCTGAACTAAAACTTTGTTACTAGCAATAATATTTCATTCTTCGTCGCACTGTCGGAACTTCACCATTCAGTATCCTTTTTGTAGAAATAGACGTTTATAATGTTATTTTCTTTGGCAACCATTTTATCTTCTTTTACTAAGTAATCCATAAAATTCAATCCCCCCCCCCCCACAATTATCTTTAAAGTATTGAATCAACATTTTTATTTGATATGGCCAATCAATCAGTAACTCTATCAAATATTAGCTGTTTATTTCAAATGATTTGTGAGCAAAAGGGACATGACATGCAGATCAATGAACGAATGATCAAACCTCATATGTGTTTAATTTTACTGAGTGATGATCTTTGAACATACGCCTGTAGAATTAATTTAACGTCAGGACTAAGGCCTGGTTGTTTGAACGCTGAATACCGTAATAATATTGTTATTTATATTTGAAAAAGTGTTGATAAACAGTAGATATTTAATTTCTTGGTACACACATACTGATTTTATGCTATTCTTCTCTAATTGCATTGTTTAAATCAGTATCATATGATAATGGGTACGTCAATTCTGAATACATAAAAGTATGAATATGTGGTTGCCTAAATTATTATTATTATTGGTATTTTCAATATGTAAACAATATTTACCTATACAAATAAGTGTTAAAATCTTCGTTTTGTTAATTTTAATTGTAAATTTTGCATTTATAATAATTTCTAACACTTAAAAACACTGAAAAGAGTAACGACAAGCAATTAAACTGAAAGAAAAGATAAGTCTGTCAAACATCAAAAAAGCCTCTCCCTCACCGACCATAAACAGCCATCAAACAAATTTATTTTTGCTTAAATCTATAGGGTATGATCGAAGGTGATGATGCAGAATAGCAAAACAATGACTAATTAGTTGTTTATATGTATTATTCTTTCAAGCAGAGGAAAGAAAAACAGATTTTTTTCCTGCAAATACAACCTTAGGCCTCTCTCCATACGCGTTTCGACCATCTTATGGTCTCGTCAGTGGAGCAGTATCGAACCGAGAGCAGCATTCACAGGAAACAACTGCTATATAAAATATAAATTCCAGTATGTCAGTAGGATATTCAAAACCTGCTGACTTCAATGCCAGACTGAAAAATATCTGTAATCAAACGACATCTATATAATCACCGGAATATTGCGAAATTTAAAAAAAAATCAAAATTTTAGTAAGAATTTTGCAGGAAACGAACTATTTGTATATACTCTTTCCTTTTCTCTACTTGAAAGGATAATACATATAAACAACTATTTAAATACGGCAGATAGATTCTTTTTTATTTTACTAAAATTTTGATTTTTAAAAATTTCGCACTACTCCGGTGAAGTCGGCAGGTTTTTAATATCCTACCGATATATTTTGGAATTTATATTTTATATAAAGGAATTAGACAGGGCGATTCGCTCAGTCCCTTCATATTTAATCTAATATTGGATAAAATAATAGAAAATCTCCCCAGAACAGCTGGATACAAAATAGGAAACACATTCTTCCATACCGTCTGCTATGCGGACGATGCTGTTCTTATTGCAGACTCTGAAGGTAACCTCCAAAGACTATTGCACTCTTTTAACACTAAAGCGAAAGAATTAAATATGCTCATCAACACCGAGAAGACCAAATGCTTAGTAACATCCAAAGAACCAATACGGTGCAAGTTGGAAATCGACTCCAAAATTTTCGAACAGGTAAATCACTTCAAATATCTGGGAGCAGAAATAACGAGCAATGGAAACCTTTTAACGAAGTAAGAGAGCAAACGATGAAAGCAGCTAGAATTTCGGGATGCCTAAAAGAAATTGTCTGGAAGAACAAATACCTTAATACCGAAAGTAAAACTAAGATATATAAAACGGCTCTAAGACCCATCATAACATACGCGGCAGAAACAAGACCAGATACAGGCAGAACTCTACAAATGATGAGAACAGTCGAAATGAAAACATTAAGAAGTAGACAAGGCAAAACTCTACATAACAGAATACGGAATGAAGATATCAGACAACAATGCGGGATACAGGACATAGGAAGATGGGTTAGACAAAGGCGAAGATTCTGGAACAAACATATAGGGAGAATGGAGGACAGTAGACTTGTTAAAAGTGCAAAAATAAATAACCCAGTAGGAAAAAGATCACAGGGAAGACCACCAAAACGATGGCGAGAATGCTGAACCTCGTCTTCCGGGAAAGACGTAATGGCAATGAACAGGCAATAGCCTACTAGCATGGTTAACTGTATTAGAAAGAAGAAGAAGAAGAAGATATTTTATATAGCAGTTGTTTTCTGCAAATGTTGCTCTCGGTTCGATACGGCTCTACTGACGAGGTTATAAGGTGGTCGAAATGCGTTTGAAGAGAGGACCAGAGTTGTTCTTCCAGGGAACAAATTCTTTGTATATATTCGCTCCTTTTCTCTGCTTGAAAGGATAGCACGTATAAATAACTATTTAAATACGGCAGATAGATTTCTTTATTTCTAACTGAAATTTTGATTTTTATGAATGACTAGTTATTTATTCTGTTCAAAATTCTCCGTCACTTCAAAAAATTTTCAGAAGATTCCTTTGTACTTCAGTTTGATTGAAAGTTTAAATTGTTATCAATATTTAACCAACTAAACTAAGTTTTATAATTTCACATATTTCCTTTAGAAGCTTCTCAGTAGAATAAAACAAGAGTTAAAAAACATGGCATAAAATTAAATACAAAACGCAAGACTCTTAACAGATTTTAGCACGTCCTTTTAATACAACAGCCTATTAAAAACCGTCAAAGTTTATTATCCTTTAAATAAAAAGGAGTTACTTATAAAACATTTTCATGTTTTAAATTGTATGTCAAAGAATACTGTTAAATTTGTTTTGATGTTTAATTTTAAAGCCTTCTGATGCCACGACGTAGAGTCTATGAAAGTGTAAAAGCCAAGAAATGCCATTTCCGTCAGGAACGGGAAACGCCAAGAAACGTTTGAAATATTATTTAATGTTTTCTTTTTATTCAATCATAAACAGTTTAAAACAACCGTAAATAATATGCCACTTTGAAAGTGATTGTTTCTTCTGGTTTGTTAATTTAACCAGACAATAAATACATATTTTTCATTTAATATTATTTCAATGAATTAAAGCAGATATTCTCAAAGAAGAGAAGGGGTTAACTTGTTGCTACTGGAGAAGTTGTAACAGTCTTGACAGTCACTTAGAGTTGTGATATATTTTTAACATAAATGGTGTTGTGGCATTTGATACCAACCACTCTATTTAGGGGTACTTATACACTTATTATGGTATAGGTTATCCATATTTATAAGCATTGTCCCGACTGACTGACTGACATATCAAGGAATAGCCCAAACTGTTAAAGAGAGAGAATTATAAAATTTTTGGAAAAGGTTTGGCAACACCATGTAGGCACCCACTAAGAAATGATTTTTTAAAATTCGCAATCCAAAATGGTGAGAAGGGGTAAACTGCTATTTGATATATTTATCGATATATTTTGATAAAACAAAGATATGGACTCAAGTTTGATTTTAAAATGTACGAGGGCGGTCCGATAAGTAATTAGCCTACAGAAGAAAAACGAAAATTTTGGAAAAATGGCGATTTATTTCTCAACATAGTCTCTTTTTAGCTCGATACACTTGACCCAGTGATGCTCCAACTACTTTAACCCGTCTGAAAAATATGATTTCTGGAGGTCTGCAAGGTAGGCCTCCGTGGCGGCGATAACCTCCTCATTCGACTCAAATTTCTGCCCGGCGAGTGACTTTTTCAAGTTTGGAAACAAAAAGAATGGCGAAAACTGGAGAATGCGGAGGATGGGGCAGCAATTCGTGGCCCAATTCCACCAATTTGGCTGTGGCGACGGCGGAGGTGTGAGCTGGCGCGTTGTCATGGTGGAGGAGCACATTTTTCTTTGCCAAATAGGGCCTTTTTTTGCAATTCGGCGTCGAATCGGCCCAATAATTCGGCATAGTAGAGCCCTGTGATCGTTTTACCTACCACCAGGTAGTCGATGTAGATCACACCGTGCGAATTCCAGAAAACGGTATTCATCACCTTTCCGGCCGATAGGACAGTCTTCGCCTTCTTCGGAGCACGTTCACTGGGTGAAGTCCACTGTTTCGACTGTTCCTTGGTCTTTGGTATGTACCAGGGGATCCATGTTTCGTCGACGGTCACGAAACGACGCAGAAACTCCTTCGGATTGCGCTTAAACAGCATCAAACACTGCTGTGAAGTGGTCTCACGGTTGCGCTTGTTGTCCGGAATGAGCAAAGGCGGCACCCATCGCGCCGAGAGCTTTCTTATGCCCAAAATTTCATGCAGGATATGACCCACGCGGTTTTTTGAGATGCCTACTGTCTCAGCTATCTCGCGCACCTTCAATCGGCGGTCTGCCAATACGAGATAGTGGATTTTTGTCACGTTATCCTCCGTGGTATCCGTTTTTGGGGCACCTGGGCGTGGCTAATCAAAAACCGATGTGGGACCACGTTGAAACTCGTTAAACCAATTTTTGACGGTCGCCATCGAAGGAAAAGAGTCACCGTGCACCGCATCCAAGTGCTCTTTGATTTCGCTGCGCGATTTCCCTTCCAAAAACAAGAATCGAATCACCGACCGATATTGCTCTTTTTCCATTTTTCTAAAATCCGCGGACATGCCCGCTTCCACACGCGGTCAAAACAAAACTGCGAGTCCGATTCGGCTGAAATTTTGACAGTAGCCGTCTACGAGAATGTACTATACGATAGTAAATTTTTCTTGCGATAGTAGCGCCATCGGGCGGTGAGGCTAAGTATTTATCGCACCGCCCTCGTAGCTCGACTAAAACGGAATTTTTATGTTTTTCGAAATTTCTTTTTGTAAGGTTGAAAATGGTTAAAATTTGTATTTACTATTTTTCCAGATAACACTAAAACTATAGCGTATATTTTGTTCGAACTTCATTTAAAATATCTTCTTGCCTTGCAGATTTTTAACTTTTGCCCTCAGTTGAAAACAGTCCCTTAGGTATCCATTTCCTAGCATCGGGGTTTTAAGAGACTTGAATACTTCTTGTGCCTTAAATTTCTTTCTATCCAGCAGGGTTAGAACTTTTTTTCTCTTCAAGAGATGTAAAAACAAATGTATTTCCTCATCTCTCCACAGATTTTTTTTCTTACCTTGCTCTAACACTCAATGCTCAATACAAAGCTTAAACAGAAAATAAAACAAGCTACCTCCTAACCTAACATTGATAAAATGTCAGAAGCGTCATCATGAATTCAAGTATAAAATGTGCGCCTGCGCGTAAGTTCAACGAAAAATACTTGAATCTGGTTTGAAGCCAAGGTCAAGTGTTTAACTTGGCTATAGTGGAAATTTTAACTAAAACTAATGTTTTACTTAATACATTAGTGTGATTGTAGACTTTTAGAAAGTAACGGCACTAAGATCGAAGTATCCGGAACTATTTTTTGTAACTCGGTTTCTATCAAGTTATATCATTATAAAATATGTAAAACAATAATTCTCTTATCTAGGGTCACGGTAAGAAGAATTTAACCTGTTTTATGTTTATCTGACTAAGCCTAGAAAAACTAGAAACGTTATTCATATGAATCTTAGATATTTCAGGAATTCTGTTTTTATCCCAGATATAAACAAGATTATCTGTTCATTTTTTCATCACCTTCAAACAACACACATATAAAACAAAGCAGTTTATGCGTTTCCTCACATCCGCACAGCAAACTATTTTTACCACACCTATATATTTTTAATAGGTTTTTGGACACCGAAACCTTTCCGCACTTCCAGTTTGTTTTTCAATTTTTAAGTCAGGCTTTGGCCGTCCAGATTCTTTTGGTTTAAGCTTTTTCGGTAATTATTTAGATTAACGGACGTTTTTTTTTTTTGAAAAAACTTCGATACTTACCCCTTATTTCAAGGTCATAGAATACGAGATTGGCCTTGGATTTTTCGGTATTTTTCACTGTTTTTCCTAAGGTTCCCGGAACCAAGCGTCACTTTACAAAGCACTTTTATTTCTAAAGAAAGCACCGAACTTACGTATTTATTTTGAATGGAACTATTTAAAATACATTTTATGTAATATATTTTAGCAGAAATTTTATCAAATTAAAACAAACTTGTATTTTCAACGAGGAAATATAAATACGTTTTGAAAACGTCATCGACTATTGCTCTGAAGATAACGACAGCTATTCGTTCCGACTTTGCCAGATGTAAAATACTTTCATGGTATAATAAACTATAAAATTTATCCATCTCAGTCAACAACGTAGTTTAATTTTTGTAATGTATAAACAAGGGTGAAATTAATTTTAATCACCTAAAATTTTTAGCTAGTTGTGGTTAGTTTCAGTTAGTTCAGGTTTAGCTTGTTTTTAGTTAGTCCGGAAAGCTAAAACTAACCTAAAATAACCTAAACTGATCTAGATTCATTAATTAAAAAATGTTATTACCAAGCAGAGAATACTTGGAGGCGGGGCATCAAAGAGAAGGGAAAAATGTTTTTCTGGTTCATTTCTTTCCAGTTTTAATAGAAAGAAAACAATATATATAAATGTCACAGAAACCGTATTTGCAATTTGGCAACAGCGTAAATCATTCGGCTTTTGGGAAAGAGTCATTTCACTGTTCAACGGCGGAGGCCATTTTGTTTTTATTTGTTTTTTGATAATTTCCTCGCTTTTTCTGATAAAAAAGTCTAAATTTATGAATTTTTATATAATACACAAGGTTCTATTAGTGTGGAATTTGTAATTGTAACAAAATTTTAACGATTTAGTGCAAAAAATTGAAACTAAGGCGAAAAGTGACTTTCCTTGTTAAAAAAAATAATAAAAGAAATTTTTGGAAAAAATTAAGTAGCAACTAATATCACCTATTTATGTATCTAGGGTGTTTGCAAATAACTAATATCTGGCTCTTTTACTTTCACGTTAGGAACAAATACTTCATTATATGTATCTGTAATTTCATTATTCGAATTATCTCTCTATCCAAGTAATTTCGATTCTCTGTCATGACTACATAATTAGGATCATTATCGAGAAATTTTGTGACATCAGCATGGATTTTTGCTTTAATTTTCGACTAGCTACAAATTGCTACGATTTTCAATAGCAAATTTGGGTAGCTCGAAAAATTATCAATATGGCACTCCTCCTTTGAAAGTTGCCATATTCATAATTTTCGAGCTACCCAGATTAAAAAAAAAACATCGCAATTGGTCCATGTATTACTGAAATACGCGAATTTTTCCCAGCGCTGTTGAGTTGAAGCTGCGAGTTCAGTTTTCTCGCGCGCGCAAGAGCTCTATTTCTTTACAAAAAAAAACACCTCCTTTTTTAAAGTGATATTTAAAGGGTTGAAAATTAATTTCTTGATTTGTCCCTAACAAGATATGAAAATTTAGGCCTTCACTAACAGACTGAACCTTCATGGAGGTCAACATTTTGCGTTTCGGGATAAACAATTAGCAACATCTTAGCAACAAATTATCCGATTTCCTATTACAAAATATTATTCAGAAAGACGAGGGTTTCCCATTAAAAGCAAAAAAGTGCAAAAAAATTTAATTTGGCAAGAAATATTTGATATAAAAAAAAACGGTTGATTTTGAGGGCTTTTTCGCCTTGTTACAATAACAAATTAACAAAAATGATCGCAATTTTAAAATCTCTACAACTTTTATTTGAAACATTTTTTTCCAAAATATGTTCCTTGGCTTGTAGATTCAAAAAACCTATTTTAGCCAATTTTGCCCCATCTGTTGACCTGGACTATATATTCCCCAAAAATAAAAATAATTAAATGCCACACCTTAATATTCTAAATAAAATTATGTACGTATTTTGTTTATTTGATTAAATAAATCTTACATCCAAAACATTTTAATCATTTTATATTTAAACCTAAATCATGTTATTTGCTTTTAAATTTTATTACTTCGGTAGTCCATTAAGAAATTTTCGTCGACCCTTCCCTATCTCCCTTTTCTGTTTAAAGTTACATGCAGAGTTATTTTATTTTGTTGGGAATTGGAAACAATACATTACATGGAGCCGGTAAATTGATTATATAACATTGCAAATTTTTAGGTTTATTTGGGTAAATGTTATTGTTTTCTTTACAATTTCATATAAAATGGAATATGGTGAAAATTTTAATTTAAGGATGATCAGCACAAATAATATTTAGAGAAAATTATTCCAATTAAATAAACAGATTAACAAAATAACGACTAGATGATACTCCTCCAATGAGCACTCAAAACTATAGTACACGAAATAGTGCAGAATTGATTTCTGAAGATTTTTCTTATAGAATGGAGTTTATAAACTGGCTATTGGATCAGCAACCAAATACTGTAATCTTCATTAGCATTATCCTCTTCACGGATGAAGCAGGATTTACCAAAAATGGTACCATAAATTTACACAACTTATATGTGTGGGCTGATGAAAATCCTCATGCAACTATTGTTTCGCATCAACATCAGTTCCAGTCAATTAATGGGCAGAAATCAGTTTTTGATTGGACCATTCGTATTGCCGGCACAACTGAGTGGAAAACTTTATTTGGAGTTTCTTTAGAACGCTTCTCACGATTTAATAGAACACTTACCACTTGAAACCCGCCGAAACATGTACTGCATTCACGATGGGGTACCACCTGAATGACGTCTATCTAAATCGTTGGATTAGTACCAGTAGGTACACCTCAAAACCTTGGGGTATTTCACTTCTTTCGATAGTAGGAATGAACTTCTACGGAGAATCACGTTTCATTGTGATCAAATAAGTTCCTTATTTGATGCGTTGTTCCAGAATTCTGTCCACTAGATATACTGGGTATCTGTTGGCTATTAGGTCATTGTTAATGGGATCTATCTCATTCATCAAGTTCTCGTTGGAGCTGCAGAGAGTTAAGGCTATCAGATTTCTTGTTTGGTGTTGTTAGAGTGATTGGATGAATGGTTTAGGTATTGTCCAGTGTATGTGGCTGTAAACTGAAGTTAAAATTAGTCTGCTATTTCTTTCAACTAAAACATAAGGATAATTTATTTTGTACTTCTTTCTCCATTGTGGGTTTGATGATTGGACTGATATTGTTGAGATGAGAAAGGAAGTTTGAAAGATCTCCATCGTTTCCATTCCAGATAATAAAGGTATCATCGTATCTAAGCCATACCTTTTGTTTTCTAGTTGTGGATTCAATTGCAAACAGCTCGAACTATTCTAATCACTCAAACAAAACCAAACTAGGAATTATAAGAAATCTTGTAGATAGAGCCTTAATTTTCTGCAACTCCAACGAGAACTTGATGACAGAGATAGATCACATTAAAAATGACCTGACAGCCAACGGATACCCAGTGTACCTAATGGATGGAACAACAGTAGAAAAAATGGAAATTCAAAGAAGCCGCCGTTATACATCAGAACTCGAGTTGCTTTAGTAAACCATCTTAAGATATAAAAGAAGTGTGAAAACCACTTTTTAATACTTGTTCACTAAAACTAAATGCAGCATAAATGAGACTTTGGTATAGCACGCACTCACACTCAACTGCATTTACTTTTAGTATAAATAGTTGTGCAGCTTAGGAATTTATTTAGTTTCACTAAAAAACGACTAGAGATAACCAGTGACCGAAACGTCGTGATATTCAACAAAAATAAAAACAATGAAAATCCAATAGATATCTACTACTTCACAGGAACATTGTTGTCCATGATCTTCAAACAAATACGGAGAGATCTATTAGAGGAATCCTCAAAGAAAATTAAATGCACTCTTATTAAGTAACGTTGCTTCAAGAACATTAGAAAACAATTCTGAAAGACGTTTGCAATTTTGTCAAAAAAAAATGGACATTGTGGACATAACACCTGGTTTTGTATACCATATCTTATTTTCTGATGAGCGCAGTTTTCTAGAAGGTGAATAGGTAGAAACGGGCCCATTAGCCTCGTAAATTACCCGAGCTAACCTCTTTAGATTTCTATCTTTGGGACCATTTAAAGACTATAGTCTTTAGTATAAAACCGAACTCTTTAAAGGAACTTGACAACAGAATTTCAAATACAGAGTCGTGCTATTTCGATTCCAGAAAGGCTTGGGCATTGTCATTGTCATTCGTATATAAAATATTAATATTTTCCAAACCGTTGTATAAAAAAATATTCTAATTTTTTTTGGAGATTTAAAAAAACTGATATCATAAAAGATGTTTTTTTTTTTAAATTATAAGTGGCCTTGCCATTTGACAGTTTTTGATGTCACTGGAGTATCGAATGCAGAATCATGTAGATGAATTGTAGTTTTGAAGGCTGAAGAAAACCCAGATCGACTGCCACTTTTCGTTCTCTCTTAATTAAGGCATTCCGGAAATTTGCTCAACCCTGTAAACTAATATATCAAAAAATAATTTATTGCATTACTCTTTTTAGGAAATTTTTTTTAATATGAAAAAAAACTTCCTCAAAACGCAGTAAATTTTTTTTAAAACACTTTAAAAACGCGAAAGAAAATTTCTTAGTTACGTACACATCTAAAGATTTTTTTACAAGATAAACTAAGAATTTGGCAATGAGGGTATCAAAATCAAAGATGTTATCGAAAAGTATGCGTTACCTGGGAGAGATATTTTAGTATTTTCAATTTACTTTTTGCGTGGTAGTCCCCCTACTTTTCCCTGTTTAGGGGCGTTAACCGGTATATATATTAAGATGGAAGAATTAATTGAAAACGTGTCGTTTATCTCCCGTTATACAAATAATAAGTCAACATCGGAAGTTTTAAACTTTTCCAGTTAAGACTTGTTATTATATATACCTGAGTATATACTCTTTTATTACCTTTCTAAAATTCAGTTTAAGTGCGTTAAACTCTCCTTAAAAAATTGATTGTATATAAAAAGTTTTTATCATAGTTATTTTAAAAAGAATTTAATTTTTATTTATTTTTGTAGATTAATTATTAGTTTCTGTGATTTTTATTATGGTAAGTTAAATTTGCATTTATTGGTCCCGTAAGTTATACAACCTGAGGAAAATAAAAATTTTCTTGCATTACCAACAACTATTGAAATTTGTCGTGTTTTTCTTTGCTCTAGACGCTCTTATTTCTCAAGAGTTCCATAAAAGACGTAGAATGTTGACGTTTCACAAAATCTGTACATTTCAAATAATATACTAATATCAGTCCGTAACCACAGGTAATTTAATCTTTGTCAAGTTACAGGAAACTTTATTCTAGGATAATACATGTCAAATATCGATAAAAAAACATTATCCCGAAGTCAATTTGAATAAAAATCTACTTGTAAATTTCGGTCAAGTTTACAGTAATTGGTCGTTGTTGCCAATTTAGCCACGCGTACGTATAAATATAAAATTCCCATTTTATTGACATTCCAAATACTTTTTATTTTGGATAAAAATTAAAATTATTGTTAAAATAATCACTTGAGCAGAGTTAAAATATTTATCCTCTAGTTCACTAGCATAACTCAGCTTTAAAACTGGGTCAACAAAGAGTCTATAGCCAACAACTCCTACCATAAGGACTCAGCGCCGAGATCAAATTTCTCGATGACACCATGGTTTGGAGTCATCAGGCGTTCTCTTAGATTTGCGTTGTTCTTGCAGAAGCTTCTCTTTTCGTTGAACCGACATTGTCAGACTATCCCATATTTCTAAATTGGACAGGTTGTAAATAGATTCTTTTTCTGTGAAGAAATTCTTAAATAACTTTAATCAAATATTATATTTGATTAATTTCCGATTTAGATATATATCAATTTTCAAAAATTTTTAAGATAATTTAACGGTTGGAATACACACTCAGCAAATACACTTATTGTTTTACTTACCATTATCAACAATTCTTTGAATAAAAATTACTGTGGCAGTAAACAGAACCGATTAGATAAAAGTCATAAAAAGAAATTAAATACATATACAAAATAACTGTACATACTTTACAATAAAAAGTGTCTAGGTAATCCATTGATTAAACGCTGAGGAGTTTTCACAGTGCTTAGTTACTTATATATCTTCTAGTACCTAATATTTGAGAAATTTTGCTATCTGAGGATACACAAAATATTGAAATTTTGTTGTTCAATATTTGGTATTATTTTATGTGATTTATATTAAAACTCATATTAACCTGTATTTATACTCATCATAACATATTTATCTAGAAAAAAACGTTCAATAAAACATTTTTGATAAAGTAGTGTTTTTCAAGTTATTGTCGTTTCGCTAACATATAGTGTACTTAAATATTAGTTCCTAATAAATTTAGATGTACAAAAATACATAAATCCAGCAAAAAGTAGAGGGTTAAGTGATATTTTCATGACTCCGAGCGATGACGTCAAAAATCCGCTCTGTTTCCTTGTATTGTAGGAGTTACTGAAGCCACATCTCTTTCGATTTTAATGTACTTTTGTTGTGAGTGTCGATGTTTTATAAATGTTATTTATAGAATCTATATACCTTTGAACAATTCTGGCATCCTTTTTGACCTAATTACTGTCCAGCTCTGTATCGTATCGAAAATTTTCCTAGAGTTTATGAAAGTAGCTGTCATATTCAGTAGTATTATCATGATTACGGAATTCGGCCTCTTTCTTCAGTTGAAACATTTTATTCGTTATGATCTTAATGAGAACGGTATAGATGTGTGAATATACATGACAATGATTATAACCATAACATAAACAAAACAAAACTGGCCGACTAGAGGATGTCACATCTATGATATTTAGATCCAGTTTGAAACATAAATCTTTTTAGTGAAACTGTACGTTAAGTATTTACACATTTGCTGAATAAAAATAAATGTTCCGTCGAGAAATCGTAAAAACCAATCCAATCAACTAAAAGAATATCAACTTTATAACACTTTTATGAACGAGTTAAATGCATTACAAAATATACTAAAGCCATGTTCCTTTCAACATTGTCAGCGAGAGCTAACAACGAGTACAGATCAATAGAAACCCGTCAAGACATTGCAAATCTATACAAGAACAAATATTCCGCTACTTACAGCAATTTCTACTGGTCATCTTTAAACGAAATGACTCTTTCGAAAACAAACTCAGGGATAAAGTATAATTGAAATCGTCTCTTTTCGTATATAGATGATTGTATATATGGGTTATTATTATAAAATATAAGGAAACATCTTGAAATTTAACAATAAAAGGTATTTAAGTGTAATCTGTTTTATCATAAACGTAACACTAATTAAATTATATTACAACTAGGCTTACTTACTTACATAAATTTTAGAAAAAATAGGCACTTTCAAAATTGTAGTTTCTTCTTAACATTTTGCTATTCATTTAAAATTTAATTTTTTTTTATATTATGTTTTCTTAAATTCCTGTTTAAAGTAAATATACTTTATATAGTCAATAATTAAAATATTCCCTCTTTTGGATAAGCATGTAGCACATTAAGTATTGTGATCCTGGTCGATAAATTATCAACACAAGAACTACTAGAACTACATTTCGAGACAGATGCACTGCAAACTACTGCTGAAAAAACAATCCGTAAAACTAATCTGTAATGTTCTGAATCTAAACAGATAACAGATTACGCAGGTATCAGAACTGATAACCAGCCACTTCGCTTAAAAAACATATACACGAAATGGGTATCTATAATAAAGAACCAACCAGTAGATTATGTAATGAAGAGAGCGAACAAGGACTTCTCAATTTTGAAAGTCTATAACCAGAAAACAAATTAGTGAGTAGACGTGAATGGGCTCTCAAATCTTATTAAGGTAACTAACCTACTTACATCGAACAGATATAACAGACAACAAAATCAGACTTCTGACTGCAGTTTAAGAATTTCTTAACTCTAACTTATTTTATCACTCAATCAATCAAGCGAACAAAGTATTTACATTTTTTAAAATTTTCGTTCACGGAAGTGAGATATTAAAGAATTCCACTTGCAACATCATAACTTTGTTGCACTTTATTTCTCAAAGTCCAGTCAATGAATGGCATTTCCAAGAACTATTTAATTTTCTAAGGACAAAATAGAACCAAAAATATTCTACCGTCTTCCATTCTCAGAAAAGCGAAGTAAAATATTATTGACACAAGCTAAAATAGAAATCAAGGACACATATTGGAATTCTTGGATTATTTTTCTGATACTAAATGTAAATAATCAAAGAACACCTTCTATTTTTAAAATTTGTTAGATTTCGTTGTGTTTTTGGTAGCATTGAAATCTAGCTACCATTTTAGGAATATTCCAATCACTAACTAAGTAGTCTTACTCTATGGATGATCCAGCAGTAAAAATGTAATTAAATAATTATTCTTTATATTTATTTCATGGTGGTGAATCCACTTAAGTGAATACCAAATTGTCACTTTTTCGAGAATGACTTATATATAACATTTCTTTATGTATGGAAACTGGTTTTATTAGTCTAGTAGATATTTCTTTTTCAGTTTGGAGTAGGATCGACATTAACGATGTATCTTTTAATAAATAATAAATTTATAATAATTTTTTGGAGTCGTCGCTTACAAATCTGGATGTCGTTGAAATTTCACTTGGTGAATTCAATAGGGTATCCAAAACTGGTTAAAATTGTCTTTGTCCCTCTTTCTGTGAACGTATTAATATTCGAACGACTTCAAGACCACTGAACTAGGAGTTTTAGAAGTTACTGAGTACAACTACGAAGCTAAAACACCGTATGATGAATTCAGTATGATACTGAAAGTAAAATAAGTCCTATAATCTTTTATTAGCTTTTGAATGAATTGGTTTCAAAATAACTTCATCAGGGATCTAATAATTCCAGTTTGGTGTTTCTAAGGTCGCTAATGAATCGCAGTCACAATATCAGTATCCGAGATGGTATCTAAAATATCAATATATGAATTTTGACTTTTGAATTGTAATCAATAATCAGGTTGAGTCAATGCATGATATATGTGGATATCTTATTAGACCCATTATTAAATATTTCCAAACTTTAACTCCAGGTTCGTAATTAACAATCTTAGAAAGTCATTTTGAGACTGAGGCGATCATTAAATTGGGAATAAGCGATTATCGAAGGATTTATGTAATTTCTGACACTTTTATGAGCCGCCACATTTACTTGTGTAAATGTGTTTTCAGATTTCTGTTCAATGATTCTGAAAACCCTGACTGGATCATTAAAATCTACTAACGAAGAATTATCTGCGGATTCATCCAGATTTTGCACCTTCAGGTGTTATTTTGGAGCTGCCATCTTGTGGCATATGGCCTCTGAAAGAGATCAACTTAGTAAGCAAAATATGAGCTTCCAAAGTGGCCCTTTAAATGTCTCCCCTCTAATTTTCCAACAGAATATTTGAAAAATCTGAAAACATTTTATATATGCAACTAAAATTATTACGGTTAAGTTGCGTTTTAATAATTTGCTCATTAATTATATGATTATTCTATAATTTTCATCTACGAGACGCTCTTGGGCCAATATGGTGGTTCAAAATATACAAAACTTTTAAAATTTTTTGAAACCATAAAACAATTAGAAATAATACGAATGATTACTTACATAAAACACCCCTTTATTGATTCTGTTCGGTCTGCAAAAATGAGGTAAAATTTAATGAATTGTTAACTGAAAATTCAAACAAGGCATAACTTGATATTAAAATAATAAACGGAATTAAATTGTCGTCTCACTACAGACCTAAAATACCAATGATTTTATTTTAACCCGTCCATATTTTAATTTTTAGTTTACAAATATTGGCATACAATTTTTCAGACTTCAAATTCCTGTTACAACGACAAATGTGAACAAATATAGTTATGCAATTTTTGTACTCACACAATTCGTCGAAATTGCTATTTTTTGATTAATATTTGGCGAATAATTTAAAATATGAAAAGTTTTAAAAAACTCAACGAAATGGTCTTTAAACAAATAAATCCCTGAAAATTTTATTTAATTATTAAAATATTGTTATGGAAATGACAGCAACAGCAAAAACTGGGCATTTAGGGAGAATTTTCGCATCTTATTTTAATCCTCAAAAAAGTTAAATCGTATCAGAAAAAAATTACAAAAAATATTGGTATGCTGAGAACTAACTAATATATATATATATATATATATATATATATATATATATATATATATATATATATATATATATATATAAAAAATTGGAGTGTCTGTCTGTACGGACTAATCTTCATCAATCAGACATGAACTAGAAATTGTCAGAAGTGATGAGTAAAATTTTCCCAAGTGTACCAATATTTTTTTGATAATCGAGCTTTTCCCGTACAATTTTCTGTTCAGATAGATAAAGAAAAAATACTACTTTGACGAATTTTCAAAATTCGCGTTTTTCCGAGCTATATTGTTATAAACTTTTATTTTCATGAATTTAGATTTTTTTTCTTCAAAAAATTGATAAAATCGATCATGCTCTTTTTGAAATAGTTATAAGTTATGGTCTTACCTTGCAATTAGTACTTTTTACTGCCATAAAAAAAGTTATTTGTAAAAAATGTAAACAATTGTTATAAACAAATTAAAATTATGTTCTTTTCTTAATCGGTTTACAATATCGTTTCGATAAAATATTATTACACATTTTGTAATGCGGGCGAAATAGCGGACAAAAGCTAGTTTTTAAATAACAGCAGAATGATATTTTATTAAATAGGTGCTCTGTCGCTTTGATTGGAGATTTAAATTAAATAAATCATTTTAAATTTATTTAACTGTTTTATTTACTTATGTTTATTGAAAATTAATGAAACATTATTTGTATTTTTATAGTCCTTATTTAAAACACATGTATGTAATGCTATTTCATTAATTTAAATTTGTTTAAATTAATAATAAATATCACTTTTAATTTATCTAATTTAATTCGTTATATTTTTTCCTTAATAATTACAAAATTTTGTGATTCGCATAATTATTTAATCCACAATAGTGATTAAGTTTTAGTGTAATTTAGTTGAATAGTAGAGAGCTAATCCATTTGAAATCCCCCAGGTGGAATAAAATGTTTTGCTCAATATTTTAGATTTTCCTAAATTTTTAACAAAAACATCCCAATACTAACAATGGTTAAAACATGTTTTAGGCTCAATTTTTTTTGGCGGCCATTTTAAATATGCTTCGAATGAGTTTTTCAGCTGAAACCAAGTTTGTCTCAAATGTATGTAACTACTAAATAATATGTTCTAGAGTTTTGCATGATATCACCTAAGTAGTGAGCAAAGTGAATAAAAAAATTCACAACTATAAAGTGAAAATGAACTTAAAACGGGACTTTTAGTGCTGGAATAAAGATTCACCTTTATTTTTTTTCTTATGTAGATTTATTATAGGACTATTTTATTATACAAGTTTCAATCTTATGAACTTTGTCCTTTTTTTTATATAATTTTTTAAAAATGCCAAAATTATATTTTGGCGATATTTAGAGTTTAATATCTCAAAAAGGACTGAGTGAAAAATTATAAAATTAACACAGATTATACACCTTTATAATGTAAACATATGATAAAAATTTCGTAAGTAAGACTCAACAGGTTCCAGAGTTAAAGTACATCATTTGGCCAAAAATTGCTTTATACGTACTCAAACTTTAATCGTAATTAACTGTAATAATCCATGTAAAAATTTTTTCTTCAAGTTAAATTCACTACTAACACAAGAAAATGTAATAACATCTTAATAAACAAAGGCAGTAGCAGGGGCGGATCTAGCCTGTCTTGTTAGGGGGCACAGATATCCAAGAGTACAGTATGGCAAGCGAAAGAAAGTTGTAGTCGAGGGGGGGGGGGCATTAGCGACATTCACATTCCCAATGCAGCAGGCTAGGGCGAGTCTGCTGTTCAGAATTCTCTGAGGGGAGCGATTGCAAACAAAAGCGATTTATCGACAGGGGTAGATGTTAACAGCATTCACATTCCTAGTGTAGGAGGAACGGTCGAGTCTATTTTTCTAAATTCGAAACTCCTGGGCTGGGCAATCGCCCCTACCGCCTCCCTCTCTTGAATCGTCGAATGGGCAGTACCTTGATAAGAAAACGCATTGTAATTTAAAATGCAAGATTTTATTAAAACTAAGTTTATTACACAAAAAAGTTGTATATGCACATTTCATCAGTTAATATGACAGAATTATTATTTGCTTAAAACGAATTCTTGACCTATTTTTTTGTATTTTTTTTAGACAGATGTGGGAGGATACCTGGCTCTTTCACAAGTTCTTTGTTAATTCTACAATATAGACCAATACACTAAATTTTAGTCATTATTGGCGTCTGGATAACAATGAACAACAGTTTGAACATTTAATGTAGTTAATTTATTTTTTTATTGATATTTTTGATTTTTTGAGTTATTTTTAAGTGTCTTTTTCATTTGTGTATTTTAACAACTTATTGATCTTTTAAAATGTGTTAATATAGACACTTATGAGCTAGTCTGAGAGCTTAATAAAAAAATAAAAAAACATGTTTTTAGCCTATATGTTGTCAATTTATATTGACAATATATTCTTAAAGAAAATACCAAATGCAAAAAAAGGATGTAAAAAATACAGGGTGTGTCATTTAAAAAATTAAAACTTGGTATTATATCTCCGGATTCTACAGAAAAAAAATCCAAAACTGCCTTTTTCTTATCGTAGTTGCTTTGATAAATAAAATATACGACATTTTAGAAAATTGTAATATTCGAAAATGGGCCTGTAAATCCAAAACCGATCGCGATATCCATAATTTGTTTTCGCCATTATAATTTACTCAAAAAAAAAAAAGAGTTCGGGACTACTTTAACAGATTTTTAAAATCATTTACGATTTCCCGGAGAGCCTATAAAAGCATCCAAAATGATCCACCCTGTACATGTGCAATTTTTCGTCCATGTTTTGCCGTTTTTGGCTTCATCAAATGAGAGATGACCGAAAGTTTATATGTCCGATCTAAAAGAATTTTTTTGTTGTCAGCTAATTAACTTTATCATTACATGTATTTGCCAAAAACGTCACAAAAGTGATTATGGGATATGTACGAGTATTATTGCAGTTTTGTACATCAACAGCACCTAATGGCCAGCAACAGATCTTATAATTGTTTGTTATATATGTAATTCTCCTTTCAGGCAGAGAATATGAAAAATATATGTACAGATAGTTTATTTCCTGTAACTATCGCTCTGGTTCTCTCTCCATACGCGTTTCGATCACCTCATGATCTCGTCAGTGGAGCTGTATAGGACCGAGAGCAACATTAGCAGGAAATAACTGATATATGAACCATAAATTTCAAGGTATGTCGTCAGGATATTACACCGGCCATCTACCAACTTCGATGTCAGACTGAAAAATATCGCCAGTCGAACGACATCTATGAATCAACGGAGTAACGTGAATTTTTAAAAAAATCAAGATTTCAGTAAGAAATAATGAAATCTTTCTGCCGTATTTAAATAGTTTGTTATATATGTAATTCTCCTTTCAGGCAGAGAATATGAAAAATATATGTACAAACAGTTTATTTCCTGCAAATATCGCTCTGGTCCTCTCTCCATACGGGTTTCGATCACCTCATGATCTCGTCAGTGGAGCTGTATCGGACCGAGAGCAACATTAGCAGGAAATTATATATATAACAAACTATTTACATACGGCAGAAAGATTTCTTTATTTCTTACTGAAATTTTGATTTTTTAAAAATTTCACGTTACTCCATTGATTCATAGATGTCGTTCGACTGGCGATATTTTTCAGTGTGACATCGAAATTGGTAGATGGCAGGTGTAATATCCTGCCGACATACCTTGAAATTTATGGTTCATATATCAGTTATTTTCTGCTAATGTTGCTCTCGGCCCGATACCGCCCAACTGACGAAATCATGAGGTGATCGAAACGCGTATGGAGAGAGGACCAGAGCGATATTTGCAGGAAATAAACTGTTTGTACATATATTTTTCATATTCTCTGCCTGAAAGGAGAATTACATATACAACAAACTATTTAAATACGGCAGAAAGATTTCTTTATTTCTTACTGAAATTTTGTTTTTTAAAAGATCTTATAATTATTCGATAAAACTATTGAAAAATCATAAACCTAACATAAGCACAGCTAGCATTTATTGAAATTCGGTTCTTCTTCTTCTTATTGCGCCCTCTCCTTCCGAAGGTTGGCGATCCAAATGGCAATTGTGGCTCTGGAAGCTGCAGCACGAAATATGTCTGTAGATGAGCGATCAAACCATCTCCTCAGGTCTTTCAACCATGAATTCTGGCGTCTTCCTACTGATCGTTTACCCTGAACTTTACCCTCTATAATGAGTCGAAGTAGCTCATATCTTTGACCTCTCAGCACATGACCCAAGTATTGAATTTTTCTCTCTTTAATGGTGTTTAGCAGTTCTTTTTGTTTATTCATGCGCTGGAGTACTTCGTTGTTAGTGATCCTTTGCATCCATGAAATTCGCAACATCCGCCTATATATGTACATTTCAAAAGCCTCTATTCTTTTTTCTGTTTGTGGGTCCATTGTCCAACTTTCGCATCCGTAGAGTAAGGTAAAGAAAACGTAGCATCTGACCATACGAGTTCTGAGCTCTAGACTAAGGTCTGATCTTGTAAAAAATGTTTTCATGCTCATTAGTGTTTTTCTCGCTTGTTCGATCCTCGATAAAATTTCCTTCTTCGGGTTACACTGGCTGTTGATATTAACTCCTAGATATTTCATTGATGTTACCTGTTCTATTGTTTGTCCCTTGACATGCAGACGTACATTTATTGGCGCCTTTGAAAATACTACTATTTTGGTTTTAGAGACGTTTAGATGTAAGCCGAACATTTCGCTATGATGTACTACGGAATCTATTATGCTTTGTAGCTCTTGTACGCTGTTTGCTATTAGGACGGTATCATCAGCGTACCGAATGTTGTTGATCATAGTTCCGTTAAACTTGATTCCACCTTGGGCATCGTCTAGTGCTTCTTTAAATATGGACTCGGAATACAGATTAAACAGGAGCGGAGATAGCACGCAGCCCTGTCGGACTCCCCGTCCAATCCACATATCTCCGGATGTTGTTTGTTCTACTTCGACTGTTGCCGTTTGGTGCCAATAGAGTTCTGAGATAATGCGTAGGTCTTGTTCGTCGACGCCGGTTGTTCTCAGAATTTCAATCATCTTTTGATGGTTAACGCAGTCAAATGCCTTTCGATAGTCTATAAAACATGCATATACATCCACGTTCATGTCTCTGCAGCGTTGTGTCATTACATTTAGGGAGAAAAGAGCTTCTCGTGTTCCCATTCCGTTTCGAAATCCGAATTGAGTGTTATCCATCTGATCTTCGCACTTCCTGTAAATTCGTGTATGGATGATTCTGAGAAAAGTTTTAAGGACATGAGACATCAGACTTATTATCCGGTAATCATCGCATTGTGAGGAATTAGGTTTTTTTGGCAGTGTTATAAATGTTGACTTTAGCCAGTCTAATGGTATTTTGCCGGAGTTGTATATGTTATTGAATAATGATGTTAACAAGTCTAGGCTTTTGCTTTCGTTGTCTGCAATTAATTTAAGTATTTCGACGTTGATTTTGTCTGGACCGGTAGCTTTACCATTTTTCTGTGCTTTTACTGCATGGCGAACTTCTTCTTTAGTTATTTCTGGGCCTTTTTCATTTATTTGACTGACTGTGGGTGGTGGAACACTGGGTCTATCATCATCGAAAAGTGTTTGAATGTATTCTTTCCATCTCTCTAGTTTATCTACTGTCCCCAGAATTACCTCGTTATTATTCCCTCTTAAAATTGTTTCTTGCCGCCTTCTGTGTCTGCCTGTCATTTCTTTTACTTTCTTGTGGACGTTAAAGGTGTCATATCTTTTCTGAAGTTGTTCGATTTCTTGACATTTTGTTGACATCCAATCTTCTTTAGCTTCCCTGCACTTTTTCCTAATGATTTTATTGAGTTGCTTGTATTCTGTTGGGTTTGTTTTGTGTTTTCTTCTTTCATTCAAGAGGTCTATGATTTCTTGCGTTATCCATTCTTGCTTTCTGTTGTTTTTTGTAAATCCAATGTCTTCTTCTTGAATATTTGTTATTTTAGTTTTTAAAGCATTCCATGTTCCTTCAACGTCCTCTCTCCGTACCGATTTCTCCATTGTTTCCATTTCTTTCTCGATCTTGAGACTAATTTCTTTCCTTTTTATGGGGTTTTTCAATTGTGCGATATCTATTTTTCTTGCTACTTTTTTCCTTTTAACTTTCAGGAATCGTTTGAGTTTAAAGTCCATTACAATTGGATTGTGGTCGCTATAAATGTCTGCTCCAGGGTAGGTTTTTACGGATTTCATATACTTCTTAAAGTTGTTCATTCCTAACTTCCAAATAATAATATAAATCAGCGAATATTATGCATAGAATGATTAGCTTAAAGATTTAAATAAAACTTTCCACTTTTTGTATTTATTTTTCATGTTCTATCGTATGCTTTTTCAAGTCCTATATTCATGTCGCACATATTTCATATGTCATATTCAAATATTTCACGCACACACCCCAAATCAAACACGCTCGCCTGTCGCCGGCGTCCGTTGTAGTTTAAACTGTTTTATAAGTTTTATTTTATGTCTTTTCAATTCAAAATATTTTATGTAATAATATTTTCTGTTGCTCTTGGTGTATGTAGAGCATTTTAACAACGATATTTAATAATTTTAGGGAATATACGCATATGTACTCCGGGTAGAAAAATGAAGATAAAAGAACATCTAACTGCGCTACTCAGGTGACTGTATAGTTGTCATTCGACTGGCGATATTTTTCAGTCTGACATCGAAGACAGCAGGTTTATAATATCCGGCGAACGTTGCTCTCGGTTCGATGGAGCTCCATTGACGGTGATTGAAACGCGTATGGAGAGAGCACTTTTTTCTCTGCTTGAAAGGAGAATACATATAGGCAACAACTCCCTTATTATTCCACAAAATATACAGCAAAGCCTTCTTTTCGTGTATATTTCGCGCTGGTTTGTGTTGTTGAAAGCTAGCCTGGATTTACCCATGATTTTTTGGGCTTTGGGTTGTCAAAATAGATCCCCTTTACATCACCTTTCGCAACTCAAAGCAAAAATTCTTTTCTTTTCTGTCTGGCAGGCAACATTTCACAAGTTACTTTTCGCCTTTCAATGTTTCTTTCCGTTTTTTTGTACGGAATCCATTTTCCTTCTTTCTGGATATTGATCAATGCGTGTAAACATACGGAAATAGTATAATCGGAAACAATTAATGCTGCTGCCAATTGTTTTAATATTTGAGCTAAGTATTCATCGAATAATCCTTGCAAATCTGATTCGTCAAACTTTTTCGGCAGACTTTATACATCAAAATTACCTTT
The DNA here is from genome assembly GCA_034092305.1 of Diaprepes abbreviatus. NCBI lineage: Eukaryota > Metazoa > Arthropoda > Insecta > Coleoptera > Curculionidae > Diaprepes > Diaprepes abbreviatus. The sequence continues at coordinate 10,980,641 of JASJET010000068.1, forward strand.
TTAAAGCATTTAAATCATCTTTTACAGGCTTTGGGGTTAAAATGTTCTTACCTTAAGCTCCAGTCAACAATCAATAACTTTCATCGGCTGTTTTCTTTAACTGAAAGAAAGTTATTAAACTTCTCCGCAAAATGTCTTTTTTTGGTGCAAAATTCGACATTTTCGAACCTATAAAGAACTATGTTTTTTGCACAATAACAGGTAATAACAATCTGACTTTTAATGACGTATATTGACCTAGATGTCGTTAGTATATACCAACAAATGTATTAGTTACACCATCTTTTCCTAAAATCGACATGATTAACTTAAACACCTATTATATATATTTATATACCTGACCTTGTCATAAGGCTCTTTATAGACATATCCAAATATATTTAACTTCTCGTCTTAATTGGAAGCAAAATAGTTATTAGCTAAGGATACCATTGGAAACCCAAAACAAAAGTTATATAAAATGAAATGATATAGTTGCGATACAAAATAATAAATCTATATGTAAGGACATTCAAAATTTCCGAAACAAATAGGAGGCAACAAAAATTTGTAACTAAAATTTACCACTACCAACTTTCAATTTTCAATTATATTTCTTATTTTCAGATGAAAAATCTGCTCCTTAACTTTTGATCCGTATTTTTATGGAACAAAGAAATTACAGATGCGGGAGGTCCATAAACAAGAAAATTATTACAAGAATTTTAGAATCCATAAAAACCTAAAAATAAGAGCCTATTACCAAATATAATTTTGTTGTTGGAAAGTGTAATTAGATCTAATTATGAATCCACGTTAAAATTTTAATTAGTATATTGAATTTTACATTTTTGCGATTGTCTAAATTGTGTTTATTTGCAAGTGAAGGCGGTAGTATTTAATAAATTCATGTGGTACAGAATCTGGTAAATGATAAAGGTGAAAAAATTATTTGCCTTCTCCTCAAAAAAAAAATTGCCCTAATGTGTATATAATGAGGACGTATTCATGGAATATATTCATTATTTAAAAACGCTGGGTTCATATTGATTTATTATGATTTACAAGCCAAACGGCCTCGCACTCCCTACAGGGATTATTCACTCATACCAGGCATTCAAAGACACCAAAAGTATGAAGCTCTGTGGGAACCCTTTCCATGTTATCGGGTCCTAGGTGACGTTGTCTGCTGTATTTCCTACGAACTTTCGGACGCTTCGCGCGGTTGCTAGAAGAATTGCTTCCTGCATCGGCTTATACAGATGCTCACTAAGGCCCAGTCCCTTGATGTTCTGCAGGAGGTTCTTTGGTATCACTCCAGTTGTTGACAGTATTATTATGATTTACAAGCCAAACGGCTTCGCACTCCCTCCAGGGATTATTCACTCATACCAGGTATACAAAGACACCAAAAGTATGAAGCTCTGTGGGGACCCTTTCCATGTTATCGGGTCCTAGGTGGCGTGGTCTTCTGCACTTCCTACAAACTTTCGGACGGTTCGCGCGGTTGCAAGGAGAACCGCTTTCTGAATTGGTTTATACAGATGTTCACTAAGGCCCAGTCCCTTGATGTTCTGCAGGAGGTTCCTTGGTATCACTCCAGTTGTTGACAGTATTATAGGAATCGTGTGGACGCTGTTCATTGCCCACTGTCTGCGGATTTGCATCCGCAGATCTCTGTATTTGGCGATCTTCTCGTTGTATTTTGACCTTAGGTTGTTGTTGTTCGGTACAGCGATGTCGATTAGTGTAGTTCGCCTGGAAATTTTATCTGTTAGTATAATGTCTGGCCTGTTATGAGCAACTGTTTGATCTGTTAGGACCGTTCGATCCCAGTATAACTTGAACTCGTTGTTTTCAAGAATAGGCTCTGGATTATATTTGTAGTAAGGCACTTTTTCTACTTGCAATAGTTTTAACTTATCTGCTAACTCTTGGTGGAGTATCTTAGCGGCTGAATCGTGTCTTTCCTTATACTCGGTTGCGGCAAACGCTTGGCATCCTCCAGTTATGTGCTGGATCGTCTCTGATGTTCGACAGCCATATCTACATTGATCATTTTCTATTGAGGGATCTCTGATAATGAATTTTCGATAGTTCTTCGTCGGAATAACCTGGTCTTGGATAGCTAACAAGAAGCCTTCCGTTTCCGAAAACATCTGTCCTGAAATCAACCAGTAGTTCGACGCTAAGTTGTCGACATTGTCCTGGTTGACCTCATTTGGATGCCGTCCATGAAGTGGCTTCTGTAGCCAGGCTTGTAACTTGATATTGATTTTATTATTGGTATTTTTCCAATATGGCCAATTATACAGGGTGAGTCAAAAGAAACTGTGCTATAAACAATTTTGATTAGTTAAATGGTGATCCCCAATTTTTTGTGCACTTTTACATTTCCTGCAAAACAGTTTTTCTAGTACATGTTCTATACCTAAAGGTAACTATTTTCAATTTATTTTCAAGTAAGGTAGATGGCGCTGGTTGGGCAGCTGCATTCGAGTTCCAAGAATAGCTAACTTCGTTTTAGAAGGTTAAAGTTATTATTAGGAGTCATGCAAAATTAATATTTATGCTTACAAAAAATCCACTAATTGCAGACAAAAATTTACCTATAACCACATTAATTGAACATAAACGTATTGGCTGCAAATGGTGTAATGCTAAAACTAGTAATAAAAATCACCGGCGAATTGACTGGCCTTAAAATTAAATGTTCTGGCAAAGTGAACCCGTCAGGACTAGATTAAAACAATTCGTTTGAAAATCCGAATAGACAGGTGTGAAGTTGAAAAAACAATTTTTGATACAAAAAGCATAAATGAGAGCATTTATTTAAACATTCACTATTTAAAATGCATTTTAATAGATTATTAACTTATTGGAACATATGTGGATATTTTTATCCCCATTCAGCTATTTTAAATGCATTGTTGGTGTTAAATGGCGTATGACATAAATTAGAAAAGATTACACATTCGTAGATAATTCTACATTAGTAATATGGGTAAAGTTGTCTTAATTAATCCTCATTATATATGTTTATAGGGTGCGGCATTTATTTTGAGACAACGGAATATCTCGATGGGATCACTTTGCATCGAAAAATGTTTTATACAAAAATTATTGAATTATAGGAGGGCTAACTAGTAGTGGTCTTGAAAATTACCTTTACCTTACCTTTCAAGGTTATTTAAAGGTCAACTTTAGAATTTTAAATGAGACCCCTCAATTTTGACCTCGGGAATGAAAAAGGAGAGAAATTTTGCCACCGAATATGACTTTGACATCAAGGCGAAGATCAAATATTAAGGTCGTTTCAAGGTCAAAACAAAAAGATCGCAGTATATCGTGAAATGTTTCGTACAAAAGTTGTTGGGTGGCACGGGGGCTAAGCGGTAAGGACCTTGAAAATAACCTTGACCTTGAGCTTCAAGGTCATTTGGAGCTCAATTCAAAATTTGAAAAGAAAACCCCCAGTTCTTAGAGGTCATACCTCTCGCTCTTTTGTACCATCATCAGGAATTCCTCAAAGTTCCAACTTCGGTCCGCTGCCTTGTCATATGTTTATCAACGATACCACACTGTCACATTTGGTGCACATGATTCAAAAATTAAATTATTTGCTGACGATTTAAAGCTTTATAGAGTTGTAAACTCTTCGAATGATGATCAATAAAAAATAAGCTTCATTTTAACATAGACAAATGTTCAGTACTATCGTATACTAGAAAAAAGAAATCTTTAAAGCACATATAGAATCTATTTGTAAGAGGGCGTCTCAGACTTTCGGGTTTATGGTTAGAAGCGCTGGAGACTTCAACAACTGTCAATCCATATTATCAGTGCCATAAATATATCATTGAAAAAGTACAAAACAATGTGTTAAGATATATGTATTTTAAAGAATCACGCCTATATGACTTTCATATTTCGAAGGAATTCTTGGGGGAAAATATAATGGGGTACATAGTAAAAAGAAGAAAAATTGCAAATTTGCTATATTTATTTAAAGTATCAAGAGGTTTTATTGAAAATAGGGAGATATTGGAAACACACTCTATATATATATATATATATATATATATATATATATATTAGACAAAAGAATAAGGTTTATAATGTAACAATAAATAGAATATAATTTAGGCTGGGTAAGTTTCCCAAATTAGCGAAAAATTCCCGATAACTATCAATTATTTTAAGAGTAAATTTATTTTATAGAAATATCAAAATTGATTTGATTTACAGAAAACAAAGGAAGACAATCCCTATAGGTCTAGTATAATCAGCTTAGTTACAATATTGCTTCCGAACTCAACAGGTTGAGTTTCTTGGAGGGCAAGGGTCAGTTTACAATGATTCTTAGATCTACTGCTTTATTCTTATAAATATGTGAGAATTTAGGTACACAACCTAGTTGCTGATACCCCGGAATTTGTCCAACTATTTTTTAACCATAATACTTATAGTAATCCCCATATAAAAATCATGAGACAAAACCATAAGAATATCAAATTAAGTCTTAATAAAAAGTATTATTACATGTAGTATAAAAAGATATAAATATTAATATTTTTCGTTGACATTACCTTGACCTCTTATTAATGGATCTGTATCCAAAAGTACAAGATTTTATTTACAAAATGGTACTCTACGATTCACAGTTCATCAAAACATTAGAAATTTACTATACCATGGCGGTGCATAAGGGCAAAACTATGAGAGTTATCGTTCCCTCACTCCAACGCAGCAATCGAGTAATCCGCACACATATTTTCTCCACGATTTACATATATATCCGTTTTATAAAGCTGCCCTAGCCAGGGTGTTTCAAAAAACGTGGGCTAACTTATACATGTCGAAGCTTCATCTAAAAATAGAACCAGAAATTTATATGAACGTGAGTCCGCAGGGGCATCGTTACCTGAATACAGGGTGTTAAGATTAAAAGTGAATAAAACAATTTAAAATATCTAACACCCTGTGTCTTGGTACAGAAGCCTCAGCCAACGCATGTTCATATAAACTTTTGTTTCAAAACAATTTTTTTTTCATAAAGTGGTAAACGTAGCTTAATCGTATCAATTTTCGTTGAAAGTATTTTCGAAGTGCTGTTATGTCGAATTTTTTCACATCTTTAAAATATACTGTTGAAAAACTAAACACAGTAAAATTTCAAATTTTTGTCTAAATCAAATCAAGACAAAATTTTTTATCAGAAATAGAATAAAATTCTAATTTAAATATAAAGGTTGTAGCAAATATTAAACTGTCACATCAAACACAAAATACTGGAAAAAACTGGGCTAAAAAATAAACCAACATATTTTTACGATTTTCTCTCTTTAAGTAATCGCTCATTGAGTTTAAATTAATTGCAACACTTTTAACTAAATTACTCCCAATACTCTATTAATTACTTTTATAGCTTAATCACAAATAACTTACTATCTATGCAAGATTTCTCCTCCCCCTTAGAGGAGGGGAAATCTTGCATAGACACCTTCACGAAGTGTGAAGGCAGTGCCGGATTCCTGCCCCCCCCCTGGACTTAAGGTCCCCACGATTCTTCCTTCTGTTAACTGCAGTTAAGCTACAATCAACAGAAATTCACACTGAGGGTCCTTTGGTTTCAGGGCCGTAGCTTTTATAAACTTCTAGTCATCACAGTATTAGTGTTTCCGCACCAGGTGCTAGTGCATCCATTGCACTCTCTTACATTTTGCATACAATGTAAGATTGAGCTCTTAGCCTATGTACTTCATTTAAGTTCATCGCTCTTACCTTTAAATATATGATGTTGTAGTCCTAGGTAGTTTACGCTCTCTAGTATTCATGATGCTGCCATGTGGGATTGCCCTATCTGGTTCTGCATCCCGATCTCTCCTATCTTCTTTCTTCATTCTTTCTTCTCCCTTCTTTCTTCGCTCTTCTTAGTTGTTTCCTGCTTCATTTCTTCGGATTTTGCCCGGAATTCGGATGAGCTGATGTGTAGGTCTTTTGTATTTCCTTCCATCTATTTCTGGGTCATAATCTTGTCTTATGAGTGGATTATTATACGCTTCTATATTTAAAAATACTTTTGTCTCAGGACTTCTCTTAGAGGGGTCCATCTCATTTCCCTACTTATTTGTTCGTTCCCTACGAACCACGGGGCATTTAAGTACTATATTTTCTTGAACTTTTAATCTCTTAAGATGCGAATCAGCAGCATAGCTCCACGCTGTTTTAATAATCATCAGCTTATTCTTTAAACTCATTTTGCTATTTCTGTTTAGCAATGGGCACAGCTGACCTCTCACTGCTTTGAATTTCTTGATTTTGGCTGAGATATGTTTTTCTCATCTCAGTCCTTTGTCAATTATTACTCCTAGATACTTGACTTGGTCAGTCTACCTGACAGCTTCGCCATCAAATCTATCATCTCGCCTGGTGGCCTCATTCTTCTTGTCAGGAATAGCGTTGACTGCTATCTTCCAAGAAATGAACCAGTCATTGACAAAGTCCATTTCCACTTATAGATAGTTACTGATCAATCTCGGCTGAGTTGATCTTGCCATTATGGAAGTATCATCTGCGAATACAGCTATTTATGTGTTCCTAGTCGGGGGGATATCGTGAATAAATATGTTATCGAGGTGCGGTGAGAGTACGGCCCCTGTGGCACTCCAGCCTTTGGTCTTCTTGGTTGCGATATTTCCTGCTTAACCTTAATAATAAACTCACGTCCTTGTGGATATAAATCTACAATTTGGCAGATACACTCTGGGTACCCAGCGCTCCGGAGTTTGTAGATTAGGCCCGCATACCATATTTTATCAAACGCTGTGGCTACGTCAAGCAGTATCATTCCCGTCGATTAGTTCCTATGCATTTATTTTCGTGTACTTTGATGATTTAAAATGCACAACATTCTTATGTAAAAAGGCATTGCCAAAATATACTTTTTCCATATATTTTTGTTATTTCAAAAAGTATAGATTTTTTATTGTGTGTAAATTTTGCATTTGATTTCACTTGAAATAAACGATCTGTTAACAAAATGAATCCATTAAAACATAACACTCGAACGTAAACATAAGAATATACATAGAACATACGGAATCCATAATAACAGAGATATGATGGATTTTGCTTTGTAATAAATATGACATAGTAGTCCATCATTTGGAAAACCTCTGTCTAAATGAAATTGAGCACATTATAAACCAATTTATCAGTCAGTCAATTATCGGAGAAAATTATAAGCCATCTTTTCTTGAAAACGTTCTAAAAATGACTTACGGAAGAAATAACTTTATATTTTATACTTTTCAATATAAAATTATTTTTATACTTTTCAATAAAAATTATTTTTAATAAAGTTAAATAAAGTTGTATATTTGTTTAATTCTTCCAATTTCTCAGTCGCTTTTAAAATTAAATTTAATAACATAAATAAAAAGTAAAATTTTATTTACAATTTGTAAGAAATAATTTATGATCATTTAATTTAAGGGGTTACACCACTTTGGCTCTTGGAAAAATGGATATAAAAATATCATTTCTTTTTCGCGTAGTTATTAAATGTACCCACCGCTGTACAGGTTGTAATATAAAGGTTGGGAATAAATTCCTTAGTAGAAAATAATTTTTTTTTTCATACATAGTTTTGCTCTGCAAATATTCGTTTATAAGTTACAGGGTGTTAATAAATTTAAAAAAAAAAATCGTTTTTGTGTAATAACTTTCGAACGCTTGAAGATAATGGAACGAAGCCAGAGCTTGATTTGGTACTGCCCTAGTAACAGTAAAAAAATTGACTTCGTGGTTTAATCAGTGACGCACGTACAGATATTACCGTAGGATATAAAAAAATGGGGTACGAAAAAAATTTTTTTGATCATTTCCAAAATTTGATCTTTTGTCTTAAACAAAGTTTTCCTCTTGCATTTTTTTGTATATCTCGCCATTTTTCCGTAATTAGGTCTTTTGGAAATACTGTTTTTTCCATTGCATACACAGAAAAATGTAGAAACATGAACAAAAATGTAAAAAACACAAATAATATTTGGCATGTTTTTAAAAACTTGTCGCATGGGCTTTTAAAAAAGACTCTTAGACGTTTAAAATAAAATACTACTAATTAATTAACAATAGTAAATTTACCGTTAACTTATAAACTTCAAGCAATTACTAATTAACGAAATTTATTCAAACAAAATTTAAACAGGCAACCTTATTAACTTCTTATATTCTTAAATTGTAACAAAACGATCTCTTGGTTTAATGTATTCGTTGTATAAGGCGTTGCGCAGTAACACTATGATCACAGAATAAATTTAATTACCTTATGTTATTGTTCTAACGCCAATGGACTAAAGGTTGCATCATTTAAGTGTAATTGATATTATTAGATTTTATATGTTGGGAAATTGTTGAATTTAAATTCATGATTATTTCGTTCACCTGTTGTGAATCTATTAGAGTTCAGTTTTTCTTCTTTTCATATGTACGCTACAACTCTACTTTAATTTTAATTAAAGATTTTTATTACTACTTTCTCTGCCAAGTTTTATTTGTCCCACATGCTGTGTGCGTTTGAATTTTTTTATGTGCTTGCTAATCTTTAAGAAATAAAGTTGAAAGCTAGTTCCTAACAACATCGTGAAAGATTTCTGCATTCAGCCTAGCTTTGGATGCAGCGGCGCCCTCAATAACCAACCCCTATTCTACGGAATAGGGGTCAGCTCGGCATTTTTGCTCGTTGATGTTACTACTAGATTTCCATTATACTTGTTGATTTGTTACAACTAATAAGCTAAGAATTTAATTATCACAGGCCAAGCAATTATTTAAACTAATATGTTTGGGGAAAATATATATATTTATTTCCTTAAACACGTTGTAACTTATTTTGACTATCTACACCGGATAGTTTTACTCAAATACTACTGATAAATCCACTTTAGTTTTTCTTCTGTGCGTTCGTAAAAACTTACGAAACAGACATTTTTATGACTTTTCAATTTTAACGAATCGTGAGATTAAACAACAATTTATGAGACCTTTAGGCTTTAACTAAATTCTATTTTAGGAATGAGTTCATGGCTTTTGTAAGCTCTAATGGCACTAAATTACTTCACTTTTGCACTTTCTTGTACACTGTAGGGACTTGGAAAACAATGGGGACTTGAATAAGCTCACTATCTGTAAATTGACAAGTTTTGTCCAAAATTCTAGCTTTTAATTTGACCAAAATGTTCAAAGGTTCAAAAATCTGGCTCGAAATTCGACCAGAAATGAACCGTTATTCATAATCTCTTTAAAGGTTACAAAAAAAATGACGTCACATTCTTATTAACATTTTTAAAAATATTCATTTGAAAATAAAATAAACCCAATTTTGTTATTCCAAATGTACTGAAATTTATGGTGCCTTCACTGTCAAAATTGTAGCTCAAATTCTTGAATACCGGATTATAAGGTATTAATTTGAAACTGTCAACATATTTTGATGCCCATAGCCCCAAAATCTTAATCTTTTATTGCGTTATTCGGGATTCCAGAGGGATCCAATTTGGGTCCGGTATTTGATGTTTACTGATTATTTATCCAGAGTAATTGATAGCCAGTATTTGTTTTTACTAATGACCGTAAAGTTCATTATGCCATAAATATCATTGTTAATAGGCCTTATATTTGGTATTTATTATTGAAACGCAATATAAAAATATGGTTTTAATTTAATGTTTAAATTAATTATTTTTTTTTGTAAAATTGATATTAAATTTTTGAGGTCCTGTACCTGAACTAAAGTATTAGTTTTTCGTTGAATTGTCTGTCAATTTGTTCGTTTATCACACCATTCTAGCCGTAAGAGCTGAATTTTAAAATAATTTTTCCAAACTACAGGATGAAAAACGAATACTTGCATATAAGCAAAAGTCGGTGATTTAAGCAAATATTTCATTGGTTTGCAAGAAAAAATGATGCAACTAGAAGAAAAGAAATTTTGTGCATCCTCTATATAACTTCAAAAATAGCCAAAAAATCTATTTTTCAAGTACATAACCTCAAATATCCCAAAGTCTTGACATGATTACTTCGTAAATAACCCTCAGCTGCCCAACAACAGAACCTTGTATACTCTTATAGATCTGCCAGATAATCAACAGTTTTTCTCGATTATACCTTTTCACTCACTTCTAGATGGAATACACAGATTTTTTCATATATTTTCCAGCGGCTGCATTAGTCATTTTTGGGCCTTTTTCGTATTTATACAGAAAAACTGCTTCACATGTTTTATGAATATTAATCAACTGACTATTAATGTACAACTCGGAGTAATTTAGAGCCTTAAGTGTTGGACATATCAACTAAACAAGTTCATAAGTAACAATATATTTGTATGGAACTCATTGTAAATAAAAAATTAATTATTTCAACACAGAAGTATTTTTGGAAATATCCTTTTTTTTCCAAATATTTTGAATTTCATCTTTTGCTCATTCATATTATTATGGATTAGCGAAAAAGCTTTTTGAAGATCTCTAAATTTGAAATGTGTTCTTTCAATTTTTATATGATTAAAAAAATGTCGTATAATTTGATTTGCTCTCGTACATTTTTAGTAAGAGACTAGTTAAAATATACTGCAAAAAATGAATTAGAAACCCCTTTGAAAAATTCAACTGTAGAATAACCATGGTGGTAATTTGTTTTAATAATAATCTTATAATACGCTAAACAAATGGGTAACTTCCCATACATGACATGAAGACAAAGAATTAACAAAAATATACTAATTCCACTCCGGACATCGACATAGTATACCCTCGATTAAATGTCGAAAACTTTCTTGAAATATATGTTTCTACCGTTGAAGTAAATCATTTGTCAGGTGTTGTAAATTATTTCCTATCTTTCTCTGATACATACGTCTTCCTAACTCACTCCACAAAGATGTTTTATAGTATCAAAGTTAGGACTATTAGGTGCCTAATTCATAATCGATATATGATTATCCTGTTAAAAAAATATAATTCTTCATAACTTTAAGTGTAGGTTACACCGTCGAACTGACAAATATCCGCAGTACATTACACGATTTCGATTTGACCCTAAGAACTATTGTCTCCAGTTACCATTACTGATACTCGTCGAAAATGTCTAGTTTCTTGAATTATATATAAATGCTAAACGATTTGTACGATCTTTCCTTGTGAACTGATGTACCTTGGGTGACCGTCTAGATCTGAGTTCCATCTTCCTTAAACGTTTTCAAACAGTTTGTGGTAAAATAGACTTGTTACTATACTGATGTAATAGATTTGCATGCGACTGAGCGATTAGAATACGTCCACAGAGTCCATATGATATCCTTGTTACGTCATCGGCTTCCAAATCCTATTCCGCGTTTTTGCAATAATGGATTGGCTTATGTGATGTTCGTCTCTAACATTGTCTTTCAAATACTATTTTTGATCGGTGTTATTACCACAGATGCTTGAAAATTATTCAGATTCAACATTCCTTATTAGCATATTTTAGGATTAAATAAAAAATTAACATTGATTATAATAACTTAACAAAATTTGTAATTTATTTACATGTAGCTATGAAAACAGTCCTGAGCTTCATGCTTATCAGTAACAAATTTGTTTTTCTAAGAACTAATTTAGAAAATTTAAGATGATCCTTAATTTATTTTCTTTTATTTTTACCAAACGCTAAGTAATGTAATATATTATCGGAAATTTTAAAGGTGATATTAAAATTCAAACTACTAAACATTTTTCTTCCATAAAGCCGAAAATCTCCCCTGTTAAGCCTATACATTATATTTTATGATAATTTTAAGCTTAGTATTATAAGCCATAAGTCATACTGGCTTTATAGAAACAAGAAACACCCTTGATGTATAATGTTCTTAAATCAGTGCTTTCACAACAGCTGCTTGACAGGGACAACTAAAGTGTTTAGATTGATTGGTCGTTTTTGTTTCTTGAGACCATTTCTATAGGCTACGTGTCGGCTTTTGTAAAATCTAAACCGCGAAGAAAGCTTTATTACTCAGCTATTACTCTTCTTTAAATGTAGGTTAAATATTTGCAATTAGTTACACATTTCTTAGCGTGTTTTGGCTTTATTAAGGCTTGTGCTAGAAAAGGAAGAAGAGTTTTTCTTTTTCTATTAACTCTATCAAAGTGGCACATATATAGATATTATCATTATTATGAAAACATTTCAATACTCGCATGTGTTGTATAATTTTTTGCTTCAATTTTAAGTTAAACATATCTAGTTATTACGATAAAAAAATTTTTTGTAGTCTTGTAGAGGTCTTTTTTCCAGATGGGTGTTTTTCCGTAACTACTGTCCTCTTTTTCCACTTATTATTGTACCCATGCGATCAACTCATGCAGAGTTAGGGGGGGGGGGGTTATAGTAGATGAAAAATCAGGCACCACTCACTTTAAGGTTGGGTCCTCCCAGTAGGAAAAACAGAAATAGATCATATAATAATAACAGATTCATTTAAAAATTTCAACAAAGGTTTAAATACAAAACACAATAGCTAGCTTATTTGGCTGATGTCATAAAAGGTTACTAAATAGTTGGCTTTTATATTTTATTGCAAAATGCCTTAAAATTAGTAATGATAAACAAATGCAATACCTAAATAGTACTGTACATATATTACAAATTATAACATCTGTGGAAATATACCACAAATATGATAAGCAAAGTACACTGCTATAAATTACACTGCACATCTATTATAAATTATAACATCTATGGAAATATACAACAAATATTTAGCCTAAAAAGAAATTGCAAATTTATCAAATAAGTAATACGCTAGAGACCAAACTTGCAATTTTCGTATACTATCGATATCATTACGATATTTAATTAAATCAGTAATCAATAATTAATATTCCAATACTTCAATAAGTTAATAAAAAATGTATAACTTTAAAATAGCTTATCTTAATATTCCTTGACGTAGATCCAAGCGAGATCTAGCTTTTAACATAAATGATGCTTCGAGATGGTAACTCGTTGTGGATTAAGCACGAGAAATGTGAACTAGTTGTTACAGCTTCTGCTAGGACATCGACACCATCTTCGAAGAGATAAGAAAGCAGACGAACGGCATAGATAGAAGAAGACCATAAAGGATCGCTAGAATATCGACGACAAAGTGTTGAAAGAACGATGAAAAAAGATCCATGAAAAAAAAACAAAGAAAGAACGATGAAAGATCGAAGAAAGAGGCCTGAAATAAACGCCCAAAATTAGTAACTGGGTTTATCAATTTCTTGCAGAGAATGCAGAAGGTAAAAATTAGTTTTAAGCCGGGAATACAAGAATGAAATTTAACTTACCCTAGTTGACATGTGGCCTCATATCTGATTGTCAAGTTTTATTATATTTGTGAGAAAAAATACGGAAAAATTCCGTTAATTATTAAACTATAACTGCCCACGGAAAAAAAATTGCTTTGACGTCAAATCAGCACAAAGCCGTTCGAGCAACGCACATACAGTTCGCACAAGAAAATGAAACCACAACTGCCAACCTAACTGTAGCTCTGAACACAGTAATAATTCACTATTCTGCAATTGGCAACACTGCCTGTTGGTATCATCTCTCAAAAACAACATATATTAGGAACTTAAGGGAAATATCCTACCTGAGCAGCAACATCAACTCTTACTGAAGATTGGTTTCTCATTATAATCGCGGTATCACGAAAAACAGGTTTTCTGTAATTTCTAATATCGACAAGAGGAATAATCTTACATCAATATGCTGACAAGTTCAAAATATTTATGCTATGAATAGCTGTCAAATGCCAAATCATCCACGGGGTGCTCGTTTTGTTTATAAAGGAATATTTTGGCTAAATAAAATGTCACAAAATAACCAAACCGTCAGGTAAATGTCCATCACAAATTAAAATTACGAGGAATATAATATTAATAAATACACAATTTTAAGTCTCTATTCTACTGGCTAGGCCGACCTTTAATTTATTTTAGGTTAGGCAGACGACGACTCCAGGACCCCTATCCTCGCAAGTGTAATGTGAAAGGTGATGTGAATGGCGATGTGAATTTTTTGACAGTAAAAGCTGTATTCTTGAAAAACAAATGTTGCCAGATATGAACGTGTTAAAACCCGAAAATTTCAAAAAATAAAATGTATGACACATTGAATTGACCTGTCAGACTGAAAATATCCGTGATAGATTTTGTTGCCATTTTAGGCAAAAATTAGTTTTAGTACTTTAAATTAATCGTCAAAAGTAAAAAAAAAATAGTGCTGTTGTTGTTATTTGGGTGAAGTTATTGTTTTTATGCTGAAGGACCTCATTCGTTGGTCTGTAGAGTTCATATTTATTTGTCTTGGTCTGTAGGTCTTAATAAATTATAATCATAATATTTATTTAATTGTAGTGTCGTATAGTATTTAACACAGTCTAGTTAAGTTAAGTGCTGTAGTTAACATAATTTAAATATAAAATTTGTTACTTATTTAAATAAAAGTTTCAGATAGCTTACAAATTGTTATTTCTCAAATTTATTATAAGTTGTGTAGTGAAAAGAATTAGGTTAGATTTAACTGTTTAAAACTAAGATACTCGGCTGTTATGGACACAAGTATTTATGTTAAATCCATAAGCAGAACTGGCCCTAGAAAAACATTTTTAAATAGCACGCTCATACAATTGAGTTATGAACAGAATCTCTTGTAATAATTTTATATGTCTGTAATCTCACATTTGCTTAATATTTGCGAGACATATTCAAATTTCTAAGGATATTTTATTAAAAAATTTGAAAAGATTGAAAATATCGGGTATCACCTAATTAACGTTTCAACTGTTTATTCAGAAAATAAAACGTCTTAAAGTAACGGTTCGTCAACATATTATTTTTTTTTAATGCGAGTTATTTTGAAGAACCAAAAATAAAATAAAAATTTTTAATTCTATTTTATTTTTTGAAATCGGTACGTTAAATATGTCATTTAGCGGCTGACATTTCATTTGTGCATGTTTCACCGTTCGCCTACCTTCTACCGGGCGAACGAGGATATGAGTGATGAACATTTCAAGAATACGCGTTTGCCACCTTTTTACCGTTCACTTCACGTTCCCCAGTTCGAAGATAGGGCCCTAGAACAAGCGCCCCAAAGCTTATATTTTAAGCCCATCTATTGCATCTATGGCTAACACTATTTTACCAAGCAGAAAGCTGTGACTAATTTTTCCCGCAACAATGATGTGTTACTACTACCAGCCAATTAGGATAATTTGTACCTGACAGATAGTTTTGTATTTCTGTCATTTATCTATACTTCCTAATAATAACCTCTGTTAGTGACTCTGTGAAAGAGATCGCGCATTTCATTTCAAATTCTAAGGTGATTTTCCGGGAACTTTATCGATCAATTGTAGGAAAACTATAATTAGGAAGAATCTAAAAATTTTACAGTGTACTAACGTGCATTAGAGACAGCCGGCTAAAATATTTTTAAGATGGCAGCATTTCCGGTTATACCGGAAATATATGTTAACTTGCTTATTTTATATGGAATAGTCTTATATATTATTCTATTTTTAATTTCCATGTAAAATTCTACACATATTTCATGTGTAATATTCCGTACTTAAGTCTCACCGTTTTGGTTATATTTAAATTTTTATGTCAAAAATGACGTTTGCGAACCAAAACTTAACTATAAATTTTTCCTATAAGAAAATCTTTATTATTTAATTTGGGTTAGTTTTCTTGTTGACGAAAATCCACTTTAGTAGCCTTTTTATGATATTTTGAAAATTATTAGTAAAGAGTGGTCAAAAAAGAAGAATAAAAATTATATTTAAAAAGTCGCCAAAAGTCAATTTTTTCAAATAGAAAGCATCTATTTTTATCATTTTATCATATTAAGCATTAAAAATAAGGATCACTTTGTATAAGGTTGTCTATTCCGAAAATTTGTAGTTTTCAAAATATTGGCAATTTAACAGTTTTCTATTGTAAAAATTCTATTCGGATTTTAAGTTTTGTTATTAGTTGGCCGTGACGGCGGGGCGTGGCCAAAAAAAATTCATACCCTACAGAATTGTCATTATTTCTTGCCATTTGACATTCATTAATAATCACTCGGGGCCGATTAAATTACACGCGCGAAGATTATTTAAACTTATTTATTATTTATGGATAATGTGTTATTTCAAGAACATGTGATGCATGCACGATCCGATATCCACAGAAACAGAAACCAACACCACCAACTGTTAAAAGGATTATAGAACACTTCAAGAACTTTGGATCCATAAAAGCAAAAGGTAATAGAAAAAAATCATTCCTTTATAATAAAAATATTGAAACTACATTTTAGGATATGTCGCCGCATATCCGACAATATCTGCATTAGTGTCTGGATTATCTCAAACATCAGCTTTAAGGATTTTATTTGAACACAGTTTTCATCCGTATGTATATTCCATAGTACAACATTTAAAAAGCACTAATTTTTCACGAAGAGTAGAGTTCTGTCAATTTATTTTACTTCGGTCACAAGAAAATGCTGTTTTTAACCGACTTCTAAAAGAAGGAGGTGCTCAATTCGTCTAGTATGTATGTTTTTTTTATGTATGTACACCGATTACTCCGGAACGGCGGCACCGATTTGAATGAAATCTTTTACGTTATGTTCAGGAAGTTGCTGCGGTAGTCCCATATTTTTTTGGACGAAATTGGTGCAGTACTATCCAATATGGCGGCCAAAAAAATTAATTTTGTCTAATTTTCTCCAAAATTGGTATATAGGGGAATTTTTGGGGCCGTACACAACGAATCTGATCCAATATGGCGGAGAAAAAAATTTAAGCTTGTCTGATTTTCTCCAAAATTGATGTGGGCGAGTTTTTGGGGGTCGCACATAATGGATCCAAAATATTTTTAAAAAATTCAATATGGCGGATCCAATATGGCGGATAAAAATATCAATTTTGTTCGATTTTCTTCAAAATTAGCACGAGGGAGTTTTCAAGGTCGTACATAACTAATCTAAAATTATTTTTTTTAAATTCAATATGGCGGATCCAATATGGCGGACGAAAAAAATCAATTTTGTCCGATTTTCTTCAAAATTGGTCTGGGGGAGTTTTCGGCGTCGCACATAACGAATCTAAAATTATTTTTAAAAAATTCAATATGGCGGATCCAAGATGGCGGATCCCGATTTTGTCTAAAATCAGTATTGGGGTATTTTTGTTAGTGTTAATTAAGAATATAAAATGATGTCCTTAAAATTTTACATTTTTCGATTTTGTTTAAAGGTGGGACTGAATCGTTTTTGAAGATGTAAATAGCGAATAAAAGTCTAGAAATTTTAAATATCCGGATTTCATCCAAAATTGGTACTTGGAGGCTTTGAAGGGTTTAGATTTAGATTAAATTTAGACTTAAAATAATTTTTTTTTAAATTCAAGATAGCGGATGCATTTTGGTGGGTTAAAAATTTTACTTTATTTGCATTTTTTCAGATTTGGTATTAGAGGGTTTTCGGGGTCGTGTATTACCAATATGAAGTTAATTTTTCACAACTATTAGGTGGATAAGATACAATATGAGGGACAGAAAATTTTACATATTCCGATTTTGTCTAAAATCGATATTGTGTGGTTCTTGAGGCGTATACAAACTCAATATGTAGTATAAAATATACCGAGCTCAGAAATTTACATCTCAGGTTCTTTAAATGTTAAAAATTGATACTGTGGGGTTCTTGAGGCGTACATCTCAGGTTCTTTAAACATCGATATTGGAAGGTTTTGGGGCCTATATTACCAATCTAAAATTAGTTTGAAATTTAAGGTAGTGGATTTACTGTGACAGACTAAATATTTGTTTGACACAATTCTACTGATATTTGGAAAACTCTAAAATCCAAAGAATTTTTAGTGGTTCATTTCAAGGTGATTTACAGCTTTGGATAAAATGGGTACTTTTTTGTCACGTTGAAGTCATTTCGAGGCACACTAATCTCGATTAGTGCATAGTTCAAATCATTTATGGATATCATAATGAATTCTAAAACTAAAAATAGAAAACTAAAATTTTTATAAAAAATTGAACCGACTTCTAAAAGTGCGCTAAAAAGTGAAAAATAACTATAAATTTTTATATGAAATTGAACTTTTTGAAGTCGGCGCCAAATTATTCCTAAGTTAAATAAATAAATACTAATATGTACAAATTATGGTAAGAAAGCAATTACAAATAAAGTATTTTTAATCTGTTTATGCAAATCACATTCTGTCAGGTATTAGTTTGGCGCCGACTTTAAAAAGTTCAATTTCATAAAAAAAATTTATAGTTATTTTTCACTTTTTAGCGCACTTGTAGAAGTCGACTCAATTTTTTTATAAAAATTTTATTTGGATAATATTATTTGGTCGGACGAACCTACATTCACAAAAAATGGATTGTTTAATAGACGCAATTCCCACTATTGGAACGATTCAAACGTTCATCCATTTAGAGAATTAAATTTTCAAGAGTCCTGACAGTTTAACATGTATTGTGCTATAAGAAATGACGGCGTCGTCGCCCTAGAATTTTACCAAGATAATCTGAAATGTAAGTTAGCCATTTTTGAACACTTCTAGATACAAAATACGTTTTTTAACTTATAGGTGAGCACCACTTCGATATCTTAAGAAATTTGGTCAACTGATAACAAAACTTAGAAGCCGTATAACATTTTTACAATAGAAATATGTTGAATTGCCAATATTTTGAATACTACAAATTTTTGGAATAGACAACCTTATAAAAAGTTATCCTTAAGTGTAGAACATTTTCTATGAAATATGTCTACAGTTTTACGTAAAAATAAAAATGCAATAATATATAGGGTGTTCTATTTAAAATAAGCAAGTTGACATCTACTTCCTGTATAACTGGAAGTGCTGCCATCTTCAAAATATTTTAGCCGGCTGTCCTCCCTGCATGTTAGTACACTATCAAATTTTCAGATTCTTCCTAATTATAGGTTTCTCACAATCGATCGAAAAAGTTGCAGGAGAATCACCGTGTATAGTGGGAAAATTAAATTTCTCATCGATAAAATTCTGGATAAATTTAAGCATAGCATTCAGTTGCCGTCATTTAATGCCAACTAAAACTATTTACCATGTTTCACACCAGGAAGTTTTATGATTATAAAAGTTTCTAAGACGTTTCGCTTCTACTTAAATTGGACTGAATGTTATTCTCGCTTTTATAAATTTATGTGGCTCTAAAACAAAGTGAGATAATCATGTGTGTATTATTACATTTATTTACAAACAACAAAGCACGATTACATACATTGTAAGCGCTGTCGCATCGTCACCTTTGGAAAATCTATTCAAGACATTGCTTTTGAACAAAATAATTAGTATTCAACAAAGTATCATTACACACTAATTCATAAATAAACCATGAGGTGGCAGTAACATAAAAAAATAGAGTTGGAAACAATAACAAAATCGGAAATGAAGATATAACCTATTGCTGAAATAGAGAGATATAAAATACCAATTTTTTTTTAAATTCATAATACGTTTTATGCTTCTCTAAAGGTAAAATAATATTTAACATTCCCTTGAGTGTAGGTTACCCTATATTTAATGCCACATAGCAGTATGTAAAAGCTTTTGTTGTTAAAAAATGAAAATAGTTTTACCAACTTTGGATGGCAAGGGCTCATAATTTTTTTTATTAATGGATTTAAAAGTATATGCTAAAATTCTTTTTCTAAAGCTTTAAACTAAATTTATATTAGAGATACAAGGGCGAATGCAGAAAGTTTTTAGGTAAAAACCTGGAATGTTCTATATATATATATATATATATATATATATATATATATATATATATATATATATGTTAATGCGGATTTCACGGATTCCTCCGTGTGAGATGCAATAGCAGTGGATATATCCACATTATGCCGTTGTAGTGCTGAAATCACATTCAGCAAACATACAACTATATGCAGCTCCGCGTATGAATGAAGTAAAATGCGAACAGTAAATGCAAACTTCTCTCCATCATATCATTTCTGTGTTAGAGGTTGCACAGTTAGAATAAATTGTTATAAAACGCAATTTATCCTATTCCACCACCATCGAGATGATGGCCTACCTGTACCACCATACCGAGAAGAAAGTCAAAACTTACCCTCCCCGCCACATTGATGCCGTATCACTATATATATATATATATATATATATATATATATATATATATATATATATATATATATATATATATATATATATAGATAAGAGAGATGATGCATAAAACATCTCAAATAGATGGAAGACTCTACTCAAAACCAAACACACCAGAGAAACAGGACAGCGGGCCGAGAGGAGGCACAGACCCAGAGAAGCGAGGAAATAAACCAGGCAGATCCAAGGTATAACCTGCGCAAGCGCCAATGGTTGGTTTCCTCGCTTCCCTGGTTCTGTGCCTCTTTTCGGCTCGCTGTCCTGTTTCTCTAGTGTGTTGTTTTAGGTTTGATTTTGAGTAGGGTTTTCTATGTATTTGAGATGTTTTGTGCTCATATAAAAGAGAGAGAAGTTCTAGTCCATATAATTTTAAAATAAAATATTAAATGTTAAAAAGATCATGGAAAAACTCCGGGTCCAACAATGATGACAGCGCTGTTTCGTTCTAGTATGCGACTCATCAGGCCATTACCGATGCCGTATAATGTGACCTCTATCCTTAGAGTATCACGTTTCGTATGCCGAGTTTTGATATATATATATATATACCTTTTTCAATTTACCGTCGCGCTCCACATTGCAGTTTTATACAACATTGTTGGTTTGTGTTGTTCTTGTGTTATTCAGTGAGCCATCGAGATGTCGTCACTGTGTCTTATTTACTATTTTTCAATCGTGAAATCTGTTTATAGGACACAGATGCGAGATGATTGTGTACCCAATGCAATGGCCTGATAAGTCCCATACTAGGACGAAACAGCACTGTCATCATTTTTCGGACCCGGAGTTTTTCCATGATCTTGGAGTTCTCCGCACTTTTTAACATAGTAATATTTATCAACGATCTTTATCCGCATAACCTAGAAGTTTCTATTTTATTATATATATATATATATATATATATATATATATATATATATATATATATATATATATATATATATATATATATATATATATATATATATGTTTATGCGGCTTTCACGGATTCCCCCGTGTGAGATGCAATAACAGTGGTTATATCTGAATCTGAAATCACATTCAGCAAACGTACAACTATATGCAACTCCGCTTGTGAATGAAGTAAAATGCGAACAGTGAATGCAAACTTCGCTCCATCATATCCTTTCCATGTTAGAAGTTGCACAGTTTGAATAAATTGCTGAAAAACACAATTCATTTTATTTCACCACCATCGAGATGGTGGCCTACCTGCACCACCACACCGAGAGTCTAGTGAGAGATGAAACATGTACCTCTGCCGTACCACTGTAGCGGAGGGGGTAAATTTTTTTAACTTTCTTCTGCCGTGCAACTTCTAACATGGAAAGGATATGATGGAGCGAAGTTTGCATTCACTGTTCGCATCTTACATCAATATATATATATATATATATATATATATATATATATATATATATATATATATATATATATATATGGATGTAAAATGCGTAGGATATAGGAATTCCGGAATTTTTTTAGCACGTGTGGATATTTTGGTCGAGGGCAATGTCCCAATGGCCCCTTCCTGGATCAGTCCTTAGAGATATTAAAATTACAATTGTCAAAGAGTCTTCTCGCAGTTTCACATCTAACTATATGTTAAAACATTTATTTGAGACTTTATTTTGCTAGCTTAAATAAAATTTATAAAATCTACCAGTTTTCGACTAATCGTTCTTTTTCCAGCACGCGGAAAGAATAAAATATGATTTACAATAAATCCAGAACTTATCTTTAAAGAAAATACTGTCAAACAGCCTTTGTTACAACGAGTGCGTGCGTTTCATTACAACCTAAAATACCAGATTATTGATCATTGTTGGTATATTTTCCTTTTATATTGCAATGATTTATGTTCTCATAAGAGCTCCCTATCCAAAGTATTTTTCCTGACAAATGAACAGACACCAGAAACCATAGCACTGTCGACACGCAATGTGCGATATCCAGTATTGAGAAACCTTTTCTTTTCACGATTTACGAAATAATTTGTGCGAGATAACGTTGCGGTAATTTTAATAATTTTATGTGACATGTACTGCTTTTACCCACAGATTTAGTTATATGTATCGGATTCTCTTTCAAGGAAGCTGGTAAGATTGAAACAATCCACATTCTTAACTTTTATGGAGCCACCAAGTTTTATGTTGAGACATGTTTATATATTTTTATGCAGATTTAACTGTATCTGATTTAAATGTCCTTAATTTAACTTAACTTTTCTTGAATCCGCCCTAGGAAATTATTTACTATTTCATTTTATTGGTAATTTAAGAAAAAATTCTGAGAAAATTGGACAACTGCTTTTAAAGTTTTTTTGATAGTCTTCTTATTTGAAGTTTTTAATTAGAAACGGTGCCCTAATAAAGTCACGGGTGCTATACTCTCATGACCAAATGCGGCAATATAGGTAGTTCGGAATCTCTCTCTACTGCACATAACTGTGATAAGGTCAGAGTAATAAATTCGCTTAATCTGTTCCACACAGAAACCTTAAACCTGAAAACTCTGTTGGACATATGAAGATTCTGCAAACATTTTCAACACAATCAATCTGGCAGGTTTCATGTGTATAAAGTATGAGTTTGAAATGATCTATGAAGTACCAACAGATGGCTACCAAGCGAATTGAGGAGTATTACCTCGACTAAAGAAGAAAAGAAGAAGAAGAGTGGGAGTTCAGACCCAGACTTGCTAAATTCCGAGGAAACACACTCATCATCTTCCAAGTAATTCAGATCTGCATCTGCGTGCGCCTACATTAAAACAGTAAGAAGATATACATATTGTCAGATACTCCAGCAGCGCTAAAAATTCTCAGGTCAAGCATCTATGGGCTTAAGTTGACTTGGGACTGCAGAAAAGCTCTAAAGCCATTGAAAAGGAAAACCAGGATAACCCTGATATATGTGCCAGGTCACAAGGCAATTGAAGGAAATAAGGAAGCGGAAACTCTCGCAAAACAAGAAGCAAAAACTCGTTTTGTCGCCCTAGAACTTTTCTGAAAATTACTAAAGGCCACATAAAAGAGATGCTCCAAATCTGAAATCTAAAATTAAAAGTGAAACAATACGCCTGGTGTCAGAAAGAATCTCTCTCCAAGATATTGCTGTCTGAGATACCATCTCAAAGAGATGCAAACAAAACAGCAGAACACTTGATATGTGAATGCATGTGTCAGAGAGACTTAAATTTCTGGAAGGCATCGCCTTGACGCCGGAACAAATAAAGACTGCTTGAAAGTCTAAATATCCTGCTTATAATAGATTAGGATATCGTAAAAAATATCTGAAGAGAAATAAGAAAAGCCTTCAATCCACTCACAATATACAATGTGTACTGTAACAAAAATAGATTGATAAATTTGTAAAAACAATCAAAGACACTAATTTTAATTCGCGATTAGCTATAAAATAAAATAAATGAATTAATTAGGTGTCTTTGAGTTGCTTGTGCATGCTTAGCCACCAAAATTTCCTAACATTACCCTCCTAAAATTCAGCGAAATTCGATTTAATGTCCCAAAATGTCTTTGCAATACTCAATGTGTTATCACAATTTAAAAAAACTTTATGTGGCTCATCTTCCATTAAAACCCAAGATAAAGTTTGCTCTCATCCCCAAAAACTATTCTGGATACGCGTCTGATTAAAGATAAAATAAAGCTTATCAAATTGGGTCATTTTTAATAATTGTTTTTAAGCAGAAAATTTTATCGATATAAGCTATAAAACTTACTTTATGCGCCACTAAAACTAAAATATTTTAAAACTTTTTAACGACTAATATTCGATCATTAATTTTCTAGTTAAATTAGATTTTAAATGAAATATTTTATTCCGTTTTTTTTTTTAATAAATATATTAACATAAATAAAATACTTTTTAAAATATCTCCGCGGCATCCAGACAATTTTTTTAAATTGAAAAAGTTTCTTGCCTCGACTGAGATTTGATCTTAAATTTTTTTTTTGCTTTACGGATAAAGTAATTTAAGGACATTTATACCTCTACAAAAAATATCGAATATTAAAAAATTTTAATGTAGCTGTCAGAAGATAAATTATTCTAATTGTTAAGTCCCACAATAATCGTAAAATAACCAACATAACACCGGACCAATCGATTTTAATGTAATATCTGGCCGCAGTATCAAAATGTAGGTTTTAACAGTAAGGCATCTCTGAACATTCGTAACACAGCGTATATAATATATTACATAAAGTTGAATGAACTGAATGACGCGGGTTTGTATACACAGGCCTATGCTGACAAATTGGTTATTTGGTGCTCTGGTCGCGATATCCGGGACCTGGAGAGGCCAATGATGCGGGCCCTCCGGATCGCAGAACAACGGTGCCACAGAGAAGGGCTCGGAATAAACTCGGACAAGGCCGAGGTGGTACTCTTTACAAAAAAAGAGGAAAATGGGGATACTTCCCACAATTACATTGATGGGAACCACTCTTTAATTTAAAGGGACAGTTAAATTCTGGACTCACGACTGAGCTGGAATTATCATAATGAGGCTCTAATCAAGAGAGCCATATGTGTCTTCGGGGCTAGTAAACGAACCTTTGGGTGCATATGGAGACTGATACCTAAAGTGCT
Organism: Diaprepes abbreviatus; assembly: GCA_034092305.1. Classification (NCBI taxonomy): domain Eukaryota; kingdom Metazoa; phylum Arthropoda; class Insecta; order Coleoptera; family Curculionidae; genus Diaprepes; species Diaprepes abbreviatus. Next base: position 11,005,523 of record JASJET010000068.1, read on the forward strand.
ATTTTGGATATACACTATGGTGATCTCTCCCATGATAACATACGCCGCTATTGTATGGTGGCGTAGTACAACAAAGCGCAAATACATTCTTCAACTTGACAAAGTTCAAAGAATGGCTTGTGTGGGAATACTGAGTGCGATGAGGACTGCTCTCACCAGGGCTCTTGAAGTCCTGGTGAACCTGCCTCCTCTTCACTTATACATAGAAAACGAGGCCCTGAAGACTATTTATCGTCTCAGTTACCTGGGATATCTTGGAATTGGAACGGACTACTCAGGTGTCTGGAAAAGCGCGGTGGAGAGGTGTCCATCACTCTCTATGCGGACAGATTACATGACGCCGCTTTAAAAAAAAATCTCTCCCTGAAGACAGTTCTATCAAGTAGAGAGGATTAGGAGGGAGAGCAAAGTTTTCCGAAAAATGGATCCTGGTGGTATACTAATGGATCTCGACAAGATGAAAAAGCTGGAGCGGGAGTATTCGGCAGGAGCAGAGGAGTCAGAGAGTTCTACCTTTTCGGACAATGTGCGACAATCTTCACAGCGGAAATTTATGCTATTCTACAGTGTGACCATCTCTGTGAGAGGAATATAGGGTAATAAACATATGTTCGGACAGTAAGGCTGCGATATTGGCACTGAAGTCCAATGACGTAACATCGCGACTGGTGCCTGAGTGCAAGGACGTAATGAATGGTATGACAAGGAATGACTACGCGATTTAACAAAGAAAAAGTAGATGAAGCACATCAAATATTTAATATGGATGAGATGGGAGTATCTACAGTGCAACATCCCGAAAAAAATTTAGCAAAAACAGATCAAAAGAGAGCTGGTACTGTTACTTCTTAGGAGAGTGGAAAAGCAGTAACTGATGTTTGTGCGATGAGTACTACCGGTGCCTGTGTACTTCCCATGTTCATATATCCGAAACAGCGTCATCCTCCTCTTCTAGAAAAAGATGGTCTTCCTGGCGCAATTTATGACTGTTCGAAAAATGGCTGGACTAATTAAAGTCTATTTTTAAAATGGTTACAACATTTGAAGATGTTTGAAATACCATGTAAAAATCATAAAATATTACTCGTTTTAGACAATTATAACAGCCACTCCACATTACAAGCATATGAATTTTGCAAAAATAATTACATTACATTGTTGTCTTTACCATAACACTCTTCACACAGTCTACAGCCATTAGACGTCACATTTTTTCGCCCTCTAAAAAAGGCCAGTCTATTTGATAAGCAGAGTAGCCTCAATTGACAAAACATTAAATAGCTACCGTATCACTGGTATAAGCCTAATTAATACAAATCTATTCAGCGACAATATCTGTTAGGTCATAAATACTGCTACCTCCAATATAGTAAACAGCTCTGTATATGACCATGAAAATAATAATAGGGATAATAAATGTAATACCGGAAGATGTTCAAGAAACTGCATTGCAAGACACGTTTGTTACTGAAGGTCCAATTATTAATAACTATGCTGCTATTGATCGAAATGTTGTCAGTGACAATCAATTAAATGCTTGAACATGACATTTATTTTCTAAATATAACTATTTTTTACTTATTGTATTATTATTTTCAACATCTGCTTATCAAAAAATACGATTTTAAAATATACTCCTGACCTATCTATATGCACCATGCACCATACTCAGTACCACAAATGCGTCTTAATGCTCCAAGTAGCGACCCTCATTATTGAAACCATGAATCGAACGATAGACATTAAAACATACTTTGGCATTAAAAACGTTGTCCTGAGGAGTTTAACAAAATTATCCAGATCCTTGAAAATTTGTGTCTGATACAGATTGGAGAAGAAGTTATAATGTTACGAATACTAGCTATTTGTTGAACAAACATTATATGTAGAAGCCAAGGATTTTTAGGTAAAAGCAATTTTCTATAAGTCAAAAAACTCTGTAATTTCCAGATATTACATTAAATAACATCTTATAACATTTAAATAATTAAAAATGTTAATACAAAATAAAATTTCAATAAATTCTCGGACTGCACCTAGGTAGATCATCTGGCAGTTTCCATGGCTACGCGAGTACTCGGGAGACAATAAATAATTACATAGGTCGGGGATTTTGGAAAGGGATTCCCTTGTATATGCTTGTCTCAGTTTTAACCTAAAATTTGTTTGACCTTGACGTATGATTGTATTATCTTACCAATAAAGTGTACGTCTAAATATATAAAAATTATTTGCATATGATTTTATTGCTTCCATTTATTTCTTTCCGGAAAAGTTATTAAAAGTCCTAAATCAAAAAATTATATAATTTTTGCATTAAATGAACTTCCATACTCCAATAAAACTTGCGTTAGTAAAGGAAAACTCCGAAATTTTAACAAAGATAAAGTGCGTGAAGTTCTAGAAAATTTTCTTTCGGACTAAATTAGCCATATATCATAAAGTTTTGTACTTAACCCTAGAAGTTGAGTCAACAGACCTCCAAGCCATGTTTCATAAGAAAATCTTGTTAGGTTGGCAAATACCTTAGTTAGTTACAATTGCTGTCTTGATTTTCATTTAGCTTAAATTATTTAGTAATCACATTTTGACTAATATAGTCTTTGATAATTAAATAAGGGTTCTGCTGATTTATCTTCTTACCTTGGTTTGATTAATTGGAAGTTTTTGATTGAATCTTTTATAATAAATGATAGAGATCACAAATTAGATTATTGATAAACGGAAATATTAAAGCCTGGAAATTATTTTACGTAGGGGAAAGCCGAGTAAGATTATACATTACCTACGGCTTCTTCATTGCTTTGGAATAAAATTAATTTTTGAAAATTTTAACAGCACCACATTTGATGAAATTTGGTGCTGTTAGATCGAGCCATTTTAATAATTTCTCTATAATCATGTGTTTCAAGGCAATACGGTTTCTAATTCCGACTGGATAAATGAATCCATATTCGTTGATTATCTGCATCACGTTTGTAAAACCTACCAAAGAAGAACAAGTCTTGAAAATACTTGATAATCACAAAAGTCAAATTAGCCTAGGAGCATACAATCTATTTCGAGAACACAACCTACATGTTCTTTCCTTGCCACTTTCTGTATCTCACAAAATGCTGCCATTGGACTTGATTTTATTCAGTTCCCTGAAAATGGCATACAATCGGGAGTGTGAGCTCTACATGGCTGATAATTTTGGCCAACGAATCACCTAATACAAAGTTGGAGAGCTTTTTACGAATGCTTATAACAAAACAGCAAACATAAGCAAAGCTGTCAGTGGATTTAGAGTGGCTGGAATTAATCCTATTGATACAGACAAGTTTAAAGAATTTGAAAACATGCCATTAAATGAATCTAACGTCAGTCAAACTCAAGAATTAGGTATTTCCGTTCGTGAAACTGCAGCTGAGGAAAGATTTAGTGAACTCATTGGTAATCAGAGTCAAAATACCACTTATGTTCCTGAAAATCAAACTGATATTGATGTGACCATTAATACTGCTCCTCCACCTCCATCCACTCCTGTGCTTCTTGCTGAAATTACCAATGTATCTGTCATTCCTAAAATAACAGCAACAAAAAGACAAGTTGAAAGAAAAATTAAAAAAGAGAAAGTTCAAACGAAAAAGGCCCCTAAAACTAAAACAACGAAGGCACAATTTGAGGGTAAAGAGGTCTAAAATTTGAAGAAGGTGTTCGAAGAAAATAAAAATGCAGAGGAGCAATGCTGTATATTCTGCATTGAAAACTATGAAGCTCCATCTAGAGAAGATCGATTCATGTGCGCCATTTGTCAATCTAGTAAGGGTTACGTCTGTGATTTCTGTCAAACAAAGTAATTGTAGTATCTTTAAAAATTTAATTATGTCATTCACAATTATCCCATATCATTCCTATTTTCCCCGCGGACTGATCTCAGTTAACCCACACGGAATCGGGTAAATAAAAACGACAATGTTTTCGGTTTTATTTCATTTTTTGATTATTAAGTTTATTTCCAAGAATTTTTATTTGATTTTTTTTTGTAGGTAGATTCCTAACATTAATGTTGCTATAAGAGTTGATTATAGTTGTGAATTTCTTTTAATATTTTAGAGTGTTGTAAGTTAGTTGTTCCCAATTACCCCATTTTCCCCTAATATTCATAAAACTATTGTGGAAAAAATCTTGCGAATAATTTTCCATATTCACGCGCTAATAGCTCCTGGATTAAGTTAAAATTTGTTATTTGAAACTACTGAACATTTGGCCAGCCCGATTATGTATAGCCTTGTGCTTTATAATACGGTAAAACACTGTAACTTAGTTTTCAATTTTCGAATTGCCGTCTTCTAGATTTTGGCTGGTGGCCAAAATGTGAGTGCTGTGCTGAAAACTCTAGTTTTCCAAACTAAAACGAATGTGAACGCTTTATGCGACATTTTCAATAACGACTGGCCCCGCACATTTTGGGCACGCCTCTTTACGAAAGCATTTGTTTTGACACTAACTTTTCTGATTTATAATCCGTGTTAGGCTGGCCATTGACGCTCGAGATAGATGGGGTTTCCTGAAAACAAATTTTGTTTTCGTCAATTTGTCAGCACATTTTTAATTGTAAGACGCAAATTAGTTACAGTATTGAAATAGCGAGAGAAACGGCGTAATCGTGTTTAAAAGTCAAAATCATTACCACAAACCTGGGCTATGAAAGTTTGCCATCTAACGAACAAGATGTGAATTGATTGACAATTTCATTCGCACTTGAAATTAAAGAAATACGATTTCTACCAGGACTTCTCTGTGATCTTAGACTACCTGCAACCTAAACAACAACTGCTGATGGTTGGGGACGTTAACACTAAAGCTCAAAGGAGTGGCGGATTAAGGAAAGGCGGCACTATCGCAGGCGTCTAATCCGGGGGGAGGGGTATCTAAATCTCGATAAGTTCTTCCTAATCAAGTAGGTACATACTTACCCATTATCAGGATTTGGTAATGGTCAGTGGGTGTGTTCAGCACTATGTCGAGCAATATGCGAGGCCAACGATTCCACGCCGCTACAGCTGAGGGAACGGGATATTGCTTCTCATCACCGAACAGACCAAAAGAAGTTACAAGCCTGGTTACAGAAACCACTTCATGGACTGCATCTAAATGGAATCATCCAGAAAAATGTCAACAACTCAGCGTCGAACTACTGGTTGATTTCAGAACAGATGTTTCCGGATACGGAGGGTTTCTTGTTAGCTATCCAAGATCAGGTTATTCTGACGAAGAACTATCGAAAGTTCATCATTAGAGATCGCTCAATAGAAAATGATCAATGTAGATATGGCTGTCGAACATCAGAGACAATTCACCACATAACTGGGGGATGCCAAGCGTTTGCCGTAACCGAGTAGAAGGAAAGACAGGACTCCAGATACTCCACCAAGAGCTAGCAGATAAGTTAAAACTATTGCAGGTAGGAAAAGTGCCTTACTGCAAATACAATCCGGAGCCTATTCTTAAAAACAACGAGTTCAAGCTATATGGGAACCGAGGAGTTCTAACAGATCAAACAGTTGCTCATAATAGGCCAGACATTATACTAACAGATAAAATTTCTAGGCGAACTACACTGATTGACATTGCTATACCTAATAACAACAATCTAAGACCAAAATTCTATGAGAAGATCGCCAAATACAGAAATCTGAAGGTGCAAATCCGCAGACAGTGAGCAATGAACAGCGTCCATACGATTCCTATAATACTATCAACAACTGGAGTGATACCAAAGAACCTTCTGCAGAACATCAAGGGACTGGGCCTTGGCGATCATCTGTATAAACCGATTCAGAAAGCAGTTCTCCTTGCAACCGCGCAGACTGTCCGAAAATTTGTAGGAAGTACATAAGACCACGCCACCTAGGACTTAAAAATATGGGTCCCCACAGAGCTTCATACTTTTGGTGTCTTTGTATACAATTCCCTCAGCCATAGTTACAGTAAAAAGAATTTAGTTTTATTTTATATTTTTCTTACCATGCACAGAAAAGCTAAAGACACTATGTGAACTTTAAATATTTCTTAAATCTTTTTTATCCTATATATTAATGTGATGATCTGTTCTATTTTGCGACTAAGTTTCGTCACCTCCAAAGAACATACAGATAACTGAAACAGTTTATATATTGTCCACACCCACACAACCAACTATTCATTCCCATTATATTTGCGAAAACTGGACTTTTGTCTTCTTACATTTTGTTGTTCAATTCTAAAATCAGGCAATTGCCCTCATAAGTTTTTTTTTATAAAAAAAAAGTGTGATTTTAAAAATTAACTTTGTTCATTGTCATAGCGGCAAATAAAATGACTTTTAGTAACAAAACAAAATCACGTCGACGTGGAAAACTAAATATTACGTAAATACTTCGGCAAATACATATTAAATAACAAAAACTAAATTTGAAATAATTTTTAGAGTTGCCAAGTGCCAACAAAACCATCATCCACCGAAATAAAAAAAAAAAAACGAGTGTTACCGGGTAAAATGTGTGCACTTTATTTGATTTATTTTTTATAATTTTATTTATTTAGCTCCTGACACAAATTTCATCATACCTACATACGGAAAATATTAAGACATAGTTCCATCTTTCTCGCTTTTATATAAGCTCTGATAGATTTTTGTTTTTCCACTGTGCCGTATCAATAAAAGGAACTATACCATGTCGTCGCCGATTATAAAAAAATCCACACATGTTAAACTGTTGTTCTGTTGTCAGGCATCCCAATAATTGATACAGAAAGGAAAAAATATTCGGAAATGTGTACCGTAAAAATAATTAAAGAAATATCTTTAGGAAAATATAAGTAGTGCCAGGGCACTCTGGCACTACGCTACGAGCAGCAACTGCTGGTTCATCTTACGGTGATTTGTTTTTGATTCCGTTGTTTGATCATTTTTATGGGGTACTACGCTGGTATTTATATAGTAACCTTAAATTTTATCATAACTATTGGATTTTTGAGTTATAGTTTGAGTTATTATTATGGCAATTTTATTAAGGATTTGGTTTTTATCAGAATGAATTTAGGATCACTTTATTGTGTTGGTTTTTTGCTGGTAAGCTACAGTTTATTTAATTTTGATTTGCATTTAATTATTTAGATACAGAATTTGCATTTAAGGTATGTATTTATTTTATTATCAGTTTATTATTTTTTTAGTCAATACTTTGCCAACTCATTAGTAATATTTATTTTATTCCAGATTTCGTTTTATATGGACTGTATTATTTATTATGGTTAATTGATGGTTTATTTAATTTAATTTTTGTGCTTGCAGAAAATGCAAAATAAAACTTGGACAATTCAGTCCAATTCAGGAATTACTTTTTTCTAAAAAACTTCTGCAGTTTGTAATATCAAATTTGACAAAAACCATCAATATTTTGTTATTATATTCTTCAACGAGGGCCATGGATATTACAACCAAATACGTAACTTCAAGTTAATGTATTCACAATAAATTATATTTTAATCAGAAAATTTAATTTTTTATTTAATGTAACACGGTTAAAAAAAGATCTGGAAATTAAAACTACTAAATAACTATTAATTAAATATTAATGATCATTTTGAAAAATCTGTATTTCTTAGGTTTTTAAAAAAATAACCAGATCACCTTAGAACAAATTTAATTTAAAACTTTGTATTAACTACTGTTTTTTTCTTTGTTTTAAACTGATTTTCCAAAACCTTTATAGAGTTTTCTTCACGTTTCCTTAACGAAAACTATTTATGAACACGACGTAAATCAGGCTATATACGATTTGGGATGTAATTTTTGACCTAAATACAAAAAAAAAACCTTGAAATGAATTTCGGAAGTAAAGCAGCATTTTTTGAGTAAATATTTACCCTCTTTAACGAATCGAGAAAGACAAACTGCCATGATGATGAAATTCGAATCTATATCAAGATTTCTAATTTAATTCGTTTAAGTGTATATCCTGAGGATTACGAGATGTACTAAAATAATAGAAAAAGTTTATTATTTAATTTGCTAATCACGTTTCCCTGTGTATGGGAGAAATATTCCGAAAATATCAATTTTCGCCAAAAAAGGGTATAATTAATTGAAATATAGCTAAAAATTTTAAATTTAATTATCGAACACTTATATCGTTACGTTCAGTGGTCATTTTAGAAAACATATCTACATAATTATTATAATTTAAAATTTCTGAAAAACAAGAAATTACCTTGATAATTTTTGAAGTTGAAAGTGAAATTTGTACTATTATTATAAGAAAGCAATGCATTGAATTAATAATTTATATAATTTTTCACTTATAATATATTAAATTATTTTCAAAAATTGAAAATTTCCATAACATTTTTTGAAATTATTTTATCATTTTGAAATTTCGTATCTAATTATTACAAGAAAGCAATGCACTCAATTCTTAATTTACATAATCTCTCACTTATAATACATCAAATACTTCGAAAGAATACATCACAACTTACATTATTGGTTGTCATACTTATTACTTTATAAAATTCTACAATTTCTTGGTAACCTGTTTATTATCTCTCCAACAATACTAGAGAAATGGGAATTAATTACATTACCTTGTTCATTAAATGTAATGTCCAGATATTTAAGAGAGGAAACGTGTGCAGCGCTGTTCTTGACAGTTAATGCCATATCCCTTGCACTTTTTGAGAATAATATTACTTTCCGTTTTGAAGACAGCATGCCTAATCTCTCACTGTATTGGACAACTTGGTTTATCGTCACATATAATTTATATACGCTACTTGTTATGATGACGGTGGCATCATATCCTCTGTTGTTAATTAACCTTCCATTAATTTTATTCGACCTATTGTCTCATCAGTGTTTCTATAAATATTTCTTATGAATAGGTGTTAAAAGAAGAGGGACGTGATACATCCTTGTTGCGTACTTTTGTTCTATTATTGCAACTTGTTTCCAATATAGTTCGGTGATAATAGGACTTGATTTTCATATTTCAATAACTTTTTCATGTTATACACGGTCAAATGCTTTACAGTAATCTACGAAACATGTATACACGTCATTAAATATTTAAGGAAAACAGAACTGCCTCTGTTCCCATTCCATACTGAATACTTTTCGGTTTTTAAGCGAAGCGTGAACCACTTTACTTGAAAATTAATTGCATCTCTATCACGTGTCTTGAATTTAAGCCTTAATGCAACAAGATCATCTTCAAAACACACATATGTTAGGAAAAGTTTACCAAATTGGTTCAATAGACAATTTTTATTTGCTGTAGCATAAGTAAATTTGCGGTAACACTATAAAAAACTTCACATTAATTTTAAGGTAATATATTGGAAGCAAATTTCATAAACCGTTTCATAAATGCTGTAAATTTAATAAGTTTTACATTAAATCTAATGTAATTGTACCTTAAATTTGTTATGTTTTCAGTTACTTTATTTAAATTTAAGGTTACATTCAATTAAATTTAGTGTACATTTAGTGTAATTTCAAAGTACAGGTAAGTTATTCACGATTTAAAGTATAAAATCATTGTATCTGATTAAGGAACGTACATTAAATTTAAGGTTATTATATATATATATATATATATATATATATATATATATATATATATCGATCGATATATATATATATATATATATATATATATATATATATATATATATATATATATATATGCATATATGGTTTATTAATAATTCTCTTAAATTAAATAAAATGAATGAAATTCGTTCCATACCAGAGTTGGGTATCACTTTGGGCTATCGTTTGAATTGGAATTCACATATTACATTATTAACGAATAGGTTGGCACCATTATTTTTGTTCATATGCAGCTTCGTGAGTCTCTTCACTGTGACACCCTTCTGTCTGTTTATTATTCGTTATTGCGTTCTCACATTTTTACGGTGTTGACCTTTGAGGTTGCTGTTTTGGTGCGGTTCAAATTCTTAATATGCATGCATTCGACTTGTTACTGGTACCAGCTATAGAAACCACTACAGGCCACACTTTATACCATCGCGACTACGAACGATGTCTAGTTTATTCATCTTGTACCAATTACTGGAAATACATGAAAACTATGGAAAATTCCACCAAAATTTTTACTGTTATGCCATTAGACCAGTCAACTTTATTGAGCCTTGCAGGTCGAGATTAGAGAGATTTAGAAAAAATAAACTGAATCTTCTATTGTACAATATGTTGTCCTATACATATGAGGAATTTAATAAGATTTAAAAATAAACTAAAAAATTCTTGTAAAGTATATGGTTGGCAAACTCTTTTTATTCGTTAGTGATTAGGTTTGTTTTTGTATAATTCACATGTTTTTTCTTACCCTTATTGTTTCTGTTGTGTTAATGTGACGTGTTATAACTGTATATTTTATAAATAAGGTATTGATATAAATTTGTCTATCTATCCATCCATCTATCGTTAGAACTAGGGCTTATTATGTGGTTCTGAATAACGTGATAATATTTTTATTTATATTTGAAATAATGTTGATAAATGGAGCGAGTTCTTTCATTTCTAGATACCATCACCGATTATATGCTATTCTTCTCTAATTGCATTATCTAAACTATTATACCATGCTATCAATTCGAGAATAAAGTAATCGGGTAATAAAATAAAAGTATGAGTTTCTGGTTGCATAAATAATTATGTTATTTTTGATATGTAAAAACTATTTAACAATACTTATCTGTAAAAAAGGATTTTGTTCTTTTTAATTAAAAATTTCGTTTTATAGAAATTTTTAAGACTTAAAAAATATCCAAAGGAATCACAACTCAAAACAAAATTAAATAAAAATATTTGTCTGTCAAACATCTAAAAAGCTGCTCCTCATCAATAGTAAAAAACGTTTTAAATATACCATTTAAATCTACTAATATGATCAAACGAAAATCTGCTCGATAATCATAGTTCCGGATGTGTCAAACACAAGCTTATGTAAACGAATCTATTGGCGACAATTTTGATCAGCTGAGGGCCAGAACTAAACATTTACTTTTAATTCCGTTATTATGTTTAAAGGCCATTTCTCCTTGACCTTTGATATTTCTAAAGAATTATTTTTATTTTGTTGACTTCTATATTGAATTAAAAAAACTTTAACTTAAAAACATCTTTTAGGGTCTAATACCTTGGCCAATATCAGTCATAAATATAAATTGCTTGTTAAATTGCGTTAGTTCAAACAAAATGTTCCTATTTCTTTTAGAAAAAATTGAATCAAATCCTGAAATCTACGCGGGCGAAGTCGTGGGTAACAGCTATATATGTTTACCACTCGAAACTGTTTTTTTCATTTTCTGGAAATTCCAGAACAAATATATTTTTAAAAAATATACAAATCCGTTTGGGGGAGGGTAAAAGCTGCAACCTAGCAACTCATCTCTCAATACGCATCATTCTTAATATAACAGATTTTATTTCATTAAAGTACCAAAATGCGTTGTGGACTTTTCCCTTTGTACTTTTGTTTATCTTTTATAACATTTCAAGTCTTTTAATAGAAGAAACAAAAAATATACTGCTGAAATGAAATATAAATGAAGTGATAAACCTAAAAACGCCTTAGACATTTAGGTAATGAATACCTGCCATTGTTAATAAGTAGTCACATGTCTGTGGGTTAAATATATAATTCAACGAGAAAAGAAAGATAGTCAATAAAAATAATTGTACAGTGTTAACAGGAAAAGTGGCCTAGGACGTTATTCGGCACGCACAAGCAAAATGCCGCATAGAATATAAAATTTTACCTTGTAAATGTAAGTAGATCATTTTTATTAAATATTTATACTAGTTAATTTTAGTTAATGTCAGATTATCGTTGCTTGATATTAATCATTATTCAAAATTTTGTTATTATTATAAAGTACATAGGTTACCAATCGTTGAACAAATATTTAAACTTTTTTATTACATATTTGTAATAAGTCTCTTAATAATATAGAACATCAAATACTGTAACCAAAGTATAATAACGATGAAAAGGCAAAAATTCATAAAGTCGCAAAGATGTCCGTGATCCTAACTGGCGCTATAACGAATGGATATCAACGATAATATTTATTAGGTCAGAGGTATGCGTTCTTTGTTAGGCCCCGTTAACTCTTGGATTTTCCACTGCCTAGATCCCAAATTATTGCTTATTTACAAGATGATTTAGGTGGAAATTGCTTCATCACTCCTAATCAACCTCTTCAGAAAATTAGGTTACAAAGTTATTGAAAATGACGAGAGTACTAGAGTCATTTGTAATCTTGAGAATATAAGTGCTAAAAATGACTGTTGTTTGAAATTAATTAATGAATAAAAAGTGGTGAGGCTTGATCTTCGATGCCTAGGCCTCGTTGGGCACTCTATATCCAACCATGACTGCAGCCTCGTTAACTCATTGACAATATTGCATCTCCGAAATATTTTTGCCTTATTCCATTGGGTGCTGGGTACTCTCTAAGGACATTGTCAATAGTTTCATCATCCTCTAGACAACCTTTGAACACTAAGTCATCTATGATTCTAATTTTATGAGGATGGCCTAGCGGATAAAACGTCCTCTTACCATGACTCGCAATTCTTTCCTCTCCAGGGAGAGAAGCTCGCGCGTTAGGTCCAGTTATATGTTTCTTTGGCACACCTCCTTTCCAACAACATTCTTAATTCCCTCTTGTCAACGTTAATTGGAACATGTAGAATAGGTTGAGGTCCTTGTGTTTCAGTCATGGTCTCATCTTTGCCAAATGATCTGCTTTCTCATTTTCGTGTATGCCCGAGTGACACGGAACTCACATGAATCTGATTGTTCGGCTTTTCTTTGTCAGAATATCCATTATTTTGTACTTAGGCACGAGTCCTGCAGCTAGAATACTAGAATTTGCTGCCATTGTTGCAACTCTACTGTCTTACCATATGTTTATCGTCTTATTTCTGTTTATGTCCTTCTCACCAAGTCAACAGAATTGCAGACATTTTGGCTAATCGAAAGCTGAGCCAACCTACTGGTTGTTTTAGTTTTACTGTACCATCACTACAACAATATAATCTTGGGTAGTTTCAGGATTACGATTAGAAGTTAACCCAAATAGATAGTATATACGAGGGTTGTCCCAAATGTATCAAGCCCGCATTCATATCTTCTCGTCCAAACTTCGAAGCGACCTCTGTGGGGCATGGGCGTCACCAGTAAGTCTTCATGAACTCGTTGGTGTGCGCAGTTACCGACTGGACGTGTTAGTTTGTGAATGGTGTGCGTTTGTTACAGTGTCTTTTTTTCGTTCGTCGCATTTTGTTATTGTAAAAAATGACGGAAAAATTAGATCAACGAATTTTCATCAAGTTTTGTTTTAATCTTCGAAAGACTTGCTCGGAAACAATTAATAGGATGAATAAGGGATTTAGAGAAGCAAAGCGATAGTCTGCACGGTGGAAGCATTCTGAATCGCCAAGACCAAATAAGCACGTCAAAGTCGGAGCAAAGTGAAGACAATGTTGACTGTTTTTTTGATTATGAAGGTGTTGTGCACCACGAATATGCTCCGAGAGGTCACATGATCACTAAAGAATACTACGTTGAAGTATTGAAAAGATTGCGTGACGCAGTCAGAAGAAAACAGGCACAGCTTTGGACAAGCGGTGATTGGCTGCTTCACCACGGCAATGCGCCAGCGCATTCATCGAATCTTGTGCAGTAATATTTAAAAAAGCACCAAGTCGTACAGCTTCGCCAGCCTCGCTACAGTCCTGACATAGCTTCCTGCGACTTTTGGCTCTTTTCCAGATTAAAAATGCCGCTCAAAGAACACCGGTTCGATGACAAAAAGATGGACGAATGCACTGAAGGCAATTCCGAAAACTGACTTCCAGGACTGCTTCAGGAAGTAGAAACACCGCTGGGAAGGTGTTATTCAATTAAATGGGGACTACTTTGAAAGATGTCACTCACCGGATGATAAAGAATAACACCAATGCGGAGATATGAAGGTAGGCTCGATACTTTTGGGACAAACCTCGTACTTGCAAAATATTCTGAACTTGATATACATAGCTAACTGAGTATATAGTATTACCGCGCTATAAGCTAGGCGCTTTTAGGTATTTTCTCAATGATGATTAATGTTTTAAATAACATATTATGACAGTAATAAATGCAATATATTATTAAAAGTTTTTGTTTATATATGTCGTTAATATATTATAAATGAATATAAATTTTAAAAATGAACAAATAGCATAACACACCAATTCCCAAGGTAAATTTTAAATTAGTAGTGCAATATACAATAAACAATGCAAACTCTCCTACATAAAATATGTTTTTATACATGAAATATTCGGCAATGTTCTAATATTTAATATGTAATATATTGTGTCATATTTGTTATTTAAATTATGTGTTGCTAGGTTTATATAATTATATGTATTTTTCCATAAATTACTAATCAAATATGGTATATTGTGTCTGGCAATTAATTGCTGGAGCTTTTCCGACATTTATAATTGTGAAAGTTCTATACAATATTGAAGATTGATTAAAATATTGTTTTCGGACTTGCATTGTCTTTATTTTTTTTTTGTACGACGTTTCGATTAGGTTGTATCTCTAATTATTATCAAGTAAGTACTTATGCAAGACAATCACGTTTTAGTCATTTATAGTAGCGTATGTAGCCTAAAGTTTCATGGAGTTTTATGGTTGATCATCATGTACTTCGAACTGCTGAATTCGAATCTTTAACACCATAAGTCGTCATGTTGTTAGGAAATTTGTTATTAACAATTTAATTCATTATAACACCATAAAATTGTTGATACATGAGGTATCAATTTCTGGCCGTTACCATTTTCTTCCGGATCTATTAATAAAGGTGACATTATTTTTAAAATTGTTAAAAGTTAGTTAGAAGCTTACATATTGCAATTTTAGTTTAAAAAATGGCATCCATGCCAAGCGCGTCAACTATAATCAGGTGTAACTCGGTTTCTAATAAAAATTGTATCGTAAGATGGCTTATTTTGAAGGTAAAAGCTTATCTTAAGATAACATGCCACCAGAAATGATTTTCAAATAGTAATAAATTAACTGAGACAGTGCAAGTTCAAAATTTTCTGTCATTTTAATTGTTTATGGAAGAATAGGGGCTTGTAACATAGAAATACTGCTAATAAAAGTTATTTCAAAAGATTTAATTTCTTTTATAGGTTCAGGTTCTTTTGGATTTTTTGACAAATTTTGACTGATTAGATTCAGAGTGTATTAGATCTAATATAATTGGCATAAATCATTTTTACATTAAAGATTCATGGAGCTTTAAACAAGAAACGTACAAATCCCAGGAAACCATGTGTTAATTGGACGTAGTGTCTCTCTATACAAATGTACCTATAAATTTAGCTTTAAATATAATAAAAAAATGTCCAGAAATAAAGAAATGCACCGATATTTTTAAATGATTTTCTTGAAGCTGTAGAAAGCTGTCTAACATCTACATACTTTAAATACAAAAATTTATTCTTCGAGAAGATCGAGGGTTGCGTGATGGATGCCTTCATATTAAGTGTCATGGCTCAGTTAGTATTAGAAATTCTAGAATATGAAGTTATCAACAACCTTAAGTTCAAATTACCATCTTGCTACAGATATGTATATGATTGCATGACCATCATTCCACAAAATAAAGATTCGTACATTTCAAACAAATTTAACAGGTATCACGAAAAATTATAATTTACCATAGAAATTGAAAATAATACCTGTATCCACTTCCTAGATCTGATATTGCGTCATAAAAATAATGCAATACTAATTGAGAGGTCCACAAAATTAACGTGGTCTGGTCGCTTCCTTAACTACAATTCACAGCATCACTTAGCCCCAAAAAATCTATAATAATTGGAATAGCCGATAGAGTAGTAGACCCGAATTTGGAAACAACTCAATTAAAAAAGCAAAAAAGGTCCTTATGTCAAACATGAAAAAACTATAAGAGAATCTTTAGAAAACATGAAAATAAAAAAAACATTATTTTTCCTTGCCTTATATAGAAAATCTAAACTTTCAAACATTCCTCAGAAAATATGATATAACCACTAGTCATCAGGGCTACAATTATAAGCAGTTTCTGTCAATTAAAAACTGATATTCTAAAAAACAAAAACTTAGCCTACCAAGTTCCCTCCAAAGTTTGTCCTTCGGATTATGTCGGCTAAACTAGTCACTATCTTCAAAATCGTTTAAATGGACAAATATACGACAAGAAAAAAATATTACAGCCCTAAAAAGCGTGAAATAAATCACAAACACATTTTTAATTATGAAAATACAAAAATTCTAAAAACTGAAACCCACAAAGGAAAGCCAGACTTTTATGAAATGATAACAATACAAAAATCCAAATTCTCTAAACGATGAAACAGACATTAACAGTCGGATTCACTAACATGGTTTAAATTAGAAGCCATCTTAAATTGACAACAGAGTGCTTAAACTGACAAGAGCAACAATAAGTCAAGCAAGTTTTAGACCCTAAAAATACTAGCATATAAAATCAATTTGTTTTATTCCTGAACCGGTAAAAACAGAGATCTTTATTTATTTTCGGGATACACCTATTTCTCTTACATATTTCAAAGCTATATCGTAAGGTTCTTAATCTTAATATACCTAATTAACTGTTTATTTGTTGACGTATGTAATATAAATTATGAGAATATAATGAGCAAAACAAAACTAGCCGACTATAAGATTTAAATTTCATGGCGACTAGATTGGGTTTAAATTTTAAATCTTTTTAGTGAATCTGGCATTAAAAATCTAAATCCAATATACTTCAATGTTTTAAAATAAATCACTAAAATGAAATTTTAACATATACAGAACAATAAATAAGAATAGCTCTTCCAAATGAGGTGGTATAATTAATTCTTACATAAAGGGACTTAGATGCTAACAATTGAAGAAGATTTGAAACAATCGAAACGTGCCGATCAATATAATACATACAATAAATCTAAGTACTTTATACATGTAGTTTTAAGTATAAGAATGAAACATGTGCCCAGGAGTAAAACCAATTAAAAATATTTTTAAAGGTTCAAGAAATATAGGTCCTATGTTGTTTTCTAAGCCCATCAAACAGATTATGTAATAAACGTCAAATTTTGTTTACAATTGAAATAATAAATTAATTTAAAATATTTTCCTGGTAAACTTAAAATGTGTACAGCCGGTTTTTGCCTCAACCTATATCTCAACCATTTTTGCATAACAAATCCATTTTTCAGAATAACAGCTGTTTCAGCATATTTCTTGATCTATACTTGAATATTTTTCATTTCTTGTTTTACTTTATACCGACATACATCTTTAGATTAATATATTTTGTTGGGTCGCTTTTGTATAAATTTACAAGTTTTCTAAAAAAATATGTAAATTATAAAGCCGAAATAATGTATTATCACGAAAAGAAACTTAATTATTTAAATAAATAAAAAATTTAAAAATATAATTAATAAGCAACATAGAAGAATTGAACAAGAAGAAATTATCAGGTGTTCGTTTAGGCACTTCATGTTAAACTTGACTCTAAACTAACAGCTACACACAAAAATACTCACAAGTTGCTTCTAACTAATCTAGATGTGACTGATATCAAATGTCAAAAGAAAAAAGACATAACACTAACATAAGTCCTTTACAACCATTACAACGCTCTCTAGGTGTGATCACCAAAAATACTGTCTTGCCAACTTAATATTTGCCGTTAACTTCATGCACTATAAAGAGAAAACAATAAAGTTTTATTATTTTCTTCTATATTTTTTAGACCTTGAAAGTTTAATGTCTTTGTTTTTTATTAAACTGCCTAAAAAGAGTTTTATAAACGATGTAATAGAGATAATAGAATCATACGTCATCAACATATTACTTACCAGTTTTAATATGTTTACTCAATTTTAAACCACCAACGCTTTTACCAGCGGAACCTTAATATCCTGATTCACTAAAATATTTTGAAGTTTTAAACCGGATCTAGCTATAAACGTCTTTTACTTGGCCGGTTTTGTTTTGCATAAGATATTGCTAGAATTTGTGTTAAAATAAAGTAGATATAAGATTTTGTTTAAAATATACTTATGATATGTCTATAAGTAATCACGAAACTTTTTGTATTTTTTTTAGAAAATCAAAAAAAAAATTACATTATATGTCAAAATTTCGAAAAAGAGAAAAAAAAGTCGCTTATTTTTACTCATAGAGGCCAATCAGTAGAGAAAAAAATAAGTGACTCTGTGACAAACAATTATTTGTAATATTTTATTATGTTTTCCACTCTGTGTTGTGGTCTATTAATTTGTTATAAACAACTAAAACAAAAAAATTGCGTTTTTTTCGTTGTTTATTTGTAAAGTCAAAATTAATAAAGCAATCGCAATTGTGTAACCACATATATTGTAGAGATTATTAATACCAACATGGATTGACTCAATCGGATTAATGGTAACGAAAAAAAAAATAGAAAAATCCGGAAAATGCAACGTTTTTTCAAAAAATCATATCTCCTCCTCTTTTCAAGTTGTAGCATTGGCCCTTGGCGAACACATAGTAATTTATATGTACTTTTTACGTGCCAAAACTAAGCGTTGTCGGTTGGTTAGGTTTTGCACAATTGCCATTTGAAACTTTTAATGCATTATCACTCACAAGGGGAGGTCGTGACCTTGTCAATATAGATTTTGATGAGGCTTAAGAATTATACTGACTAAGGTCATCTAAAGAAATCCCCAAAAGTGTTTGTCTCATCGCTCATTTGATTAACGTGAAAATTTTTTCTAAAGTCGACCGCGTTATACGCTGAGAAGTACAATACTCTTTTAGAAACTTTCTCATATTAGCCACCGTAACGCAACTGAATAAGCGCTCGACTAGTGCTTCAACAGCTGAGGGTTCGATCCCTTCTCTATGTAATTTTTTTATCATTTCAAAAAATAGTTATCATCCGTTTTTCCAATTATAAATTATTCCATGTAGTTTTTGCACACGAATATTTAAATTCACAGTTGTGGTAAAACTTTTTGAAACAGATTGTGTTAATTTTTGAGAGACAGACGATGTAAAATGAAACTTATACAAAAAATAGTAATCGAAAAATCTCAAAATCAATTATTTTTAATCGAAAAACAAAATCATTCAAACGTGTAGAGAACTGCTTTTTCGTCATTTATTATTATTATATATGTATGCATTTAAATGTTCGTGGGTAAAAACTACATGGAACTTGAAAAACCTATGATAACTATTTTTTGAAATGATAAAAAAATTTGCATCGAGCGGGGATTGAACCCTCAGTACTCGGAGCAGTGATAAAGCACTTACCCAGCTTCGCCATAACAGCTGATGTGAGACAGCTTCTAAAAGAGTGTCGCATTTGTCAGCGTATAACGCGTCGATTTTAAAATTTTTAACAATAATCAAATGAGCAAGGGTAACAACGCTTCTGGGGATTTCTTTAGATGACCTTAGTTGATATAATTCTTAAGTCTCATCAAAACCGGTGATGACAAGGTCGCGATCCCCCCTTGTCAACGCGTCTGGATATGCCATGGATCGTTCTATTTTAATTTTGTAAAAATTTTGAAAGTAGAAGTATCATTCTACAAGGCTATTTTTTTATTTTGCATCAAAAGTCTGCAAAATACGTGAAAAATGCTAGCAAACGTGACCAAAAACGGCCGGGCGCGTAAAAGTCTATATCTTCAATATACTTTTCGAGAGAATGTGTTCGGCTGAGAGTGAGTTTAAGAAAGCGTGGTATGCTTCTTCATATCTGTATCATTTCTAATTTTACAAATAAAATTGTGTATCTTGGCTATTTAGATTTTTTTCAGGTAATACAGTTTTGGTAAAAATAATATTAGAAACTCTCTACTTAACCAATAAGAAAATCCACAATATCTGCAAAAGATTTCGCATCATACGGCATTTTTTTAATTGTTGGTAATGATAATGCATTTAGTTTTCCTGGTATATGAACCAAAAGAGGCATACCGGAGCAAGCTCACAACTTGCATTACGTTATATTTAATATTTTTAATAAAAATTGTTTCTACACACTTCCCTATTTATTAATGTCTCTCTCTTAAATTGTTTTTATATTATTACACGAAATACATTCACACTCGAACGAGTTTATCTCCAAGAAAATGAAGTTTTAAGTGAGTTTATTAAATGGATTAAAAATATATTCCTGTCAAGTACGATCTCCTGAATTTTCTGAATTAAATAACTATACTGCCTCTTTTAAAGTTCAGTTCTGTAAAACTTCCAAGTTTTAAAGTTTAGTAACAAAAAAGTTTAAAATAGATTTGCTTGGAAAAGAGTTTCTTGAATTTTCATGTTAAATCGTGGTTAAACCGATTGCATTTGTTAATACTGGGTCTTAAAAAGTATTAGGAATTTAGTAATTTAATAGAAGGAAATAAATAAGTGTTTGGGAAATGTTTAAAAGTATTTAATACAGAAACGTAAGAAAATTTAACAATAATTAAAAACTACCTGAGAAATTACATTATTACAAAGGGGAGGTACTAAATTTTGGGAACTAATTATTATTTGGCGACAACAAATAACAGGGAAAACCCAAGTTCTGTCTGGTCATTAAGCAAATTTACATTTTTATTTTTACTATGTTTATATATTTCTAAACATTCAAGCATATTTAACTTTTGGCCCTTTGTTGAATAATGTAATATGCCAATGTTGCTTAAATCAGGAAAACTGTGGCTGTGTTCTAAGCAATGGTTGGCAAAGCTCGAGTTTTTTGTAGTCTATATGATCGGTGGTGTTCTGAAAAGCGAGTTTTAAAGCTTCTACCACTTTGTCCAATATACAAGCCATCACACTCTGAACATTTTAATTTATGAACTCCTGATTTAACAAATTTATTAATTTTATCTTTAGCATTATAAAGGATAGTGGACAGATTGTGTTGAGATTTAAAGGCTACTTTTATGTTATGTTTGGAGCTATGTTTTCTGATAGGGTACCACAGTATGACAAAGATATGTAAGATGAACTATCTTTATCATTTTTTATTTTGGGATATATTGAATTAAAAACTAGTTGTTTTTATTTTTCAGTTATTAATTTCTTTATGGTTTGTTGGGAGAAATTGTTTGATATTGCAATCCTTTCAATGATATTTAGTTCCTCTTGAAGATCTTCTTCAGAGAGAGGCAAAGAGAATGCTCTATGTATCATTGAATTGTATGCAGCCATTTTGTGTTGTAAGGGGTGAAAAGAGTCATTAGATATAGTATTACCTGTAAACGTTGGTTTTCTAAACATTTTAAAATTACACTGATTATTGAGGTGAGATATGGTGAGATCTAGAAAATTTATTTTATGGTTCTTTTCAGTTTCCAGAGTAAATTGAATTTTTGGATGGCAATTATTAATGTATTGTAAGAATTTTTGAAGCTGTCTAGTAGTGCCTCTAAAACATGCTAGAACATCATCCACATATCTGTATCAAAATTGAACATGGTTTTTGCTTAAAGGGGAATTAAGAATTTTGTTTTCAATGTTTGACATGAAAATGTCTGCTAGGAGAGGGCTAAGAGGAGAACCCATTGGTGGGCCTGAATTTTGTAAATAAAATTTCTTATTAAACTGGAAATAGGTTTGTGATAGGTAAAGTTCAAGAGAGGACAAGATTTCAGTAGTAACTATTGGACCTGTATGAAGATTTTAGAATAACATGTACAATAAAATCTACGCAATCCTGGAATGTTAAAATTTTCTAAGTAATAATCAATACAGCGTTTAAATCAGAAATTCTACGGAAACTGCAGTAGTGAAATTTATGGAGTTTACTATACTATCAGTGTTGAATTTGTTAGAAATAAGTTCTTTAATATAGATATAGTCGACACTGTAATAGACTATATTGTCTCTTTTCTAATAGATCGTAACGGTAACGGTGTCTCTGATAAGTACAGCGTTGCTCTTGGAATTCTTTAGAGGTCGACTGCCATTACATATATCGAAATGTTTGCTAATTAGCTATGCGGATGACACATTCATTGCATTTTTATTGTCGACTGTTGACGAGCTTCAGGCTGTGGTTTACAGGGAGATTAATTTGTGGTTTACAAAAGATAAATAAACTGTAGTTTAAACTGAGATTATGGTATTGAGCAGACAAATTCCTCGCAACATAATCTGGCTCAATAGTGACAAAGCTAGATTTTTAGGGATGATAGTGGATCAGGGAAGGGCTAGGATTAATCACCTTGATCATGTGTGTATAAAGTTTAATATGGCTTACTTTGCTTTGTTTCAGTTCCGTTATGTTTTAGAGAAAGCCTGCCAATCCTCCAGGTATTCTATGTAATGGTCTACTCGGCCTTATCGTACTATATTGAAATATGGGGTGATGCTGTTGGGAATAATAGTCTTCTTCTTATCGTTGACATAAGAGCAGCTTATATACCAATCTTTATAAATAATGAAATATTAACTTTTTATATGTCAGAAATAATCACAGTGCTTTTGGAGTGAGCTCCATTAACCGTGATTATTTGACACGACACGGTAATAATTTACTTGTTCAATAACATCGAACAACAGCTATTGTAAGATCAGCTTCATATGCCTGTGTATAAATCTATAACCACATTCTGGTAGATATTCAAAACATTGTATAAATGGTTAGGTTCAAGAATGTTTTAAAACGTTATCTCATACCTAAATACCATCTCTTTTTAAATAATTTATTTCATAATGAACTTCGCCTGGTTAAATAGTGTTGTAGTGTTAACTTTGTAGTTAGTAGATTTTAATGCAAGATGAACAACATTATGTACTTTGGTATTATGGATAAATAAATGGTATTTTATTAACTTAGAGTATGATAAATAACTCCCGAATTTCTAAATCATTTAAAGTCCCTGTAATAAAACTTTAGTTTGAAATATTTGTACGTGTTCAAATTAATAGTTTTCAAATGATATTAAAAATTTCTATAGTATTGTGGTAGCTGAAAAGTTATGTTACAAATAAATTCCTAAGAATTTGGTCTAGAATCCAACGACACGATAAAAATTTATATTGATAACAAATATCTGTAAAACTTATATACAGAGTAGTTTTTACAAAAATAATTACCATTTGTCTAATTAATTTTTCTTTTATTTTCAGGTAAGCGACAAAATTCTTGTTCCATTTATACCTGTTTCTGTAAGTAAATACAACATATAACTATCTTTCTAATAGCGGAGCTAAGCACGGTACTCCAAACGTCATTAGATATACCTGTCACCTAACCGAAATTAAAAAGAGATCCTACTTCTCTAAAACGATCTATTCCTTTTTAACTGTGATCCAACTTTCTTCTATAGGAACCGCAGTCTATATTAAGTAATATTAATTTCTCTCACGTCTGTAAATGCCGCGAAATACCGTGCATTGTTGCCAAATGTTTTCCTATAAAATTGCATAGGTTTTGTTTAGACTCTTCATTCTCTTTTGAATTTAGATAGGTTTAGTTCAGGTTTTTTTGGAAGACCTATGTAGCAGAAGTCTACCTAATTGGGTAAACAAATACGACGAAATTAAATTTAAAATTTGTTTTCTATCTCATTAATTAGTGAACATAACATACCTGAAATAATTAGTAAGTGCTATTACACCAATTTTTTCTTTTTAATACCTATCGAACGATGAGATTAACGGAAAGAATCTTTTTTTTATCCTATTTTTTTACAGTTTTGCCTTAGATCTGTTTGTTATTGAGCTACTGAAACGCATTTGTGTGAAAAGATAATTATTACAAAAGATTAAAATCTGACACTGTGACATGAAGACAAACGGACAGATGACCCTACGGAATCTTAAAAAGACATGCGAACATTTAGTTGATTTTTTAATTTTTATGAAGATGAAGGAATTTAGCGCAGTAAAACTAAAAATTTTAATATTTTTGCAAGAAAAGAAATTTTGTACTCTGAATCACTTAATGAAGTTAGTTTTATCTTACCTGTTTCTACAGATATTACTTCATTAATAAAACAATAAAACAACTATCTGATTCTACCCATTCATCCGCATTCAGCAGTATATTTTCCCCTAGACACTATTCGCAAAGGTGCCATGAGACAGACCGCTATCAATTTTTAAATTATTTCTAATCACAAACACCAGCTTAATGCCAAGACTATTCTTCATCAACAGCGTCTATCTGTTTAATCTCCAAGGTATTGCATTCCCGACACTAGGGATCTCTATGTTTAACGCAAAGCTTGTCAAATGTCGAGTTGTTACGTTAAAGCTGTCCCATAGACTGCACGAATTCTATTAAAGATTAATAGCAACACTGTGTTAATTAAAGTAGCGAGTTGAAGGTGTTATATAAGAATTATATTATAACATTTATGAGGTTACATTACCTTGGCGCTCGGAAAAATGGGTATAAAAATAACAATTTGTTTGAAGCAGCTTTTAGATATATAAATAGATTATTATTGTATAGATAGAAATAGTACTTTCATGAATAATTTATGAGCCGTTAAGTAGGACCCTCTTTTAAAACGCCTTTCTGATGGTGGAAATTTTATAGACATCGTCTGATAAATAAAAAAAATCTTATTTATGAAGGTAAGAGCTAAGAAAAAAATTTTCGTACAAATGACAGCTGTTTGGAAAAAAAATCGATTTTTTATCAGAATTTTGAGCTTTAGAAGTTTATAAAAATGTAGGCGGTATCTAATCAAAAGGAGTCCTATGCTACATCTTAGATAATATTATAAAGAATATAGATATCTTATCCACCAATTTGAAAAAAGAGGTTTTGAGAAAAATGTAAAAGTGCGTCACAGTTAGCGCTTGGGCGAATTTTAAAGTTTAATAATTCCATTATTTGTAATACACTAGTATATCCATCATTAAATCTATTAGTTGCAATATAAGATGCATTCGTTGAGGGGAGCTCCTGGAATGAGGTGTGCTAAGGAACATATAACGGGGCCTAGCGCTCGACGTACTAAGGAGCTTCTCTCCTTGGGAAGGAAAGAGCTGCGAATTGTGGTGGGATTATTTACAGGACATTGTTGCCTCAGGGGCCATCTTCATAGAATCGGTGTCGAGGGCGACCCGACATGCAGATGGTGTTTGGAGGAGGATGAAACTGTTGACCATGTTCTCAGAGGGTGCCCAGCACTCAACGGACTGAGACAGAGATATTTCGGAGATATAGTTTTGTTACCGGAATCAGTTAGGCAAGTTCAAATAACGAGGCTGCTTGAATTCGCAAAGGCGATCGGCCTCGAATAACCTGGAGATATGGTGGGATGTAAAGGGCCCAATGGAGGCCTAGGCATCGATGATCTAGTATCACCACCTCTTCATTCATTCATTCAAGAGGCATTCGCAACCATAGACCAAATGTAAGTATTTAGAATTTTGGTGTTATTCTTATAAGTAAGCCTACCCAAGTGTAACTCACCCAATTGAATGAAACTTGGCTTACGAGTAAAACATTGAAAAATATTAGACACGTATTTTTTTATAGCTGCCATAACTCAATTTTAAGGGTAAAAATTACCCCTTGACTGTATAATAAAGGATGGTAAGCATGTTACGGAACAGCTAAAGACTTCCCCAAGGATGATGTTTGGTATGGTTTAAGATCATACCAAAAGTAATTTTCAACGAGAAGTCAAATGGTGACCTTGAATTTGACCTTGACAATGATCTTCATAATTATTTCAAGATCAATTTTTTTTTCATTTTCGTGACCATAATCCAGGGAAACCATATATGATTTGAAGGGTCCGAGACATCACCGAATTTCAATTTGCTTTTGGTTTTGCAAAATTAATTTGTTTAAATAGCTTGTTTAAACAAATTATTGCAAAATTAACTTTTTTTTTGCAAAATCAACACTAAAACTAAATTGTACAGGAAAAAATACGTCCAATTTAGTTGTTGCAACTATTAACATAAAATTTGTTACAAATTATTAAATAATTAATTGTAAAATTTTAATAAACCCAATAACGCGCAGAAGGAAATGAATATGTGCAGAGCTTAAATTGAATTATGAATTTAAACTTGTCATTAGTGTTGCAAAATTAATTTTCTTAAACATTTTTTTAATAAAAGAGGTAAATTTTGCAATAATTTGTTTAAATAAATTATTTAAACAAATTAATTTTGCAAAACTGAAAGCAAATTTGGTTATGGTCACGAAAAAACGATCTCATAAAGATTATTAGGAAGGTCAAATTTTAAAACATATTTGGACGTAAAATTTACCGTTCTTTCGATTCTAGATGTGAAAAAAAGCGACTCCGTTTGAAAAAATAAAGTTAACTTTCATACAACCATGAAGATCATTGTCAAGGTCTAATTCAAGATCACCAATTGATTTCTAGCTGAAAATTACTTCAAAAACAAATCATCCCTGGAGAAGTCTTTAACTGTTCTGTTACTTGCTTACCACCCTTTATTACACCGTCAAGGGTTAGTTTTTACCCTTAAAAGTGAGTTATGGGCGCTACAAAAAAATACGTTTCTAATATTTTTCAATGTTCTACTCGTATGCGAAGTTTCATTCATAGAGTTCATATTAAAAATGATTTTCAATTAATAATACCTCTTTTGAAGTAATAATGTTCCTTTTACTAATTTATTAATACAAATATTCAAAACATGTATTTACAATTATAAATATATATATATATATATATATATATATATATATATATATATATATATATATATATATATATATATATGTATATATATATATATATATATATATATATATATATATATATATATATGTGCGAAGAGTTGTAGGTCTGTACACTGCGACCTGGTAGATCTATTGTGCCCCCCTACTGCCGCCCAGTCATAAGAGTTACCTTACCGGCTAGAGCAGGTCCTCCAGTCTTATTTCCCTCAGGAATCTCAGGATGTTGGACGGCTTTAAGGTGAGTAGCTCCCTTTCTTTGATTTGGTGTGCTCCCAAGAATCGCATCCTAGAGTTTTCTAGATCGCTGCATTCTGCAAGGATATGAGTAGAGCTTTCGTTCTCCTCCTCACAGAATCTGCACTCTTCTCTTTCTACCAGTCCGAGTTTCTTGAAGTGTCCCTTCAGATGGCAATGCCCCATCAGGATCCCTGTCAGAACACTGAGTTGGTTTTTACTCAAGCTTATGCATTCTTTGAATCTCTTCTGATCGTAGTTCCTCAGAAGTATCTTCGCTTGTCTCAATCCTTACAGCTCCATCCAATAATTGGATCTCCTCTTTAGTTCTTCCAGCATTACGCTGCTACTGCTTCCACAGAAAGACTCTGGCCCCACAAATGGTATCTCAGCCCCTTTTATCGCGAGCCTTTCTATTATTTCATTCCCCTCTATCCCGGTATGTCCCAGTACCCACATGAGGGTGACTTGATTATTCTTACTCACATTCATTCATTTCCTCTAGGCATGCCCAGATCATCTTGGAACTGATGACTTGAGAGCTCAGCGCACTGATGGCTGCTTGACTATCCGTCATGATGATAATTTCTTGGCCGTAATAGCTCTTCTTCTTGTTAAATTCAATACACATCCTAATGGCATGTATTTCTACCTGGAAAATGCTTGGTGACTTACCCAAGCTTTCGTAATGTCTGGTGCCGGGTCTATATACTCTTACTCCAGTTGTTGTGGAGCCATCTGTATACCATATAGTGGATTTCTTGCTGAGTTTTTCAATGGTGTTTCCGTTCCATTCGCTCTTGCGACTCAACTGCTGAAGTTTTTCACAAAGTTGAATTTATTTTTCATTTCATCCTGGGGCATGTCTCAGATTTATTGATTTCTTGATGAGAGATTGGGCCTTCGTTTTATGACCTCATCTCTCATCATCCTATAAATCGCCCTCTTCGCTATGTTCTCTAGAAATATATGTAGAGGTGTGAGGTTTAGGATTACTTCCATGGCAGCCGTTGGCCATGTTTTCACTGCCGTGGTTATACATGCACAGGCCAGTCTTTGAACTTTCGAGAAGTTAACTCTCGTATTAGCCAGACTGGTTCTTTTGCTCAAGACCTCTTTGAACTATGTTACCGAGGGTATTCGCGAATTTGCCTCTTGCGATCACGACACGTCATCGGCATAGCCCAGACAAGATATGCCGAAGTCAGACAGATCATAGATGAGTTGGTCTACAATTAAGATCCACATAAGTGGAGAGGCTACTCCTATCTCTGTCTCTGCTATTCTAGTGGAAAGAAGTCGTGCTATCGATTTGGATGTAATTTTGTCCACTCCCCTATCGTCCAGTGCTCTTTTGACTGCCTAGTGTGGAGTGTTATCAAAAGCACCTTCTATATCAAGGAAGGCACATATTACAGTTTCCTTCCTGTTCAGTGTTTCTTGAATCTCATCTGTTAATTGTATCAGTGCGGTTTCCGTAGACCTACCCGCTTGATACGCATGTTGATGAGGATGCAATGGCGCCTGTTCAAGAATTTCTGTTCTGATATAATTATATACTGCTTTCTCCATCGTTTTAAAAATAAACGACGTGAGACTGAGGAGTCGCAGGGATTTAGGGTGTGTAGTGAACTTTTTCCCAGCTTCCGGAATGAAGGTGACTCTGGCCCTTCCCCACTTTTCTGGTATATAGCCCAATTTCAGGCTGCCTTAACTGCTGCGTACTATATGTAGTAAAATCTCTTCTTGCCCTCACTGGAGCAGGGCCGGAATTGTTCCCTCAACTCCTGAGTTTTTAAATGGTTGAAAGATGTTCATTGTCCATTTTAAATGACCGCAACTGCATATGTGTCGTAGCTTCTCTGGTGGGCCTTTCGAGATGTTCCACCACATCATTCGCGTTACTAGGCTTGCTCCCCGGAAAGTGAGTGTTGAGTATAAGTAATACTCTTTCCTCCTCGCTCTTCGTGAAGCTGTCGCCTAGCTTTCCGAGTGCTATTGCTGTGTCGACCCTACCCTTTGCCATGACTTTGTGAAATTCAAATTTTCGAGAAAAAATTTTTTTATTGAAAGTTTCCAAAACTTAAATTTTCTTCACTCTAGAAAATTTTCTCTATATGAAAATCGTATTATCTTTTATTGTAAAAATTAGGGAGCAGCAAGCTTTGCCCATCTTTTTGATATGATATCTCACAAGGCAGTGTTCTATGAGAGAACTTCGTTATTAGTCTCCCACCGAAGCATTTCTGCATTTTTTACTGATGGATTTTAGAAATTTCTAAAAGTCTTTAAGAATAGGGTTTTTTTCATCAGAAGAAATATTCTTACTTCAAAGTTCCAATAAAACAAGATTTTTTTTCTTTTTCAAAGTATAAAAATACCTTAGAATTATTAATCTTTTGAATGTAAAAATAAATTGCTTTGTACTAATATTTGTTTTCTTTTTCATAAAGTTAAATGTTAAAAATAAATGTCGCTGTTTCGTTTACAGTTGACCATCCTAATATAAAAAGTAAATCTGCAGGCTAGCGAAAGATAAAAGTTTTAGAAAGCTTGCGTGCACTTACCGAGAAAGAAGTCTCTTAAATCAAAGCAAGATGATTTGTCCGGCGACTTAGCAACTTCAAAGAAAATCTTGGGATAGTCCAAAGGCGTATTTGTATTTTTCGTGTTACGCTGAGTCTTTACTAAAACGTGAACGGTGAACCAATGAAGTGAACATAAGCTTAGTTTGTAACCTACTTTTTACATGTATATTTATTTGGCTTTATTTATTAGATATATTTTCCGAATTTATGACTTTTTTAAAAGGAAAATGAAACAGTAACCATTACTTAAAAGAGGTAAAGAGGATGAATTTTTTTGTTAAGTTTTATTATCGAAAAGAAAACTATATTCAAATTATTTTCTTTTTAGACATATGCAAATGCAGTAGACTCGCGCTAGTGTGAACAAAAAAAATCCAAGAATGTTTATATTATTGAGAGTGTTCATACTACAGATGGTGTATTTAAAAATACAAGAAATATTTTAAAAGCGTAGATTACTCATCTTTATTTACCCATTTTTTATTAAAATAAGCTATTATTTTTAATTGAACTTTTTTAGTTGTCAAAAAATTGATACTGATACTGATACTTAAATATTTATGAGGCTCTTTAACTCACTTACTGCAATATTATTTTGCTCTAGTCATTAAAAAACTACTATTAGGGCTGCAAGAGCTTCTAAAATCTACACTTTTGTGGGTTCCTCGATATCGTTTTCCGATTCGCTATCCTTTGTGTCTGTGAGAACCAAAGGCTCAATATTGTTATTTTTTGATGCAATGAGTCTGTTCCAGGTTTCAATATCTCTATCCTAAATTTTTGTTTGTTTTTCTTTCACTAACCTTCTCTGTACCTGTTCGAGCTGGTACACATTTGATTCATAGTGTGGGCTTCTAAACACAATAAGCGTACTCAAGGTGTGTTCGAACTAATGAGCAATATAATATTTTAAGGAACTTCACAGTGAAAAGCTCCTTAGCATGATGTTTAATAAAACCTAACA
The DNA here is from genome assembly GCA_034092305.1 of Diaprepes abbreviatus. Classification (NCBI taxonomy): domain Eukaryota; kingdom Metazoa; phylum Arthropoda; class Insecta; order Coleoptera; family Curculionidae; genus Diaprepes; species Diaprepes abbreviatus. The sequence goes on from JASJET010000068.1 coordinate 11,036,120, forward strand.
TCCTGAGGGACTTACTAACAATGTTAGCGATGTGAGGAATGAATGAAAGGGTAGAATTAAAAAAGGACTCCCAGGTTCCGCACAGCTGAGACCAGCGGCCTACCATCCAAGTGATAGCGAAAGTCCAGTGGATAATGCAATTAGAAAACTTAATGAATTTACACTTAGGAATAATCAAACTCAGCTCATTCAGTCCGCACTAGGAAACAAATCTATCAAGGTCCCCTTGAAGCTCCAAGCAGTCACTGTAACTGTCGAAGACCTTATACACCTTCAGGTCGTACGCAAAGAGTAAGAACTTGCTTGACTTGAAGCAGATGGATACATCATTAATAAATAAGTTGAACAATAATGGACCGATGTTGAATCCCTGAAGACACTGACATCTCAGAACATACAAAACCATTTACCCGCACTATCTGACGACGATTACTCAGATAGGTCTCAATCCAACTAAACAGTGGATCCGAGACACCAAACCCCCGATGCTTATCCAGCAGAATCCCATGAGGCACCCTATCAAAGGCCTTCGAGCAGTCAGTAGGCTTCAACCACCTGTTCGAAGATTTTAGGAATTGTATTAATTATGCTGATAGGTCTGTAGTTCCGAATGTCAGCCCTACTGCTGGCCTTGTGAATAGGAATCACAAAACTTGTTTTTGAAAATTGAAGAAAATTTTAGAAAGAAGTCTTGTTTTTAAAAGGCAGATTGTTAATGTCCCAACCGAATTTCAATCCGAGTTGAAACACCATCTAAAAAAGTAAAAAAAAAATACTAAATTCTTTAAATCATAAGCCTGATAATAATTAATAATATCGTTAAACGCTCCCTCATTTAAATTGCATTTATTATGTATTTTTCATATTTATTTTGTAAACTTGAAACATATCCCCTATAATCCCATATAAATTACTATTCCGTATTCACGGTTCCTGTATTTGCGGCATATTTATGGAACGTATCTCCCGCGAATAAGGAGCTTTGACTGTGTAAATAACATCAGCACATATGTAAGTGGGTATATAGCTCTAATTTAAAAGTGTTTTTTAAACAATTGTTTTAACAAAGCTATTTGATAATCGTCACATTTCTTTTAGCTAAAATTACGCATTTTAAAAATAAAATAAAATACTATTGGATTTGCAAGATCGATACTCTTATTAGGAAACTTGTTAAAAAATTTTCAAGTAAGAGGTGTTATTGCATGTTAACGTGGTAAATGAATGTCACGCAGTGCTATGAGAAAAATTTAAAATCGAGAGTTACAATTAACTCCATAAAAGCGTGTTGTGCTAATTTGAAAACCATACTTCTTTGGGCCTGTTTACTTGGTAAATAATTAAAATTGTCATCTTGCACAGTTACTAAATCACTTTAACGATGATTCCCGTTCTTGTAAGCTCATGTTAAAGAATATTATAATAGAGGAAACAAGGGACATAACTTAAATCTGATGATATACGTTATTGTCTGTTATATTTTATTAATAGGTTGGTCAGACCTTGGTATAATATTAATTCGGGATGTCAGGTACCAGGTGTTAATAAATTATATGTTCCTACCGTGTGTTGGTCCTAAGAATTTCGAGGTAATTTCATTTAAGTGAGGGTTATACATTTTGCTGTTTAACTACGTTGTACTCTGGCCAGATAAAGGCCATTTTATTCGTTTAATAAGGTCATTTGCCAGAAATTTATGTCAAGTATAAAAAGAAATAGGAATAGTTATATAGAATAATATTTACATATATTTTCTACTGTAAATGCTTTTGCAACCAATTAATTTGGACAACAGGAACATTATTTATTTACAGTTATTTTTTATAATTTATATGACCATTATTAGCAAATGAGGCTTCATTTTTGAGCCAAACTAAAATTACTATTATACGGGGTGTCAATTTCGTACTTCCGTTTTCGATTGCGGCTATTTCGTTCATTTCGATAAATTAAACTGATTTAAACCAGTTATTTGAAATGTGTGTACCTAAACTTAATAAATTCTACTTTTAGAATATTTTGAAGAATTTGTGTTGCATGCTGTAAACAAATTGACCTTAAAGTAGCAACTGCTCTCTTAGTTTGCATATTATTCAAAAATAAATAAATATTAAATTCATAATCTCAACCTTAACCTAAGATCTCTGAAATGTCAAAATTATATATCATCGATCTGAAGTCAGTAATTATTAAATCCAGCTTAAATAGTTTATATTGCATTGTGAGGTCGCTTTGGTAAAGTCAACTTCATGTCAATTTAGGCTTGACTTTAAGTGGATTTTAAAAGTCGCTTCAACTAAAATTTCGCTTCGTTGTATTCTTTGTATCTAAAAGCATCCTTCTGGATATAGATCTGGAAATTAAGAAGAGTGCAAACCCATACAATAATTAAGCTCATTGTGCAGCTACTTATAGGAGTGTGCCTGGCTCAGTCCTTCGCCCAGCTTACAGAATTAAAATAGGCATCGACGTTGCCAAACCGATCAAGGTGACTCCATTTTAGGCTGCTGCGCAGGCAAGGGCCTAATGGCCTTACATCGTTATGTTAAAGGAAGCATGAGGCCTGTTTAGGGGTCTCTCTGCTCTCTGCAATATTTTTTTGGTTATTTCATTTGCTGCTATGCTAATGCCAGTTTAAGATTCATTAAAATATTACTTATTGTTGTTACTAATATTCATGATGGGAAATTTAGAATAGCATATTGTACTCTTAAAATAACAAGAAATAATCTAAAATGGCTATTTGATTGCTAATACTGTGTAATTAAATTAACTATTTAATAGAAAGAAGAAAGAGAATAGTTCCATTTTAAGAGAAGGTGATTTAAATTTACTTTTCTAACGAAATAAAAGTAATCGGGATAGAAATGCATTAGAAAATATCAGCGAATATTGGAAAATCTATTTTTATTTGCGTGATTGTATTACTTTTAGACTTTAGAAATCAATATTAGTTTGAGAAAAATGTTCTTTTTATATTATGAACACATTTAGTAAAGTAATTTATTATTTTATTAAATAAAGCACTTTTATCGCTTTTAATGGTAAAACTATGTTAATTTTGGCACATAGTTATATATAGTATTCACTTGTTACCAGCAGTTAAAATTATTTATTATTTTAATGGTATGTACTTACATGCTTCATAAAATGTTATTTGGAAACTTGAAATTTATGATACTAAGTTACATAAAATTTCCTGTTCGTTTTCGAAACGATGTGAATAAATCGCGATAATTATTAACTCATACGAGAAGATGAGAAGAATATATTTGTGAAAATTGCTTTCCATCATGCTGATTTCAGGAAAAATAATATATATTTTTTTCATAAAGTAGTAAGTTTTTCAATATAGCCATATTAAGTAAAATGCAGATTAAATAATATATCATAATATCATTTTTTCGATATTTTAATTCGCTACCTAGTTTTGACAGTTGCTTTCAGAGTTACAAATCTCTATTCCTTAACCAAACAACTAACCAGACAGTTTTGCTAAGTTGGATTTTCAGAAATAATGAAATTACAGTCGATTTCCAATTTGTTGTGCGACATTGCCATATTGAGATTAAAAAGACTTTTGTTATTTTTAATGGTATTTTCTGCTCTTTTAAAAATGTTACTCTTTCCGAATCAGTTAAAATCCAACATGACGTTTATATAAAAAAACAAATTTGATGATAATTTTAGAAATATGAAACGTCGTATTTAAAATCTTAAAAGGTCGGCCTATTTTCCGTTAAATTTGTTTTAAAAATATCTCAAAAAGCTAATCAAAATTATGCTGTGGGGAAGGGAGCTGTTAAACACCTGGGAGTAATTCTGGATTCTCGACTGAGCTGCAATGATCTTGATATTAAGTCTCGAGCCAAGAAGGCCATATGTGCTTTCTCGGCTTGTGATGTCCTAGTACAGCCAAGTGAAAGTACAGTCTTCAAATTGACAATGTTTAAAGAATAGCTTATGTAAGAATGATGAGTGCGATGAGGACTGCCCCCACTTGAGCGCTGGAAGTTCTAATAAATCTCTCTTCTCTCCACTTAGTCAAAGAAAATGAGGCCTTGAAGGCAGTTTACTGTCTCTGTTGCCTGGGGCTTCTCGGCGTAGGAATTGGCAGCTGCTAACTGATACCTGATAGCTGGGGGAGCGTTATGGAAAGATGCCCGTCGCTCTATATGCAAACAGACTACATGGCGACGGTTTTGAAACCAAACCTCTCTCTTGAGATACTTTTACCACGCCGAGAGGATTGGGAAGAAAAGCAACTCTTTCCAGAAATCGATCCTGGTGATTTATAGACGAATCTCGGCTGGGTGAAAAAGCTGGAGCTGGAGTGTTTGGTAGAAGCACTGGAATCAGATAGTTTTACTCCCTTGGAGAGGACGCAATGGTCTTTCAGGCGAAGATTTATGCTATTCTGCAATGTGGCAATTTGTGTGAGATGGACATAAACAGAAATAGGACTATGAACATATGCTTGAAGAGTAGAGCTACCATATTGGCTTTGGACTCCAATGTAATAGCTTTACGACGAGTGTAGAGAGATACTTAACAACCTAACAATAAACGGCTGCAAAATCAGACAGTTGGTAAGAGAGACCTGAGCTGTTGTTGGAAAGCAAATTTATTGAATGTTGGAGAGAATCCCCTGGAATAAGATCTGGAAAGGAATATATAATTGCAACTAATGCTAGGCTTACTAGGGAGCGTCTTTTTCTAAAGAGGAAAGAACTGTTCCTCTTGGTGGGATTACTAATGTGATATTGTCACTTGTGATGCCATCTTCATGAGATTGGCATCGCGAATAACTCGGTATGAGCATGGTGCCTATTGATCATGTTCTCAGAGAGTGCTCGGCACGCAACAAACTAAGACCCAGACATTTTGGAGATACAACAACATCACCCGAAGCAATCAGGTAAAGTAATAGAAAACGCTTGACTTCTCAAAGGCGATCGACCTCGAATGGCCTACGGCGATGTAATGGGCTCAACGAGACCTAAGCATGGAGAATCTCTTATCATCACTCTCATTTATTGATTCATTCATTGCAAAAATTAAAACTATATAGCTTAGTTAATGTAGTATTGGTCTTTAAAATTTTAGTATCTTTTTAAAAGAAATAAAATCGATATATTTTTGTTCTTTTTAAATGGAAGCTTGTTTCAAACATGCATTATAGGGTTCAATATTGGTTGTTTTTTCTTTTTTTTTTTTTATTACCCCTTCGAAATATCTAATAAATCACACCAATTTTTTATTCTAAAGGACCTTTTGGACAATACCAGGTTCAATGTAGAAAGCAATTTCTTTACAACTATTCATATAAAAAGAAGTATCCTATGGGTATTTTTAGTTTACCAATTGCTCTCAGTTTATTGAAAACATATACCAGCATATTTGCATAGCAAAACAAGGAAAAATGACAAAGCTACCATGGTGTGGACTTCCAGATGGACGAACGATCCTAACGAAATTAACTAGTGGCTATGAAACAAGACAAATAAATCTATATATTTAACATATTCTATATAGAATACAAAAACAAATTTTAGTGTTTGTTGTTTACTTGTTCGGTATTATTGGTCGAAACACTTTGGTAGAAATGTTAAGACACTTAACTAAAAGAACGAGATCAGGGCATAACACAGCATTAAAAACAAGGTGAGCATATTTTCATTTCAGATTCACATTTATAAATTAAAACTAGTTTTTCCTGTTTAGTAGCTTTTATATTGTGTTGCTTGCAGTAACTTGACTCTATTAAATGGTCTGCTAATCTAGGTTATATTTCTATTATATTACTAATATAAAGTCAGATTTTATAATAAAATATAATAGAATATAATTCAGCTAGGTAGGTAATTTAATATAATCAATAAAGTCCTCATGTTGGAGTTTTATGTCAAAATATAATAATGTTGTGTGCCTGACACATTATTATATGTATACGGTGTTCTTTTGTTACCAACGGTTTATTTCGTTTATTAATTTAGCTGTGTTTAATTATATGCTTCATATGGTAATGAACCGAAACTTCCATTTTAATGCATTCTAAATTAAAATATCCATAATCGTCAGTAAAGTTATTAAAATAAACTACATTATTAAAAATTAATAGAATACGTGTGCTGGAAAGTCATAGAAACGATATTTATTTAAATAATATAGTGTAGTTTTTTATTCTCTTTGCTAATAAGTTTCTAGGTAATTTTAAGAACCAATGAAGTTTGTTAACTGATTTTTTTTTACTTTGCTTATCAGGTCAAATTAAAAACTAGATCTTTGTGATTTTAATAATGGAGAAGCTGCCTATTGTGCAGAGAATCAACTTTTTGATATTCTTTTTTGAAAATCAGCGGTCGGCTATGTAAGAAATGCGCCGCAATACCAGGATTATGTGGCTGACTTGCTGCATTTGCAGCACAGAATATTCCATCCGTATAAGAAAGCGTGTCAAACGGTGTGGAAACATCAATTAGAGGTCATTCTAATGAACTTGGTTTATTTTCTTACAAAATTTAACTTTGATAGCATCAGGATTCTCAACAATGACTATAGATGTTGTTTAAATACATTCTAAAGACGAATCGGTTAATAACGAGAGGCAAAGCCAATTTCCACCTGAAGGGCTTCGTAACTAAGCAAATCTGTAGAATTTTGGGAATGAAGAATCCAACAGTCGTTCACGAAGGACTATTATATCTCAGAAAATGTATTGTTTGGATGAGGAGTGACAGCTCAGACCACCGTATGATCGTATTTTTTTGAAACTGAAGAGAGAACTCCTTTTACCATACACATTCAATGGTGTAAAATTTTTTTCGTCCAACCTTACAGAATAAATCAGAGATTAGGTTTCGGCAAGATAGAACCGCGTTTAATAAGACTAGATTAATGATACAGCTTCTAAGGAAACTATATGATAAAAAAATAATTTTAACACGGTCTGAAATTCCTTATGCGGCTTGTAGAGTACTGCCCTTATGTATTTTTTTTTAAATTATTTTTCAAATACTTTTTCCTTCTTCATATTAATAATTTTGAACGTCTGGCAACAAAGCAACATCTTAAAAAAATGTGCGGACTTTTCCATAATCAGCAACATCGGATTGTGATATTTATTGATAGAGTTCAGTGGAAACACGAAGACCTGAAGGGCATATATGTGATCGAGAAATGCAGAACTACAGGGTGTCTCAAAAGAAAGTTCACATTTAAAAAATCGATTTAAAAAAAAGTCAGGACTTTATTGAAAAAATGTTTATTACATATTAAAATACATTGTTTGGGAATTTATTTTTTAAAAATGATATCGTCCAAATGTAATCCATTGCGCTCACGGCATTCATTTAATCGAGCACTAAAATTGCCCATGACGGCTCGGCAGGTATTCTCCGTGATGTCTGCCATTTCGTTGCGGATATTTTCTTTTAATTGTGCCAGGGAAGTCGGTTTGTTGGCTTAAACTTTTGATTTGACATAACCCCATAGGAAAAAGTCCATAGGTGATAAATCAGGACTGCGTGGAGGCCAACTTATGTCACCTTTCTTTGAGATCAATTTGCCAGGAAAAATTTCATGCACTCGTGGCAGAGACATGTTGGACGTGTGTGAAGTTGCTCCGTCTTGCTGGAACCATGTTCTTTGGTTATAGCCAGGAAAATTTTGCAGTTCAGGCACGAAGAAGTCGTCTAACATCTATACATACCGCTCTGAAGTCACTGTTACTGTGCGTTCCCTTTCATCTTCAAAAAAGTACGGGCCGATAATTCCTCGCGCCGACATCGCAGCCCATACAGTCACTTTCGGCGAATGTAGAGGTTTCTGATGTTTGTGTTTTGGATTGTTTGCACTCCAATAGCGGCAATTTTGCTTGTTTACATGACCATTAAGATGAAAATGAGCTTCATCCGAAAAAAAGATGTTGGTAAACGTTGAAAAGCGTTCAGTCATCTGGTTTACGAAGTCAAGCCTCTGACCAGCATCCTGAGGCTTCAGTTCTTGCACCAACTGAATTTTATAGGGATTCAGCTTTAAATCTTTGTGTAAAATGCGGAATAATGATGACCTATGCACATTTAAAGCAACAGCACGCTTACGAATCGAAACGTTTGGGTCGTCACGAACAGACTGAGTAACACTCTCTACGTTTTCGACCGTTCTCGAAGACCTCGAACGCCCGGATTTTGGTTTATCTAGTGTTGAGCCGGTCTCTTCAAACTTCTGGACCCATTTTCCAATAAGCCGAGCGTTTGGCGCATCAATTAAAGGACGAATATGTCGAAAATTGCAGAATTTTCTACGCGCTACAGTCGCCGAATTACCGTTTTTTTAAAACTCACGTACGCACAAAGCACGGTCCGCTCCCGAGAAACGCTCCATAGCGACTAAATTCTCAAGAGCCAAGCTACCGATTGACATACCCCCCGCGCCGCTCGGAATAGTTGCGTTCACGCAATAAGCAAAACAAATGTGTACTTTCTTTTGAGACACCCTGTATATATTAACGTAATTTGTACCAGGCGCTAAATAACTGGAATGTTATTAAATAAATCGAAACTTGGTCTAACAAAGAACCGATTGATAAAATAATTAATTTTGTAAGATTCACAAGAATAAGGTTTTTAGCTTTTCTTTGCTTGATAGAATAAATACAAAAAACACAGCTAAACTTACCGTGACTATAGGTAAGGAAATGATTGTTTTACATGTTATATAATGATGTTATATTTTGTTTCATATGTTGATACTTCCTCGCTACTGAACTCGCGAAAGCATTCATACAAATTTCTGCAAGACCCGTTTCAAAATACATTATTCCTAGAAAAAAAGTTAGATTTATAAACCACCTAGAAACTTATGAGCCACCCTGTATTAGTAATTACAATGTTTTGATTATTTTCAAATGAAAATACTTTTAGAGAAATAATAGATCATCAATAACAGCAGTAATAAAGACGATAACATTTCGTCGACCCTCAGAACCAGACTATATTTTTCCCACGGTTTTCGACATGCTGAATACTAATCTGAAGTTTTTAATTAAACTTAGAAACTTTGCTATGTCTGTAAACTCAGTGATACACTGGATCTTACTTTGATTTTTTAAGCGACCGCTATTTGATCCTTAGTTAACAAAATTCTAACTATTTTCAGTATCTAAATCATTTGCAAATCTACCAGTCTCTCTTGGTATAATATAGCATAGTATAAATCCTAAAATACCTCGAGAGCTACAACCCACATAACCAAACCTAATATTTACAGCGACAACAATAACATATTAGCAAAAAGTTAAGGTTATATGATATATTGCTATATTACTACACTCTCTAGGTAGCTAAGTCGTATTGTTTCGTACACCTAAAATGCATAAATTAGCTTAACAGGCCCGTTTAGAATAAATCATGAAACAATGACCCTGTTTTAACAAGTACCTTTTACCCTGAAAGGTTTTACCCCCTAAGTATGTTTTCTCTGTCCTCAAAGCTTTTCAAAATCCCTAAAATCACATGATTTACACCATCTCCGGGAACATAATACTTCGTCTTCCTTTAATTTTATTTAAAAATACTGTACAGGTTGTCTGAATAGAAAAGCTGATATAAAAGTCAATAATGAAGTCTTTATTTAGTTTTAACAATGAAACAAAACAAAACCTGTCAGAAAAATAAGCCTTATGACTTTAATGATCTATTAAAAGTAAATATCATCTGAGATAAACAATGATATTGTTTACATCTTACTTTAATTCTTACTTTGATGTTATTGGTAGGATAAATTACCCAAATGGTGGTATAAATGGATGCAATGTTAATGTTGGAGATCTATAAGTTAATATTGATACTGTCTTTAACCATTTTATCAAAAATATCTGTAATATCTTTTTCAGAGATTGGCAGTAATATTTTTATCCCTTCATCGGAAAACCCATTAAGCTCTCGGACTAAAAAGCCTCAAGTTTTTAAAAAATATATACAGTGCCTTCATTTCAAAACGAACCATCCTTAATAACTTTGTTAAATAGAACAATTTAAAAAAAAGAAAAAACACGTCAATTTAGATATACAGGGGGAAGTTTAATTTTGCATTTGTTAAAAGTCTGTCAATCACCTCCTCACCTCCAGCTAACCTCACTTTGATATGTCAAATGGGAACCCCCACCTTGTGACACATCATTGTAAGCAGCATAAAATTGTCTATCCAACCGTATAAAAAAAATTAAATCGGTTGACGTACAAGCGAAAAATGTCTTGTAATAATGCATAATATATCGGCCTCGAACTTTAGTATGTCAAATGATTACCCTATAGTGTGATACATCATTTTAAAGGGCATACTATCTCCTATTTAGCCAATAAAAAAAAACAAAATCTGTTGATGTACAAGCGAATAGTAAGAAAAGATGTGTGGTAATAATAGACACCTTATCACATTAAACTTTATTATGTCAAATGGCTACTTCATAGAGTAAAATATTATTTTAAATTTAAAATAAATATTTTTTTAAAATAATAAACAGTTAAAATATTTGCGAGAAAAAAACTAAGCCTGTTTTAAAATTCATCGCAAAATTCATTGCAGTCTAATCAATCTAGTGTATTTATTTCAATGATATTTTTTGCGGTACCTGATAGGTACAAAAAATCGCTGCAATAAATAAAATTTTTAAGATCTTTAAACACCAGTTGTTTATTATTGTTAAAATTGTCATTGTGACGCCTAGTTGAAACGTGAATATAAATGGTGTATACGCTAGCCGAAAGAATAGAAATAATTTTTCTCTATGGAGCTGAAGATCGGTGCGCTCGTAGAACCGCCAGAGCATTTAACGAGAGGCATCAAGACAAAAACGTGGGCCATAAATATGTACTCGAATTGGTACGAAAGTTTGAAGAAACGGGATCCGTTTGTAATAAAAAATATATTGAGAAAAGGGTTGTAGATGAAGCATGCCAAATCGAGGTACTAGGACAGTTTGCAATAGATCCAACTTTATCCATCTCAAAGGTCGCAGATTTAACCAACATTTCTGCTGGCTCTGTGCATAAAGTTTTAAAACAAAATAAGTTTTTTCCCTACAAAATTCAAATTCTTCAAGAACTCGGAGAAGACGATTTTGATAGGAGAATTCAATTTTGCGAATTAATGTGCCAACGAATTGACGAGGACCCCCATTTACCTAAGAATATCTGCTTTAGTGATGAATCAACTTTTTTTCTAAATGGACTGGTTAACAGACATAACTGCAGATACTGGGATAATGAAAATCCGCACCTTTTCCGAGAAGGGCATACTCAATATCCCGAAAAAATTAACGTGTGGGCAGGAATTTATGGCAATGAAATCATCGGGCCATTTTTTTTGGAAGATAATTTAACTGGGCAAATTTATTTAAACCTTTTAGAAAACACAATATACCCTGCCATTGTGCAATCTTTAGAAAATCAAGTGGATGAAAATGCTGTTATGGTACTAAATGAAAATAATTTGCATTTCCAGCAAGATGGAGCTCCCCCGCACTACGCTTTGGCAATTCGAGAGTGGCTTGATGAACATTTTCCAGGGACGTGGATTGGCAGACGTGGTGCAATTGAATGGCCAGCACGGTCTCCAGACCTAACCCCTCTAGACTTTTTTCTTTGGGGGTATTTAAAAAGCAAGGTTTATAAAACCCCACCTGAAAATATTGACGATTTAAAAGATCGAATTGTTCGGGAATGTAGAGGAATTAGCAGAGAAACCCTTGCCAATGTTCGTGGGGAATTTCAAAATAGGCTTTTTTATTGTCTCGCTAATAACGGCGCACATTTTGAACATTTAATAAAATAATTTTCTTCAACTGAATAAAACTGAATAAACTGCTTATATTTAACACACATTTTTGCATCCTAATTGCCTATAACGTCTATTAACTTAATTTTTTTTGACATCGTTGGATAGCAGATCGTACGTCCTTTAAAATGATGTATCACACTATAGGGTAATCATTTGACATACCAAAGTTCGAGGCCGATATATTATGCATTATTACAAGACATTTTTGCACACTATTCGCTTGTAGGTCAACCGATTTAATTTTTTTTATACGGTTAGATAGACAATTTTATGCTGCTTACAATGATGTGTCACAAGGTGGGGGTTCCCATTTGACATATCAAAGTGAGGTTAGCTGGAGGTGAGGAGGTGATTGACAGACTTTTAACAAATGCAAAATTAAACTTCCCCCTGTATATCTAAATTGACGTGTTTTTTCTTTTTTTTAAATTTTTCTATTTAACAAAGTTATTAAGGATGGTTCGTTTTGAAATGAAGGCACTGTATATACTACATCTGTAGCGAAAACTTAGGGGAAGAGGGAAGGTAATTTACGTCATTGCTTTAGATAATCACTACGTTAACATTTATAGTATATCTAATAAATCCATATACATTTTGTATCAATTTTTCTTTTAGTATTTCAATAAATATCTTCTCTAACTGACTGTAAAACAAAAGCTTTCTTCAAGTTGTTCTTATTTCCTATGCGGTGTTAATCGAAACACACTATTCTGGAAGCTGTCCATAGGGTATAATTCTCTCAAATTCTATCTAGTTTAAAATGTTATCTATTTCTCCCAGTGGTATTCATGTCGTACGCTTGTCTTCCGTAAAACAAATAGAAAGCCATTTGATTCGATTCTCACTACAAGATCTAATTTTATTTAGTAAAAAGTCGATATGTATATATGTATTGCTGATTCAGATTCTCTTCTTTGCGCCAGTGGGATTCTAAATTGCAGCGTTGCCAGCTTGATCTTTCTTGAACTGATTTAGAGATAAATGATTTGTTACCTGAGTTTATTAGTGTACTATTGTTCAGTCATAAATTGGGTTTTGTTAAAATATACCTGACTCTAATTATTCAACCAAATAATAATAATAATAAAAATAGGAGAAAAGACTTTACAGAAAGGTCGGAAAGGAAATCTTCAGCAAGATATAAGGCAGCTAACAGAGTGCACTGGAGGTGCTAGAACAAGAAAACTACACAAACGGGTATTTAACATTTTGAATCGGGTCCAATGCCACTCGTAACATGACCAAATAAATAGCACTGTCCCACAATGCCTCGACACAATAAAACAAAAAATTTCCGTGACTGCAAGAGGGTTAAACAGGACAATGCCATTTTAAAGATCTTTTAATTAGAAATTAAACTCTTTACCAAACATGGCAGATAATAGGTTTCCGAATAAAGAACAGTTGGAGAAGTTCTGGAGAAATCAACCAGCTACAAACGCCCACTGTAGCATCAAAGCTGACTAGATTAATGAAGAATATCAGGATTGCCAGTATTACAGTCAGATGTAATTCGAGCCCTTCCCCACCGATGAAATTACTAGCACCGTCAAGGGAGTTCATATCTGAAAAGCTTTTGGTTCAGATCATATCCAGAACTACTGACAAATAAGCACAGACACAAGATTCAACTAAATGTCGGTTAATTTCCTGCCTTTCGATGCTGTACATTCTGCTTGATTCTGCGTAATGGGTTGCAAGAAGCAACTTATTGGTGATTGGATCATCTGCAGTAAGACCTGTACTAAATTAAGGAACTCTTTCGTTTCCTATGTTGACTACCAAAAAGCTTGGACTTAGTGCCAAATGACTGACTGGCAGTTATATAGAGTCGTTGCATATATCGTATCCATTTTAGAACACTTCATGTTAATTTGGAAACTTAAGATCCAAATGCAAATATTTTTCTACAGTAATATCGAGACAGACTGACTCACCACACAAAGGGGAATATTTCAAGGAGATTCTTTAAACCTATGATGGTTCTGCCTTGCCATGAAACCACTATCATACCGTTTAAATTCCACGAATGGAGCTTTGGTATTAAAAACAATCGTAAAGAGGTAGTAAGATTAAATCTTCTTCTGTCTAATTTTAAAATGATGGCTGCTACCAGAAATCAGCTGGAATAAATTTTCAAAATTGTGAAAGAGATCTCTGGGGATATAGAAACTCTGTTCGGTTTTGATAAATGCCGCATTCTAAACACAACTAGAGGAAAGATACAATCAGGAGCATTTGAGATGTAGAACGATCGAACCATTGCGGTAATGGAGACAGAACAGACCTATAAACAAATACTTGGGTATGAAACAGGCACAAAAATTGACCAACGGACTATGAAAACCGACTTACCAAATGATTTTATATAGCGGGTTGGGTAGAGGAAAGCCACAATACTCCTGACAAAGGCACGTCAACATCACCCTTAAAGTGCTACTGAGTGGACAATGCGACTAAGATATCACGGAGGAAGAGGACTGGTGGATCTTGGTAAGCAATTAACAAATCTACTCTCATTTTTTCAGAAGGGAATTCAAAACCCAAATAATACGCTTCTTAAATGGGACATTTTGTATTTATCTAGCTTATTATAAATGTTTCAATTACTTTCATTTTTGTGAAGGGACCCCTATATCTATTTTGACCAGTGTAGGCGTATTTTGAATTTTATTGTAGGTTTTAAAAAAAGGTAATATGAGTTTTTCTTGTTTGCCATAAAAAAAGTTATTCTTTCCTTAAGTAAGAATTGTGGCTTGATACAAAATAGGGATAGTTTTTCTTCTTTTAACAGGCTGAAAGAGAAAAACCGATATAAATGGACAACAGTAAATGTGTCTAACCTAATTGTAATTTTGTTTATGATAAAGATATTCCGCAAATATTTTGTCCTCACAATGTCAACAGCGCAGTTTAAATGCACATAAAGTACAATAATATATTTATTTTATTCAATTGCAAAGAAATTTAAACGCTAGGAAAGTGCCGCCGCAATATCGTTTTACCTATATTTATTTTCTTTATGTGAAATCAACATTTTCTCAAGATAAATACAATAATAGCAGCAATAGCGAATTTAAATTTGTGTTTATTTAAGCACAACACTATATAATAAATGCTAAATAGTGCATTTTAAATTATGAATTATTTTAATAAAATAGACGAAAACTGTTTAAATGCGTTTATTATCAATCAAAAATAAAGCCAATGATAAACAAAATCTAAAGAAAATTCTTTAGGACGCTCAAAGAGCGATATCATTACATAATAAACGATTTACATTTATGTTATATCTTTGCAGGAAAGTGACATTAGAATAAAGGCATTCTGCGAATGACAGAGTTCTACTTTAAAACTGTGATTCGGTGTATAAAGGAATCAGTCTAATAGGATTTTTGCTAACTTTGCATTCTGAACTCGGTTTTAAGACGTTAACAATTCTAATTTTAGTTGTAATTTTATTTTTCAGACAAAGTTTTTATCTTTTGTATCAGAAAACTATTTCTCGTCGATAAAAAATTAACACGATCAAGTTGAACTCAACGACATAATCATTCAAATTGAAGTTTTCCTCTAACTAACTACAGTTTCAAGACTAACCCGACGGAAAAGTTTTAACATCATTATCTGTAAAATTCAATATAAAAAGTCTTATAAAATTAGGATTTCTGTGAACGAAATTTAAAGGAAAATAGTACAGTAAATAATTAGATAAAATAAATTTCAACGAAGTTTTAGCTGGAAAAATTTGATTTCGATGTTCGTGTTGCAAAATAGTAAATAAAGATTATATTTGGCTTTAAATATGTTCATGATTATTACTGCTGTGAAGAAGTAAACTCGAATTCTAAAGTGATTGGTATACAAAATATAATACCAAGGTACAATATGTTAAAACTGAGGTGTAAGTGTCCTAATATATTACATTATTTTTTAGAGTAACAAAGCTTCATTGACAATTATAAAGTAATTTAATTGACCAGTCAAACTGATGGAACAGCATAGATAATTTTTTTTAATTTAATGTAAAGAAATAATAATTCAATTATACTGTGGTTTAGTAATATATATATATATATATATATATATATATATATATATATATATATATATATATATATATATATATATTTACTAAATCAATAGAAACGGTAATTTTTAAGAAGATATGCATATTAAAACCTCCTAAAAATATCGGAAAATTTGATTTTCTTTGGCCTATTTTCCTTTACAATAACCTTCCATGGATTCCTTCTTCTTAAGTTTTAGCTTCCTTCTCTCAACTAAATTGCTACATCATCTTTTCTTGATCGACCTTCTTTTACCTATGGTTAATTTATCTCGTGCTTTACACACAAGCCTGTTCTCGAGTGTTCTATCTATAACTATTTATTTAAGAAGGTTATCCTTATTTCTATTGGTATAACGCGAAAACTAAAATTATACACACAGGAAAATATTGCAATTCAAAGGCAATGGATAAAGGCATGTTAAGTCGTGCTCTACTACTTTTATGTTTATCTTTTCGCATACCACATTGTATTTTTCAGTTAATTTTCTCCAAATTTTAAGACATTTTAACATCGCAGAGAATTTCTTGTGTTCTTTATTTGATTCGCCACACTGCACGATGAGCAGAAGACTAAATTATTGGATAAAAATCTACTTACAAATCAGATCTTAACCGGTATGGGCCATTTTAGACTTAAATCACTCCTACTTGGTTATACTTCATCGCTATATTGCCTAAATTACAAGCCGAAATTTCCTAACCTTAAAAAACATAGATGAAAGAGAAGAAAGTGAGAATTTTGTCATAACAACCATCAGCTTAAGGCACTCGTACTTGGCCACACTATGTCACAGAGATTGGCAATAATACTTTTTATTAATATTATCGGGTAATATTATCACTGATCGATCATTTAAAAAATCGAAATATCAGTTAGTGAATTATCAATTACTTTAACAATTGATAATTTTGAAAGTAACATTATCATTTAATGAAGTAATTGGTAATTTGATTTCTAAAATTTTCAATTAATAAAGTAATTGGTAATTTTATTCATACAATTATCAATTAACGAAGTAATTGATAATGTCACTTTGCAATTACCATTTAAAGAAGTAATTGATAATAATGAAAATTATCCATTACCAACGTAAATGAAAATTTGTATTCTGGTAATGTGTATTTTTATTCCTAAAATGATTAATGACTTCGTCAATTGATAATTGTGGAATAAAATTATCAATTGATTTAATTATGATAAATATGAAATATCTAATTAATTAGTTAATTGATAATTTGAGAAAAAATTCTCCAGGTATTTCATTAATTGATAATTTTAGTTTCGAAATTATTAATTGATAGATTAATTGATAATTTCGATTTGCTGATTAATAATTTTCCAGAAATTGATTAATAATTTTCCAGAAATTGATTAAAGATTAATTATATTTTTTTGTCGATCACTGCTTTGTCACTATATTGCATAATCACTAGGCAGAATTTCCTAACCTCAAAAATTGTAGGCTTCTTTGAAGATTGAATAATGTGTTATTAGTTATTGACTCAGGTTATTACTGTTAGACATAGTAAATTAGACATTGTACTTTTTTCGCTTTTATCTATTTTTTTAGGGAAAGTGGGAAGTAGAAATAGTAAAATGGATATTATTGTGATAAAAAATGATCTACTACGAGTACTAAGAAAATAATTGTTCGAAATTCTCATTTTCGTGTCTTTTATCCACATTTTTTAGAGGTTAGGAAATTCCTGTTTTTCATGCAGCATAGCGACAAGGTATAACCAACTTGGTATGCTGTAAGCTTGGGGTCGTTCAAATGAGCCAAGATTTGTCTTTCAGGTATGGATTTTTGCGAAAATTTTGTGACATTTTTTGAAGTCGGGTAAATCCCGGCTTGTGATTATGCAGACGACGTATGAATAAGTAGATATATTTTAAGTTTTCGGTTGTCGAAATCGATGGAAATTTGACTTGCAGGTACAGATTTTTGCCAAAATTTTCGTTTTCGTCATCTATTTTGTTTACATTTTTTAATGTTAGGAAATTCCGGTTTATAATTTAACAAGTATACCTATTAAGGCTAGAATGGCTAAGATTTTTGTCCAATAATCCATTTTTTCCCACCGTGTGCTGTTTTGGACCATCATATATGTATATTTAGAAACCTCAAAAACTTTTATATAAAGCACTTTTCTTCTATGTATCGATAGAATATTTCTGGAACTTATTTGTTATCTGGGGACTCAAAGATTATTTTTACAAAAAGCATATTTTAATCTTTTTCTAACTTATCAAAAAGGACAAAAAGTCGAGTTGCTAAATAAGAGCGTTACGTCAGACATTATTTATTAAACACTAAAAACTTGTTAACTCTAAAATAAAACATATCATATATTTAAATTTTCATATGTGTAAATAAAGTAGGTGTGAACAATTTTCTTAAAAAAACAGGTCGGGTAAAATTTATCATGAAAACCATTTTGCTTAACCGCAGGCCTAATTAATTATCATTAATTTTGTATTTTTGTTTACGCTTGAGGCGGCGAAATCATTAAAGTAATAACCCTAAAAGGCAAACACATGTTTATTCAGGGGTTTTTGCTTTGTGTTGAAAAAATATGAACCATTCATACATTAATTACCAACTCGACCTCGCGAGTGTGAAAATCAAATTGCTGGAAGTTCACCTGTTTGGTCTACTATTAAAAATATGTGCGACATTGAGTTGAGAGCAGGCACAGACTTGCATATAAAACAAACTTATTAGGACACCAAACCAAAAAAAAAACTTTGTTAAAGTGCATCTGTGACCTTGTTTCTAACCTTAATTGCCGATCAGATCAGAATTATCAGATGAGTTTTAAAAATCAAACGCATTTTTATGGAAAATAATTCCATTCGATTCGGTAATCCCTATTTCAATTCTTTACAATAAAACAAAGAAATGGCATTGAAAAGACAACGATACCAGCTGCTCTTCTCTCTAACTGAACTAACCTGAACTAACCCAATCCAAAAAATTACCAAATAACAAAAATAATCCAGGACACTTCCAAACTAAATAAGTCACGTTTTACAAAAAAATAATGACTGACAAATACGAAAAAATGGTTTACAAAACTACTCTTATTTGCGATCGATATTTACGCGTACTATACCAGCTGATCATAACAGTTGGAACTGCTAGGTGGTTATATACGAGGGTGTTACAAAAAAGAAAGTGACAGAATTACAAAAAATACAGGACAATATCTAAACTACTCATTCAACCACTCCAACAATACCAAACATAATAATATAAGGAACTTCGTAGATAAAACATTAACTATTTACAATTGCAGCGAGAGCTTGATGAAAGAGATAGATCACATTAAAAATGACCTAACAACTAATGGATACCCAGCAAAACTGGTAGATAAGATTGTAGAATAAAAATACGTATTTTGGTTTGAATTAATTCTAATGTTTTATTTTTAAAGAAAAGTATCCTGAGACACCTTTTACTAGCCGAAACGTCGTGATATTCAACAAAAAATAAAGACAATGGAAGTCCAACTTCTTCATTAGTTGATTTTTATTATGATAAATCTTGTAACAGCATATATGGAAATTATATGTTTTTAATTCAACCAAAATATTACTAATTACTAAGGGTAAATACATGGTTAAAACAAAATTTATTTTGTACTGAAAAAATAAATATTCAGTTTATCCACCACCAATTAAATTAACCGATGAAAGTCAAACGATTGCAAATTGGACTGATTTATAAATAACAACATTAATGTCATCAGTTTTGGGCGGTAAAAATTCAAACAGAGGGTGTGGATAATATATTGACAAAATGTGCGATAAAAAGGATGTATATTTCGTTTAGCGAGCGTCAAACTTTTCACGGAGAAGCATTTTATATGCTAGCAATGCCGTTTTTCTTTTCGACGTTTTATAGGGAATATTTTTCTAGAATGCCGACCTCATGTAGCGAAATCAATGCCAAGTAAAAGGCATTTTAAAGAGCATAATACGCGACTCTAGAACATATTTATACATCTTGTTTTGTAGGATTTTATGTAAAATCACCGTCGCGGGTAGTGCAATGAATTGAGATATAATAGATATATTTTGAAAAATTTTAAAATGAAAATTTGATAATCAGATTACTTGAAATATAATGTTTATTACACCACATTTGCAAACCATATTTCACAAATATCCAAGTCTTATATAGACTAGCTGGCGCCAAAGACGTGCTTGTCTGTAAGCTCTGTACAAGTATACTTCTTTTGCGGTATAGTTTGAAAATCTACCTGTAACGTACGAGGTGTGGCTATAAAATAATAAGACTGAGACTTCTTCAGCATGCGATAATTACGGTCCACCGACAGCTGTGATATGGAAGCCTTCTCTTACAAATGCGGCGCTTTCCGTGTCTGTAAACAAATCAGCCTGGCCGTGGCCTTCGATTATATAAGCGTTGTTATTTTGTTTTGTCGAAAAAATGATAAGCGTAATAATACAACCTAATCAAAACGTCGTAAAACAATTAACCAAAAATAAAGACAATGCAAGTCCGACAACCACATTTTAGTCAGTCTTCAACATTGTCTACAACCTTCAAACAAATTTTTCATCGTTAGTAAAATTTAATGCCATTGTAAAAATGTTTATAAAAACCTCAAAAAGCGCGCTTAAAAACACATGTGAAATTTGGATTTATGACAAAGAATTTTATTTTTAAGGTTTGCTAAACAAAAATATTACAATAATTTGACTTTGTTGCTAAATAAAAGAATTATTTAAAATTTAGGTGTGGTCAAATTTTAAAATTTTCAATAAAAATTAGTTTTTTAGTTGTTTTTAGGTTATAACGTTACTTTTTTGCATTAGTTCTTTACGTAGTATTATAAGGAAAAATAAGTACTTTCGATGAGTTAAACATCCAATATGGCGATCATAAGGAAAAAAAGTTGATTATGGTTCCAGAAAACCAAAACGTTGTAACAAAAATTGTACTAAATAGACGCCTTCTGCGTAAAAATTAAAAAATAGTGGGAAATAAAAAAGTTATAGCTAATCTAAGAAAATTCAAGATTTTACTTTTTTAGTATCTCAAAAACCTAATAAACCAGGATCGATTCAGAAGCAACAATAACCTATTGACATAATAGTTTTCAAGACTGCAATTCTGTCATTCCAATTTCGTATATTACTTGAAAAGTTTCTAGTTTAACTACTAGTTTATTTAAATCTATTTTCAATACAATAGAGGCTTTTTCTTAATAAAACTTTAATTGAAATTTTTAAGGATTCATACTCTATTATGAAAATTTACACCATTTTGTTAGACATCCTATATATCGATATATTATCATTAAGTTCAAAGATATTTTCAATAAATCATATCTCTGAAGTAGCTTTATCGACAATAGTGTTCGAACTAGTCTTGTTGCAGGCAAGATATTTTAGCAAAATGAGAACGGCATTATCATTCTTAATCAAAAGTAGCAATAGTTTCTATTTAACGAAAGGTGGAAGTTTATTTTTCTGTTCCTAATTTCAAATTAGAAGAAAGTTCTGGCAATATGTTTTCTTACACATTGGAGACATGTGGAAATTTTGTGTTTAAATAATTTTAAATAAACAAGAGATCCAATATAATAAAATACGGTTGTCTGACTTGTATTGCCCTTATTTTGTTTGTTTGTAAGACGTTTCGATTAGGTTGTATCTCAAATCATTTTCCAGTATAAATTAAGTGTTTTGTCTTAAGGCTACGAGCTCATCTATGAACTGTGTTCATTGGAACGTGGATTTTTCACTTTACACAGCTTAATATTTTGATATTATAAAGTAGTAGTTGTCATAGATTAGATAACTCAATACTGAATTTATTGAAAATGCTATTATTATTTTTTTAATGTAAGCTGCTTCTTTAAATTTTCTTTTTTTATATTGGGTTTCATGGATGTTGCCACAGTTTCAGATTTTGACGTTTCCCCGTTTTGTGTATGAGTTTATGTTCCTTAATTCCAAATTCTAGTAGATGCTGGGTTTCTCCAATATATATTTCATCACACTCACATGGACATTGTAAACACATTTTTTATAGGTGCTTTTTAGTTTTGTTTTTGTTAAATGAGCTATGCGTATTTCCCGATAAGGCCATACTATATTGTAGTTGCCAACAATTTCTTTTATTTTCTCTGATGTTCCCTTAATTTAAGGAAATGTGAAGAAGGAATGTTTCTTATAATCCAAGAGTCTTTGTATTAGTTATAACATCATATATTGATTTTAGAAAGTCACCATTCTGCTGTAAATCTGCTTTATTATTTATTACCGCATGGTTAAGCGAATCTGCATTAATACTTATATCAAATCGGCAAGAAAGTGATTTCGGTTTTGTAGTATGAAATCCTTTTTTTATACAAAGAATAAACTTTAATCAATTATGTATTTTCCATTTTGTTTAATTACTTTTTGCCATTTTTCTTTCAGCTTCATGATTCTACGCTCCTAGAAATTTTGGTCCTTATAGTAATCAGATGGTGTCAGGTCAGGGTTGTATGGGGGTTACGGCATCACTACCCCACAAAGCTTCAATAATTTCCCATGAGTAATTAACACGGAACACGATTCCTTTTTTCTTTGACTGCCTCATCCAGTTTCATTAGTTGCTGACAGTAAATAGCTGAATTGATCGTCTGGCTTCTTGGAAGCAGCTCAAAATACACAATACCTTTGTAGTCCCACCAGAATGTTGGTTACCTTTGAGTTAAAAGTCTCTAGAATGGAATTTTTAAAACCAATTCTGACACGTGCGTTCTGTTATGCAATCAACTCCATAAACTTCATTTGTTTGTTTGTGAGCCTTAGCAACTTTCTTTCCTTTACGGAAATAAAAATTAAAATATGTCAAAAACGTTCATTTATGCACTCTATATTAAAATTGACCCTAAACTAACAGCTACAAACAAAATTACTGACAAGTTTTTTCTAAAGTAACTTAAATGTGACTGATGATTGATCATTTACCTCTTTTTTCCATGGTCAACTTAACTGTTGATCTAATGGAATTTAGATGTTTAAGAAATCATTTATTTCTTGATCATTACCTTTCCATACTATAAAAGTTTTATTGATATTTCAACCAAACTTTCGGTTTTACTGTTGCTATTTCTATAGCTTGAGTTTCGAGCCATTACGTCTATCTGTTGACCATGATTTGAAAGAGCGAAAAACTGATTGGAATCTCGTCGTGATCAATCCAAGTTTAAAATTTGCATGGTTTAAGATGCTCAAAAAATCCAAGTTTTTACTTTATATTTTTCCTATATCAAATATTGAGAATGTAGTAAAGAGCGAACTTTAAAATTCCTGACATAAATTTTACTTAAATTTTATTCTTCTGCAAAATAGTTTCATTTCTACTAAACAAAATATTATTACAATAATTTCAAAGTTCATCATTTTACATATGGGAAAAGATCCAATATGTGAGGAAACTATCTTCTTTCAGATCGAAACTAAAATAATATCAAATTATATGAATCAATTTTTTCTGTGGTATTAACTATATTCCAGTTTTCTTATATTGCAATACAGAAAAAACTGTGCCAAGGTTTGTCGAAAAGAAACAATAATTGATATTCCGTTCATATTTTTTTCTATTTCCTTTTCCCGTGAAATTATTCTCAGTCCTAATAAGAACTGGTCCCAAAGTCACAAACATATTTGGAAATATATATAAAGTAAAAACATATGATCTCTATTGGTCATGTAGAAAAAATAATGTATAGATTTAGGTTAGGATTATATTAGTTTTGTCTTTTATAATAATTGCATTATTTACTTAAAAATTATACCAAAGAAGAAAAAGCAACGCTTTACATAAATTTTCTACACAGTACACAAGTTGAAAATCCAGAAACTATAAATAACTTGGTAAACTTTTTATTTATGTTATTTATGGTATCCGAATACGGATATATATATATATATATATATATATATATATATATATATATACAGGGTGTCCACCGGGAATTAATTCGATCTATATATGAAAATCTATGTCCATGAAAATTTTGAAAATTTGACAGTGTACTAATATCGATGGGAACATTCCAGTCGCAATATTTTCAAGATGGTGACACTTCCGATTATACCGGAGGAAGGTTTCAATATACTTATTTTAAATGGAATATACTATATATTATTGCATTTTTGGATTCTGCGCAAGATTCTACGTACATTTTGTGTATCATATTCTATACCTAAGTGTAAGAGTTTTTGACATATTTACGTTTTTATCTCTAACATGACATTTGCAGGCCCTAAAAAAAAAAAAATTTTTCCTATAAGGAAGCCTTTTTTTATTTAATTTTGGGTTGGTTTACTTGTTGAAAACGGTTTACTTTATTCGATTTTTATAATATTTTGACAACCAATAATACAAGGTGTTCAAAAATAAGATGAAAATTTAAATTTACAGAATCGTTAAAAGTCAATTTTTTTAAATGGATACTCCAAATTTTCTAATCCTATCTTATTTAATATTTAACGAGGGGACGTAAAAAGAACAGTGTACGTTTAACTTAAAAAGAAAAAAACTTAAATTAGAGAACTCTAGATTAAAAATAAATTATTTCTTCAGTAAATGTTCGAACTGACGTATTTGAACTTCCAGACACTTTTCGCATCTGAGCAGCACTTGTTCATGAGCCGCTTTTATTATTGATTTGGGACTTAAACTTGCAAATTCATTCCTCACTTGCTCCATGCAATCTTCCGTAGTTATTAGAGGAGTGTTATATATTCGATTTTCAATTGTACCCCAAATAAAAAAATCGAGCACTGAAAGATCTGGAGACCGAGGTGGCTAAAAGAAAGGACCATTATTGACTGTCCATCGGCATCAAAAGTATTTTGCAAAAAATTATCGATTCACCATGTGAAGGTGCGCCATCATGCTGGCTAAACAGGATTCTATGAACAGCGAGCGGCAAGTTGTCAAAATTGTCATCTTCAAAATTATGTAAAATGTTTAAATAGCCTTCATCTAAAAGTTAATAAGCACATTTTATATCTGGAATAATTCAAAAACTTCTAACTTACCATTTAAATTTGCTCTCTTAACACATGTAAATTTGATTCATTGTAGTCATGGGAGTTGTGTGTATTAAAGACAGCATTTTTTGTAACTTTAGCTTCGTCTGTCCAAATGATATTGTCTAGAAAAAAATTAGTTTCTTACCTTCAAATTATAATACATTCACAGAATGCCACTCGTCTTAGAAATCAGTTTCTTTTAGATGTTGAACCATGGAAACATGTATGGATGAAATTTATATTTGCGTAATATTCTATGATCTGTTGATTTGAATAATCCGGACTCTAAAGCAGTTTGTCTTACAGACATTGTTGGATATGTAGCGAAATATCCCAAAATAACAATTTCATTAACCTTATTCTTAACAATAGATTTATTTCTGTGCACTATTGGCTTAACGGACCCAAAGTTCTTAAAATTTTCGATAATTTCTTTAACAGCACATTGTGATGGCTTCTGTTTTTGGGGATATCGAATGGCAAATATGTGTGTTATCACATTTTTCATCAATAATAAATAAGTTTAAATAATCTTCGTTTATATAATTTCAGCTTCCCGACAGAATTATTAATAACTTTCAAATGATGACAGGTTTATACATTTCTTTAACATCTGATTATTTTTCAATACCGTCATAGCTTTTTCAATAAGAAATCCAGCTCATAATAAATAAGAAAGGCTTTCTTATAGGAAAAATTGATAATTATTTTAGGGCGTGCAAATGTCATTGTTGATATAAAAACTCTTAGATGTAGACGAACTGTCAAATTTTCAAAATCTTCTCATATATGCTTTTTCATATATAGAAGGAATTAGTTCCCGGTGGGGACACCCTGTATATACTAAGTTGTATTTTTAAAATTGAAAGTAAGCGTTTACTTCCATTGAAACTCGAGTTCCTTCTAAGAGAGCAGGATCAAATTTAGAAAGAAACAATATGAGAAGGACTGTTTTTAAGTTAGGTCTCCTATTTCTGTCTGAATATGTAGGAAGAGAAAATTCCGATAAAAAGGGAAACGACGTTTTTAATGCATATGCTATAAAATATAAATATTTTTTGTTTTAGTTTTTATTTTAAAATGAGGCTTTAATTTTTAATAAATCAGAGTGAATTAAAAATTTAGCGCTAATGAAAGCCACTTCTAAAAGTATAATATTCATTCATTGTTTATTAATTATTTATTAATTTAGATACGGAATAATCTCGCAGAAATATTCAATATTTAATCGTATTTCATCGAATCCATATTAAAATCCCACGCGTTACCAAAAACACCTTCCGTTAATTGAACAATTATTAGATTCCACAATGTCCTAGAAGAACAAAATAATGAATTAGTGAAATCTAAGCGCTGGCACATGATCTATACAACAGGAATCCGGTTTTAGGGTTTTCGATTACAAGCAAACTAATTAACATTGTCTTTCCTTAAAACAAATGGATCAATTCATTATGGTATTTGATGTTAGGGGAAAATCGAGTATGATGGCCCTCTTTGGGTTGGTCATAAATAATTTTAACCCCGATTAAATTTGACCATTTTAAAGTCGCGTAAACAGAATTATTTTTACTAATTGCTTTAGAAAATTTATAACGATTATTGAAAATAGGTTTTTATTTGATGAAGAATGAAAGCTTTCACGGCTTTGGTCAAGTTGAAGATCATAATTTTTGGGTTTAGGCCCTGTCAAATTACAATTATTATCCAACGTTTCGTCTATAATTGCACGAGGCATCATCAGGAACTTTTAGTCCACGAGATTAGAACATTGAATGGCTACCGAGGAGCAACAGCCCGGTATTTATACCCGACTGGTGCTCAGCGAACCGTGATCCAGCATTACAATCGATTTCCACGTGTGACGTAGACTGTAACCTGCACCTGCATCACAAGTTTCGATTGGTTCTCTAATTTTACGCACTGATGCTAGTTTATTTTACAACAAAGGTGTGACCTTAGCAATGCTGGTGTTCAGCTACTGCAGATTATACAATTTGCTCCTTTTTTATACATCTTTCATATTCCTTAAGCCTAGTGGACATAGACCGAACTGTTTCACCTACATACACTTTACAAGAGCAAGGTATCTTGTAGACGCCTTCTGTTTGAAATGAAATTGGGTTCTTTGGAGACTTAAAACATTGTCCATCTTTCTTACATGTGTCAAAAATTGTCCGAATGTTTGATTTTCGGAGCAATCTGGCAATCTTGTCGGTAGTTCCGTGTACGTAAGGTAAGACAACACTGTCCATAGGAGGTACATTTATGACATTTTATTGAGGAATTGGGTTATTATATTTATTAATAGAACGTCTTATATCTTCAGCGCAATATCCGTCGCCTCTCAGAGCATTAGTCAGTTTTTCTGTTTCTGATTTCAGTGACTGTTCATCACATTTTGCAAGTGTTCTATGTACCAAAAAGTTTATGATGGATTGTTTTTGAGCAGGATGATGGTGTGACGTTGCATTGAGATATCTATTTGTATGTGCCGGTTTTCTGTACACAGAATGTCCTAATATGCCATTCTCTTTCCTAGTTCATCAAGAAAGGAAAGCGCACCATTTGATTCAGTTTCCATAGTGAATTTTATGCTAGGGTGTTATTGATTTAGATGATCCAGGAAATTATAAAGATTATCTGCGTTATGCGGCCAAACTACGAACGTATCATCTACATATCTGCACCAAAATTTTGGGTTTTAGAGGAGCAGTAGACAAGGCGTTTTCTTCGAAAGCTTCTATAAAGATGTTAGTTACCAACAGAGATCCCATGGCCGCTCCCGAAATCTGCTTGTGGAAAATTCCTTGAAAAGTAAAATAAGTGGAAATCAGCATGCTTTAATTAGTTCTAATAG
This sequence comes from Diaprepes abbreviatus, assembly GCA_034092305.1. NCBI lineage: Eukaryota > Metazoa > Arthropoda > Insecta > Coleoptera > Curculionidae > Diaprepes > Diaprepes abbreviatus. The sequence continues at coordinate 11,063,966 of JASJET010000068.1, forward strand.
GGTGAAGTACATGTTGTTGTTTCATAATATGTCCAATATTATGGAAACTAAATCATCTATAGGAACATTTGTGTACATATACGAGAGGCACCGCATTCGAAAGAGAAAGCTTTACGCCACACAGCTGTCAATCGTTCGCCTTTGGCGCAATCGTACTTCTTTAGTAATGGCATTAGGCTTAGTTGTTTTATAGCCATTCCTAGTATTCATTTATAATCTGCTCGAAACTGCAACTCAAAATGTCAAGCTACATAAAATGACTAGATATTTTATAAAAAGGTTACTTGAAGATATTTGTCGGTATCTATAAGACGTTTAGGGTAAAAATCAGATATGATCTCTTTCCATAGAGAAAGGTCCATGCTCACAGTAAATTAGATTTTGGATCCCCGTCGAATTGACTGTAATTATTTTTGATAGCTTTTGACCTCCTGATAAAAAGTTCCCATGGGCACAAGACCAGAAAATGCCTATATAAGGGGTTGAGAGTGGTGATATGTTGCAAAAAACAGCCTGCAAAAAGTAGCGGAATGACTCAATAATTTGAAAACTAAGAATAGTAGATAAAAAATATATTTCGTGGTGACCTTGGGGTTGTACCTTAACAACGCAACCTTTATTCGCAAAAATGAAATTCCCGGTAAAAACTAGTAAAAACAATGTTGGAACACGGCTAATGAAGGCAAAGCTGGAAACGATCCGTAAAGGCAAGGCTGGAACCAGGTCAGTAAAGGTAAGGCTGGAATCTTGCTAGTGAAGGCAATGTTGGGACCCTGCCAGTGAAGACAAGGCTTTAGTCATATACCTGCACCCTGCCACCAGAGATAGATGTTTCTATTTGGAAAAATCATATTGATTGTGAAGTGAAGTTCAAGGTTACCATCTTATTTACTGTATGGATACTCCTGCCTTAACATGGAGCTAGATTATCCTATTCAATATGGTAGATTAGTTCATACGCATTCCACCAATTCTTGTCGGCAGATAAAATTGCTAGATCTCGGATATCGATTTTCAATATATCATTTATTTTTCAAATATGGCTAACATAGGATAGCTGTCTACCACACAATTTACGCCTTTAAAGTATAAAGGATGTATACATATGATTGCTCTTTAGAAAATACACAAAGTTTCTAATTCCGAGTTGCCAAACTAAAACCCATAAGTTGCGAAACCTAACTGACAAAGGTAAAGTTCTGAGTTAGTAAATATAATTACAAGACACTAATAAAAAAAACCTGTGTGGGTGTCACTGACAAATTACCTTTTCTTGAAAACTGTTTTAGTAGTTTAACAAAGCTCATTAATTCTCATTACAATGAATGCGAAATCTATGAATATTACTTACTTTTGGTCTAACTTTAATAATTATGATTAATTTCATATTTATACATCAACACCGGAGAAAAATATCATTTTGGCCGAAAATTTGACATTAGGGCTACTTTCGTATTTTTATGGAATCTTAAGACTATATTTATAGTAATCAGACCATTTACCCAATTTCGAGCTTACATATCAGCTGAAGGAAAAATTTTGTATCCTTGAATCAAAAAGATGCAAAATCTTGCAAATTTATGTATTAAGCAAAATCCCGCCTTAGGTTTGAAAGGATTAGCTACCTGATTTGACTGAAGTTACCGCTAGACGAAACAAGGTAATTTTAATAGTATTACTCCCTTATTTTTGCAAAATTACCACCACATAAAAAGTTTAATAAGTCTTCTTTACCCAACAATTAATACTTCTTATTAAAGTCGATAAACGTTCAAGCACTCCACAAAAGTGAAAAGGCATTTTTAACTCGATAGACTCGACTTTAGTTGCGAAATTTCAGCTAGAATTCCAATTATAAAGATATAGGGCAAAATTCGGCGTTTGAAAGGTCAAAGCTACCTCAAACTGGATATCAAAGGATATTACTTCTCTGATTCCGTTCGGGAAGCTCCGAATCCGGAAAAAGGAATTTTAAAGATTTTTAAACTACTGGCGATTGGTTGTTGACAAACGTTTTCAAATTGTGCAGTTATTTGTAAAAAACCTTAAACATACAAACCTTTAACTAAATGGCTGAAACGTAAAAATGTCAGTGGTTATTTTGACCAGTTTCAAGTTTAGAATAAAGACAGTTAAAACTACCACTTTCAGCCATTTTTTTAGGTTCTAATGAAGAAGCTAGACCCATCATGTATGACGGTCACCATTTTCAAAACTTATCATGAAATTCCAGTCAATGCTGTTGTCACGATTGCTATCACCTTGTTGTTGATGACACTTTTTATCCTTCCGAAAACTCATTATATCGTAGATCAGAGAACCTCTTTTTTCCTGAATTAACCATGAAGTTTTCTTGAAATTTTAACTCTAAAACAGGCTTGTTATTATCACAAACTAAGGAGGGGAAGCAAAAAAATTGCTATAGTATCAATATTGATACTCTCACTTCTTTGAATTCATTCACATCTCATGTATATTTTGTCTTAAATCTAGAGAAAAATGTCCCCGTTTACGCAGAACTAGCAGCTTCGCGGCTTCACCTACACTCATGATCCCCGGGGATTGTATAAATAAGGCCAGTGAAATATTATTGAACTTCATTTTTACCTGTCTTTTCGTGTATATGTTCTTTACTAACCTCAGCGTCAAGAGATCAGCTTTAGTTAACTACTTCACGCATGAATATTTCAAAGAGCATTAATTGACAAAAATGAAGCATCTTGAATCGTGAAAATCGGATCATTCTAGCATGATTGCAAAATTATTAAAAACATGTTAATATAGTCTAAACTATCATGAATGAATTTTCCTAGTTTTTGTCATTATTGATTAATTTACCTTTTTTCACCATTTTGGAATATGAATTTTCAAAAATCGTTACTTAGTCAGTGGGTACATGGTGTTGCCAACTTTTTTCAAAATTTAAGGATGCCATAAATGCACTAAAATTATTGTATTTTGAAGATTGGCACCATATTATACATCCCTAGTCCTCAAACTTTTTTTTGGAATACAATTGCTTACGATTAAACTATTACAATGTTCATAAAGAACGGAAGCTTTCACGGCTTTGGTCAAGTTGAAAATCATGGTTCATGAGTTTAGACCGTGTCAAATTGGAATTATTATCCGACATTTCGCCTACGATTGCACGAGGCATCTTCAGGGATCTTTACTCCACGAAATTAAAGCACTGAATGACTATCGAGGAGCAACAGCCCGGTATTTATACCCGACTGGTACTCAGCTAGTAGATAACGAAACAAGTCCGGAAATTGAAATAGGAAGTGGAGTCAGACAAGGATGCATTTTGTCACCACTACTATTCATTGTGTACAATGAATCGGTTTTCGAAGAAGCACTGTTAACGAAAAGTAAGGGAATAATAATAAACGGAAGAGCTGTAAACAACATAAGATTTACAGACGACACTGCTATCATAGCTAGCTCCGCTGAAGAACACCAAGAACTAGTAAACGAAACAAATAACGTTTGCGAGCAACACGGATTAAAAATGAACACCAAAAAGACTAAATATATGGTAATAACTAAAAAACAAAATATGCAATCAAGCATAACGTTGCGAGGTGTGAATTTAGAAAAAGTGCAAAAATACAAATACTTGGGCACATGGATAACAGCAAATAATGAACAAACAACAGAAATAAGAACGAGAATAGAAATAACAAGAGGTTTTTAAAACTAAAAACCATTCTGTGCAGCAGAGACATCACTCTAGAACTAAGAATGATAATTTTAAGATGTTATGTATTTTCAGTGCTGCAGTATGGGTTGGAAGGCTGGACACTAAAACAAGAACACATAAATAAACTGCAAGCGTTTGAAATGTGGTGTTACAGAAGGATGTTGAGAATATCTTGGACGGAGAAAAAAACAAACGTAGAAGTATTGCTACCGATGGACAAAAACTATGAAATAATTAACAACATAAAAATAAGGAAACTGCAATATCTTGGACATATAATGAGAGGCCAGCGATACGAGTTGCTTAGATTGATCATGCAGGGTAAAATAGAAGGAAGAAGAAATATCGGAAGAAGAAGAATTTCATGGTTGAAAAATTTGAGAGAGTGGTTCAATTGTAGCTCAGTAAAAGTTTTTCGAGTAGCGGTAAATAGAGTGAGAGTTGCAATGATGATATCCAACCTCCGATAGGAGATGGCACCTTAAGAAGAAGAAGGTGCTCAGCGAACCATGATCCAGCGTTACAATCGATTTCCACGTAGACTGTAACCCGGATCTCTATTAATATTATTTGGATATTTACAAATTTTGATTGATTCTCTAATTTTACGTTTAAAGAAACCAGGTACCGATGCTAGCATCTTAGTTTCTTTTACATTAAAATTGTGACCTGAGCAATGCTGGTGTTCAGCTACTGCAGATTGTACAATTTGTTTCTTTTTTATACATCTTTCATGTTTCTTAAGCCTAGTGGATATAAACTGTCCTGTTTCACTTACGTATACTTTACCACAACGATATCTTGTAAACGCCTTTTGTTTGAAATGGAATTGCGTCCTTTGAAGACTTCAAACATTGTCCAATTTTCTTATATGTGTTGAAAATTGTCCGTATGTTTGACTTTCGGGGCAATCTGGCAATCTTGTCGGTGGTTCCGTGTATGTAAGGTAAGACAACACTATCCATAGAAGGTTCATTTATGACATTTTGTTGAAGAGTTGGGTTTTTATATTTATTAATAGAACGTCTTATATCTTCAGCGCAATATCCGTTGCCTGTCAGAGCATTAGTCAGTTTTTCTGTTTCTGATTTCAGTGATTGTTCGTCACATATTGAAAGTGCTCTTTGTACGAAAGAGTTTATGACTTTTGTTTTTAGGAAGGATGATGGTGTGATGTTACATTGAGATATCGATTTGTATGTGTTGATTTTCTGTACACAGAATGTCCCAATTTTCCATTCTCTTTCCTTTGTAGTAGTACATCAAGAAAGGAAAGGGCACCATTTGATTCAGTTTCAATAGTGAATTTTATGCTAGGGTGTTGTTTATTTAGATGATCCAGGAAATTATGGAGTTTATCTGCATCATGCGGCCAAACTACGAATGTGTCAAGGCGTTGTCTTCTGCTCCTCTCTCTGTATGTAGGTGAAACAGGACGGACTATCTATTATTTGCTTATGTTACAATTTTCTTAAGACTTAAAAATTTTAGAGAAGCCCAGCTCAGTTGTAAATTCTTTTATACGCAAATTTAAATCAAGATTCAGTCTATTACGAAATTTAATTCTACTGTCACCGTAATAGAAAACTTATTTTCTCGAAGATAGGTGGTCGAAAATAAAGCTAAAATAACAATGCTTCTTTAGTCAGCGATGGATGTCATTTTTAGCTGTGAACTTAAACTCAGCTAACTTTAGTTTGACAAATACTATTTTCAAACATCCGACGCAGGGTAGTTCTACAAAAAACTTCTTTTTGTTGTTAATGAGAGTTCCAAAAATGTTATCTATCTTATTCAGACGAATTAAGAAAAGTTGGCTTTAAACAGCGGTGCCTCGGACTTAAATAGTTCTGGAGAAAAAAAATTCGTAAAGCTTCCCCAATAACTCTGAAATTAGATACCATACAAATAAAAGTAATAAACACCCTCAATCATTTGTTTTTGTTAAGCCTTCAAATATGAAAATAATATTAGCATAATAATTACAAGAAGACTATTAAAACGCATTTAGGGAAATAACGTGTGCTAAATCTTTACAAATATTGACATTTACCGATATGCACCATAAATAAAGAGCGAAATTTTTCTTTTAAGAATAAACATTAATTAAAAAGAATTTGTTCTCAAACGGAACGGCTAATTAGTGTTTTCGTCTTAAATAAAGCTTAATTTATCGGAAATTTAATTCAGGTAAATAGCTGCTCTAACAATGGCCTCATGCCATCAATATTAGAGCTCTGACTTGTTTACAACGGTGCTAGTGCCGCATGTAGTGGCAACCCTGTGTGTGAAATCAGCATACAAATACTATTACTCTCCATTAGTGTCTTCAACCGTTGATTTGTAACTAACGTTCACATAGCTGCAAAAACAACATTAAACCTTAGTGAAATGCGGGATTGACGAATCAGCATTTTATAGCTTGGGGGTGACGACAATTTTATTTACCATTCATTTTAATACTTCAACAGTTTTCTCTTTTTAAAAACGAATGACTCTGCAGTGTCAAATTGTCGCATATATTCACTTTAATCCCGTGTTCTTTTATTTACCTTTTCAATCGATATTTATTGCATGCTTTGTTTTATTACAAGTTTGCTTGATATATTTGTTTCTTCATAAGTTTAAAAAATTTAAGGAAAGAAAGTTTAAATCTGCTAATTTTATTATATTATATATAATGATTTTCACGCGTTTCGAATATTGGACGTCAGAATTATCATCAGTGTTTTGCAAAACAAGAAATGATGATGCATCTTTTTTACATTCTTTAACAGATCACAGACGTCATTTTACATAGGTTAACTATATATCATACTACTATTTTTCGCTGATAATTAGCTTTAAATAGATAGATAGGCTTACAAAAGGCATTTGTAACAAATAAGCGGAATAGATTTTAAAGACGTAATAAGGGAACCATATGGATCTCGTTTGCACTTTAAAATCACTCGGCAGGACAGTATCCATGTTTAATTTCTCAGAAGCCTGCAAATCTACTGCGCCATACTGTCAAATGAATCTCACCGGGTATATAAAGCTGTACTCTAGTAAAAACGGCTTTACTGCCACACGTACGCATGCTACTCTTTTGGAATTGTAAAATAGAGCAGGACGGACATCCAAAAGCTGTAAAGAAAAATAAGAACACTCTTAATAAAAGTACAAAAACATCACCCTCGGAGTGCTATTGAATGTTCAATGCTTCCAAGACGTCAAAGAGGAAGAGGATTGGTGGGTATTGGTAAGGAGCTCGATCAAAAATTAATAAATTTACGTTCATATTTCCACAGGTTAGCGGACTCTTTCACACTGCATCGAGCAATATGCGAGGCAGACGATTCAACGCCGTCACAGCTGAAGGAACAGGATTTTGCTTCTCACCACCAAACAGACTAAGAGAAATTACAAACCTGGCTACAGAAGCTAGTTCCTGGACAGCATCTGAATGAGGTCAGTCAGGACAATGTCGATAACTCATCGTCGAACTACGGGTTGATTTCAAAACAGATGTCTCCGGAAACGGATGACTTTCTGTTAGCTATCCAAAATCAAGTTATTCCGACGAAAAGTTATCGGAAGTTCATCATCAAAGATCCCTCAGTATATGGCTGTCGAACTTCAGGGACAGTCTAGCATATCACTGGAGGATCCCAAGCATTTGCCTCAACGGAGTATAAGGAAAGACACGACTCATCCGCCAAGATACTCCACCAGGAAATATCAAATAAGTTAAATCTATTACAGGTAGGAAAAGTGCCTTACTACAAATTTACTCCCGAACCTTCTCTTTAGAACAACGAGTTCAAGCTATATTGGGACCAAACGATTCTGACGGATCAGATAGGTGTTCATAACAGACCAGATATTAAATTAACAGATAAAATTTCTAGGCGGACCACACTAATTGACATTGCTATAACTAACATTAACAATACAACGAGAATATCGCCAAATACATGGATCTGGAGGTGCAAATCCGGAGACAGTGGGCAATGAACAGCGTCCACACGATTCCCATAATTTTAACCACAAATAGAGTGATACCAAAGAATCTTCTGCAGAACATCAAGGGACTTGGCCTTAGTGAGCATCTATCTAAACAGATTCAGAAAGCAGTTCCCCTTGCAACCGCTCGGACTGTCCTAAAGTTTGTAGGAAATACGGCAGATCACGTCATCTACGAAGGGGTGGGGAGGGGTTCCCACAGAGTTTCATACTTTTGGTATCTTTGTGTATCTGGTATGAGTCAATATTCCCAAATCACAAAGGAAATTTTTTGTCTTGAAGTTTATACCAACCAATAAAACTTTTATAAACTAAAACCACTGAGGCCTATTACTTATGCCATATACATATATCAGTTCTAAGTTCATTCATTATTACGAAAAGACGCATCCGCAAAGCCCACTTTGGTTTTTAGCTAAAAGTAAAAAATAACAACTTTTAATTTCATTGCTCTTTTCAACTTTTATGGAACATCATTTAATATTTTAACAGTTTTTTCTTTTGAACAATAAATGACTCTATAATGTCAAATTATCTCAAATGTTCCCTTTAATCCCATATATTTCTTTTAGAGCCACCCCTAACACTCATCAACAGTTTCGCAAGTCGAGAAATATCGCCTCTTTGAAATTAATCTCGCCAATTTTGATTAAATCACGCCTCGCTAGCTTCTCGCAAAATTATTTTTCGTCTTGCCTCACGAGATTATCGATATATCTCGGTATCGCAGAGTGGCGTCAATATATATATATATATATATATATATATATATATATATATATATATATATATATATATATACAAACAAGTAATAAATCTAAAAACAGCCCCAAAAAGTGCCAGTGTGTTTGTAGTCGGCAGCCCCTCGTTGCATACGGAGTGACTGAAAAACACATTTTAAACTTAACTGAAAAAAACATATCCAAAAGTTCACCGTAAACACGCGGTATTAATATTAAAAAATATAAATATCTTTAAATTTTGGTACTTGTTTTTCCAGAGAACTAATTTTTGTGTTGTTTTTTTTTCATTATTATACAGTTATGGTTTCCTGCATCGTCTTCACTGAGATAATTGTCTTCTTGCGTTTACTTAGATCATAAATTATTTCATTTTAAAATGTGACAGCTTTAGCCATGCCTTTGAAATTGAATGGTCTAATTTCCATGAATCTGCTTGTTTCGCGACCCCTTATTATACTGGAATACAGTTATAGTAATGATAAAATTAGAAAAAAATACTATAAGATATATATTTCCACTTCTTAAAAATAAAAATAAAAACCATTCTAGTTTAATAAAATAGTTATTTTTATTTTTCCTGCTGTGTAAAGGTTACTGAAAAGAAGTGTATATAAAATATACTTTTAGAAACAATTAATAAATATATTATGGATTCTTTACAAATATGTATGACAATTTGTATATGATAACCTCATACCATTTATTTTTTGCACCAAGTTGCAGTTAAACACTGATTAATCATTTAAGAAATTTTGTTATGTTGGATTATCACATCACTTTTTTTTTCATTCTATTATCTCTGATAATATTCAAATGAAATTTTTAGGGAATTTATAATGAGCAATATTTTTTCAATTTTCGACATGCTGCCACGAGAAGCCTAGAAAGTTCCTCGTATAATTTTAAATAAAAATTATTTTATATGTGATAAATTTATAGAGATATCATAAAATAAGTATTGGAAATGACACGACAGGACGTAAACAATAAAATTAGGTTTAATATAATAAAAATCCGCCAGACGGGAACGCCTCTCGTCACATTTGGTTAAGATTAAATAATCTGAGTCTGTATTTTGTCTAATTTTACAATTTGTTTCAGTGTAATAGCGGGTTGCAAGGAAAGTAAGTTCATGAAATTAAGTTTTGGGGGAATTCCTTTTGTCGCTGTCAACTGTAAGATGAAATAATCTGTGCTTATATCAACCCGCACTATTCCATCATAATATCGGTCGACGTTAGCAACCATCAAACTGTGGGAAAATATATAAAATAATAAATTTGTTACCTCAAGTTAGTAGATATAGAAAATTATTTTATTTTTATTCTTTAATTATCAAAATACAGAATATTCAAGTTATATAGTTTGGGTATTGTTAAAGTTTACCTTGTAATACAAAATTTAATTTCTTTTTATTGACTGAGGGTTTCGTAACCACTCTAAACCCTCGTCAATTTTTTTTCTTTTCCATTAAAATATTGTAGGCATGTGCTTTGTTTTACTAATCCTTATATTATTTATCAAGTAAATTTGCTAGAATGTAGAAACAATATTAACAGATGCATTTTTTTTAAAATTAGGTAACTGATACAAAGCACGACAAATCTACCGTTTCGTCTTTCAAGCCTTTTGTATGCGAGGTGGTAAATATTTGTATACGAAAGACTACAGGTTTGTCTCGAAAGGAAACAATCTACTATATTTTTCCGACAGGCAGGGATTTGCCGACGTTTTTTTTTTTTTTTTTTTTTATATATTCTCGGGTCCGTCCTAAAGCCGGATGCACTGCGACCAGAGTAGGCCTATTGTGCTCACCCTAGACATTATAGCCACTCTGTCAACCTAGCCCCCTGGCTCAATCTGTACAGTCCTGCTAAAGAGTGATTGAGTATTTCTTCCGGTTCCAGTTTTACTGACCCGAAAGTTTGTTGTCTAAATCTCACCAGTGACTCACAGTCACATATGATATGCTTCACCGTTTCCTCGGCTTGTCCACACAGTCTGCAGCCGAGGTTTCCGTTATATAGATTCATTCTATTCAGATGTACTTTGACGGCCATGTGTCCCGTCATTATACCTGTAATAGTCCTTAATTGGTTTCTACTCATTTGTAGTAGTTTCTTTGCCAGTTTCGGGTCCGGATTCCCAATAAATAGCTTGCTGTGGTTTAAACCCTGTCTGGTCATCCAGTGGTTTTTATGTTCTCTTTTGATCCATTCTTTGACTGCTTCTCGTGCCGCACACCGCGGCACCCCAAAGGCCGGTTCTGGACCAATGTATTGAGATGCTGACCCTGCTCTAGCTAGTTCGTCAGCTTTTTCATTTCCATGTATGCCTTCGTGTCCTGGTACCCACTTTAACATAACTCTGTTGTCTTTTGTCAGAGTTTCCAGCTCACTCTGACATTCCCAAACCAGCCTCGATGATACCTTTTAGCCCTTGAGGGCCCTTAGGGCTGCCTGGCTGTCAGAGTAAATGAGGATTTGCTTCCCTTTGTAAGCTCTCCTATTTATCTCATCTGCGCACCGTAAGATTGCGTATATTTCTGCCTGGAACACTGTTGGGTATTTCCCAAGGGGAAGGGTTAGTTCCTTCCTCGGTTGTATCCCGTATATCCCAGCTCCAGTACCCTCACTAGTTTTTGAACCGTCAGTGTACCAGATACTTGCACCCGAGAATGTTTCCGGTCTTTCTCTTTTACTTGCCATTCGATCCTCTATTGTGACTTCAAACGGTATATTATAACGGTAGCTCGAGTTCATATGGTCCGTGTCCATTTCCAACTCAGGGCTCCTGATTTTTTTACATATGTTTTTATGTCCTGACATCGTCATTTGCGATTTTACTGCTGAGTGATTTAGTCGGTGGAGTCCCATTCTTGCCTCCGCCTGAATCACTAAGTGTAGCGGAGGCAGATCCAGAATACACTCCATTGCCGAAGTGGGCGTTGATTTCATGGCCCCAGTAATACATAAACAGGCGACCCTTTGTATTCCACTCAGCTTTGTCATAGTTGCTCTCTGCACTCTAAACCCTCGTCAATTTTTTTTCTTTTCCATTAAAATATTGTAGGCATGTGCTTTGTTTTACTAATCCTTATATTATTTATCAAGTAAATTTGCTAGAATGTAGAAACAATATTAACAGATGCATTTTTTTTAAAATTAGGTAACTGATACAAAGCACGACAAATCTACCGTTTCGTCTTTCAAGCCTTTTGTATGCGAGGTGGTAAATATTTGTATACGAAAGACTACAGGTTTGCCTCGAAAGGAAACAATCTACTATATTTTTCCGACAGGCAGGGATTTGCCGACGTTACCGGAAAACATTCGGTCTAGGAAAAGTTCTATTATATTTGTATTAATTTAATGCTTGGTTTATTTGAATTTATGGAATATTATTCATGGATTTGTTAGTAGGATTTAAACTATATTTTATTAGTTTAGTAGTAGTTTGCGGAATTTAATAGTTCTGAGAGGAGACATTTGTAAAATTAGTTTTAACTTTTTTTGCATCTTTGTGTATCATAGCTTCATAGCTTTTTTGGTCATCCAGCGGTTGTATTTCAAATATGGGCCAGTCGAATTATCCTCGAAATGAGGTGATTTTGACATTTTGTTTCTAGATATCAGCCGGCAGGAGGATGTTCAGAATGATGGTGGCAATTCGTGGTTTCTTAGGCTTCAGTTTTTTATTGGCAAAAGTAATTAAGGTTTGAAAAAACAGTTCTTCTGAATTGTAGAAAAAGATATTGCTTTTTAAAAAAAAATTCCGAACGAATGTTATGCGCCTTAAAAATACCTACAATAAAAAATAAAAAAAAAGAACATCAAAATCAGATTATTTGTTCATTAGTTATTGCACACTTTGAAGGTCTTTTTCAGAATCATCCACAGCAGGATAAGATCTAAATGCGAAGCAAATTTAGATGAAACCCAATTCGGATTTAGAAACGCCCTAGGTACTAGAGAGGCTTTATTCGCTCTAAATATACTTCTGCAGAAATGCCGGAACCAACACAAGGATGTATTTGTATGTTTTGTCGATTACGAGAAGGCCTTCGACAGAGTACAGTACAGAAAACTCATAGACATTTTAAGTAACGTAGGGGTAGACAGCAGAGACGTAAGAATTATTAAAAATCTATATTGGCGGCAGAAAGCAACAGTAAGGCTAAATGGAAAACTTACAGAAGAAAGTAAAATTCTACGAGGCGTCAGACAGGGTTGCATACTATCTCCACTGCTTTTTAATATATATTCAGATAAAATCTTTAAACGGGCTACTCAAGGACAACGAATGGGAGTACAAATCAATGGAGAATATATAAATACAATACGATATGCTGACGACACTGTTATCCTAAGCGACAAACTACAAGACCTGCAACATCTATTACACTGTGTTAACACTGAGGGTCAAGAAATGGGGCTCAACATGAATATCAAAAAAACAAAATTTATGGTCTTTAGTAGACAACCTCATCTTAACGCTTCAATACAAATAGAAGGAAAAAGTATTGAGAGGGTGACTCATTTTAAATATATTGGATGTTATATCACCGAAAATCTAAACCCAGATAAAGAGATAAGGTGTAGAATAGAGACTGCTAAAGAAACTTTCCAAAAAATGAAACCATTTTTTTTGCAATGATAACCTCAACCTAAAACTACGACAGAGAATGATAAGATCATGCGTCTAGCCAGTGTTACTATATGGGGCAGAGATCTGGACAATTAAGGCTGCCACGATTAATCGGTTGGAGGCTCTCGAAATGTGGTTACACCGACGAATGCTGAGAATACCTTGGACAGCTAGGCAGACCAACGAAATGGTACTCAATAGGGCCGACACAATTCGTCTACTATTAAACACTGTGAAGTGTAGAAAAATCTCATATCTTGGACATATATTCAGAGGGGAGCGATATAGAATTCTTCAATTGATCATGATGGGTAAAGTAGAGGGACGTAGAGGGGTAGGAAGGAGACATGCTTCCTGGTTGAGGAATATTCGTGAATGGACAGGTATACGTAGCGCGGGGGAACTGTTCCAGCTAGCGCAGGACCGTGAAAGACTTGCCAATGTAATTGCCAACGTCAAGGGGACCTGCTATGGCACTTGAAGAAGAAGAAGAAGTTATTGCAAGAAAACATGCTAAAATATCGGTTTTTTCATTTGTTAATAAACAATAGAAAAACATATTGCATATACTTTATACTGCAGCAAAAGAAGCCTCTTGTGGTATCAAAATAAGCAAAATTTCAAGTAAAAATATTAAAATAGTTTTTTTATAGTAAATTTGTTTATAAATTATCACAAGGCATTGCGTACACTATCCTATGCGGAAGTTTTCCACCCGATTTTCTGAAAATTATTGATTTGATAATAGTTTAAAATTGCAGCTTTTCCAAGAGTCAATGTGGGTGCGGTGGTGGAGGATTCCAGCAACGCGCGTGCGAAAACGAGACTCTGACGCTTCAAATTCATTTCGCCGGAAAAATATGGATTTTTTCGACGAATATTGATCATAGAATCTACATTCTTTATTTGTGGTAGTCCGATGAAATATGAACAACGGAATCTATATTTCCTGAAAAAAATATTTTTAAGGTTGTATTTTTATATCTTGTTGTTGTTGTTGTTATCTCGTTTTCATAAATTGTATTTTCATATTTTATGTGTAATAAATAATTAATCAATTAACGATATTTTTAACACTTAGTGCATTTGAAACTGCGCAAATTCATTGACATTAGTCGATCATACACCAATGATTAGAAATAATGAAAATTAGAATAATTAAATATATATATATATATATATATATATATATATATATATATATATATATATATATATATATATAAATGCCTCCAAAACTTATACCACAGAAAAAAAATTTAGTAGGTGCCCAAAGCTAGACGGCCTTACAAAAATATCCTTTTGCACGCAATGAAAAAATAATGACACTAAAACCAAAATATCAAAGGATTAATAAATGTTTTCTTTATATCTATAATACTGTCTATTTCATTTCTAGAGGTCAAATTTTTGTTAAAGAGAAAGATTGAATTATTTAATACTGTTTGGAACTTCTTAACAAACTTTTGATCAGAGATGTGAGCTAGCCAAGTGCTTTATTAATCTTCGGAACAAAAAAATTATTGTATTATTGCTTTCGTGTTAAATAGTTATGTTGAATTAGAGTAATCTTATTATATTTGTCTTCAAGTATTGAAACGTTATCAGTTCTCTAAAGTATTATTAACGAATATCATTTAAAGCTCTTTCACAAAAAAAATAATCAGAAGGGAGAAAACGATTTATTGGATATGTGTCTGATTTATAAAACTTTTTAAAAAGCTATGTATCACTGCACCCCTCACCTCGATATGATAAATAAGATATAATTATAGCCTGGCTTCTAGTTTCTTAAACTAAAAAGTCTTTTTGATCATTCCACTCAAATAATTGTTGATTTTATTGTCGAAATAAGTTACACTTTCGGACTTATATATTCGATATTCTCAGTCATCTTTTTAAATATTGAAATACAATGTATATATATATATATATATATATATATATATATATATATATATATATATATATATATATATTATCGCAACGTCGGTCGGTATCTGAATGGCATACCTGTTCTAAGGGTATGCCGGTGAGATTATCTGATACGATCACCGCTAAATTTGACATAACATCTGCGCTAGTAACCGTTTCTGATATTTGAGATGTTTGTGTCCTGTAGCACTCGTGAGTTGTTCCACCAGGAGTTGTCTCTTTAGGTTGTGTTTGGTGAAGCCTAAATTCCGATGCTTCTGGGTTAGCTGGCATTAGGTTAAACTCTATGCTACTGTCATCAATGAATCTCGGAAATTGCCCAAACTCCGCATCAAAGGATGACGTACGCACAGGGTCAGTTTGGAAATTTTGGAACATCGGATGTT
Source organism: Diaprepes abbreviatus (assembly GCA_034092305.1). Lineage (NCBI taxonomy): Eukaryota > Metazoa > Arthropoda > Insecta > Coleoptera > Curculionidae > Diaprepes > Diaprepes abbreviatus. The sequence continues at coordinate 11,079,391 of JASJET010000068.1, forward strand.
GTTCCGGAAATTGAAAGGTAGGGCACCGCGCAGGCGGTATCGAAGAGGATCCACCATAACCGCCCGACCCGGAAAAAAGCCAAGCCGCCTCACCTTTCTTAATGTTTGTCGAGGGCACCTGAGGAAGATGAGCCATGCTCTTAAATTTGGAAAAAAGGAAAACTTTTATGCCGAAATTTAAAAAGGGGCTATGGGGTTGTGCGTCTGGGAAGCGAGCGTGGATGCTCAAGACGACTTAAGAAAAAAAAATTGAAAAAATTTTTTGATTTTATAAGAGTTCAAGGGTTATACCAATTATCATTTGAAAAAATAATAAGTATGGGGCAAGGGTCAAGTATACTTTGTCGTGGCCAAATATTTTTGAAAATGCAAAGATCCTGACTTTTTCAAATAATTATTTATTTATTCTAACTTGCCGATAAATTGTTTAAACTTGAGTCGAACGCTAGGTCGCACCGCAAGTCGCAAATTTATTTATTTATGTAGGGTAACAGATCTGATTTTTAAGAAGAAATTAAGATAAAAATTAGATTTTCACGAAAACTAATAAAGGGGTTTCCGCAAGTAAATTTGGAAAAATTTAACTAGCGTAATGTCTCTGGAGGGTAAGGTTTTTCAATCTAATTTTTTACGATTTTCATCGAAAACTTAGAATATCTTTAACGTTAAATTTCCGCAAAAAATCTTCTTAGTTTTTCTTCTTAATCTTCTGACTGAAAGAGAAAATTTTTTATTTTATTTGTTGAGTATTGGAAACTCAAGTTAGAATAGTTACGCGATCTTTATGTCGGTGATCCGAGATTGCAACACCAGTTCGCGTATACAATCTCGAATATCGCCCGTCTTTCGAACTGTAGTGTACCGGGCTCTGGGATATAAAACCTATCTTACCTAGACACTATTTATTTTTATCCAGAGGACTCCCGATACACCGTATTTAAATCGATTTTTTGCAATTGGTTTATGATTTTTAAAGTCTTCAGGCGCCCCAGCCTTTGGCAATTACCCAGGTAAAAGCTACTAGTTCGTCCAGGGGCCTCGGAGGTACTTTATTTTAAAATGATTTTAAAAAACACTATCACTTTCAGCAACGCAGCCCTCTAAAAGATCGTCGATGTTGTAACCTCTTCTTGGCTGTTCAGCCTTCCTAAAAGCGATGAAAGTTAACTACTTCTTAAGATCTGATCTGCTACTCGTTTTAATACTACTTCAGTTCTGCTACTACTGCCGATTTCTGTATAAAATCTGACGGTTATTTTACTTTCCGGGAAGTCACGTCCCAAAATCAGGTGATGTGCCGACAAAGTAACGTGATATTCAAGCGCAAATTTTAACGTTAAATTTTGTCGCCGAATATGCATAATTCTTTTTAAAATGCCTTTATAACATTTGGGCAGATAAGAAAAACAATTTACAATTGTTTTTCCGCTGTTCCGTTTTTTTAAAACGTACATTTTCAACAATATATATATATATATATATATATATATATATATATATATATATATATATATATATATATATATATATATATATATATATATATATCGCATAAAATAGATTTAAATATTTGCTCTTCCATTTCTATCTTTATAAAAATAAACGCATTAATTCAAGAATCGGAGGAAAAATGGAACATAATTGAAACCTCGCCTATATTTTAAAAAATCTCACAATCAAACAAATATCGTCACGATCACGAAGCTTTGTCATAAATCGTAGGGATTGTGGTGCGTATTGTTTTCGTCAACCCTCCATAATTTTTGGAATTCTTACGGACTAGAATATCCCTAGTATGACTTGGAAAACATGGAACTGATATTATCGATGTCGACAACACGTTCTGACCCTTAAACGCTGCTTGCTAAACAAAGAAAGAAAACCGAGGGTTAGAATTATATATATATATATATATATATATATATATATATATATATATATATATATATATATATATATATATATATAATAAATACTGAACTTTTTTAAATAAGTTGCCGCGCACAAGGATCGCACTCTCGCTGGTCGTGGTGGTCCCTATCAGTCCTAGAGCTTTGAACGGTTAGGCTTATCCTAACCCCCCTTTTTCAAAAGATTGTATACATCTCGCCATCTATTGGCATCTGTCTTAACTGGAGTCGCGATTTTGTGAACTTTCTTTATTAGTATACTTTATCAATTTTCGTGTCAGTAAATTAATTATCTGTTGCCGTTGCAGTGTTTCAGTTAATAATATTAAATTTTGAGAATACGTCGTGTCTATTTTTTTTGTAATTATTATGACCGTGGTTTCAAAAATCTCTTGAAAGATGTGTGTTGAAAGTTCTAATTTTGGCATCTTACGAATTCAGCTATTTTCTCTGCAAATGGCAGGACTTGCACTAATGCAGAATTATTAAAGTACTAAATCATCAATAGTATTATATTTTATTTGATTTGATTGGTCTACACCAAAATTAGGTAAATATATTCTCTATTTTTCATTATAATTTTTGAGTCCAACTTATTTTCATATTATGTATGCCATAACCAAATGTGCAGGGCAGTAAAACGTTTCTTTTTGTTTCCAGGGCCAGATTTATACCTTTTGTTTTAGAATTCACGTTTTCTCTTTTTTCTTCAGGATTCATCTTTGCTCCTTTATCTTCAGAATTCACCTTTAACCCTTTCTTCAAGATTCATTATATCCACAAAGTTTAGCCTTTTGTTCAAAGTACTAACTATACCGTTACTCTAATTTGGTATCTACATTTTTTTAAATATAGTAGATTCGTTCTTAATAAAAGTGCTATATACTTCTTCAATAATAAGTACGTTAGCTCGAGAATGTGTTGCGCCTGTTTTCATTTTGGCCCATTTACCAACTTAGTAGAAAATAACTGCATAGTCCACGTTGACTTCATAGAAATATTAAATGTCCAGTGTTCTGTGCTGTTTTCAAGCTTATTCGTTTTGACCGAGACCATCTTTTGGTGACTGTAGCTCCAGAATGAGTATCTTCAAACGGACAAGCAGCTGAATTGTTTAAATTTGAAAAAAAAACGTAATGCCAATATAATATGAAGGAAACTGGAAGTTTCCTAGTTGACGTGGTCTGCTGTATTTCCCATGAACTTTCGGACGGTTCGCGCGGTTGCTAGGAGAGTTGCTTTCTGCATCGGTTTGTACAGATACTCACTAAGACCCAGTCCCTTGATGTTCTGTAGGAGGTTCTTTGGTATCACTCTAGTTGTTGAGAGTATTATGGGAATCGTTTGGACGCTGTTCATTGCCCATTGTCTTCGGATTTGCACCTCCAGATCTCTGTATTTGGCGATCATCTCGTTGTATTTTGGCCTTAGGTTGTTGTTGTTAGGTACAGCGATGTCGATTAGTGTAGTTCGCCCAGAAATTTTATCTATTAGTATAATATCTGGTCTATTATGAGCAACTGTCTGATCCGTCAGAACCGTTCGGTCCCAATATGACTTGAACTGGTTGTTCTCAAGAATAGGCTCTGGATTGTATTTGTAATAAGGCACTTTTCCTACCTGTAATGGGTTTAACTTTTCTGCTAACTCTTGGTGGAGTATCTTGGCGACTGAGTCGTGTCTTTCCTTATACTCGGTTGCGGCAAACGCTTGGCATTCTCCAGTTATGTGCTGGATTGTCTCTGATGTTCGACAGCCATATCTGCATTGATCACCTTCTATTGAGGGATCTCTAATGATGAACTTCCGATAGTTCTTCGTTGGAATAACCTGATCTTGGATAGCTAACAAGAAGCCCTCCGTTTCCGGAAACATCTGTCCTGAAATCAACCAGTAGTTCGACACTGACTTGTCGACATTGTCCTGATTAACCTCATTTAGATGCCGTCCATGAAGTGCCTTCTGCAGCCAAGTTTATAATTTAGCTTGGTCTGTTTGGTGTTGAGAATTAATATTTTGTTCCCTCAACTGTAGCGGCGTTGAATCGTCTGCCTCGCATATTGCTCGATGTAGTGTGGAAAAGTCCTCTAACCTGTGGAAATATGAACGTAAGTTTATTATTTGTTGATCGAGCTGCTTACTAATATCCACCAATCCTATTATTCCTTGGTGTCTTGGAAGCATTGTACGTTCAATGGCACTCCGAGGGTGATGTTTTTGTGCTTTTGTTAGGAGTGTCCTTATTTTTCTTTGCAGGTTTTGTATGTGCATCCTGCTCCATTTTACAATTCCAAAAGAGTAGCTTAGCGCAGAGCAAGCATACGTGTTGAGCGCCTTAAACAAATTTCTACTATTTAAATTAGTTCGTAATACCCGCCTTACCCTCCTGACAAATTCGGTTGTCAATTCGGCCTTCATAATGCCACTTTACTAATTTATTAATTAAATTAATAAATTTGTATACCATGCCATTTACGAAATGCGTAAATTATGGTGATCATCTGCCGATATAGCATCAATGTTGGTGGAAGCTCATGTACATTTTAAGCAATTTTTTCCTGTTGGCATAGACGCTTGCAACTTACAGTCAACCCCTAGGGATCTATATGGATCGCTTTAGGAATCAATGCCTTAAAATATATAGATTTGGTTTCTTCAATACATGTCCAACAGGAATAAGAATGTTAAAGTTGTTTCTATTAAACTACCCAGTGCATTTATTTCGTTTGAGGTTTTCCCAATCCCCTGTCGATCAAAAAAATCACTTTTTTAACCAAATTTCCCCTTTTTCTTACAAGAAATAACTATTAAATATCAAATTATAAGAGAGAAACGTGAGCTACATTTTTCATGCAGTTTCAAGTGTGTTTCTGATTAACTCAATCAAGTGAACTAAATGAGACAAATGAATCCTGTCAAAGAACAAAGATTTTCTTGGATTTATTCGATATATACAAGTTGCTAGCCTTTCGACTTTTCGAAATTTAATACAATAGCAGTAATATTTCTCCCGGTTTACGATGCCAACGTAAAAACAACGCAGGAAAATTGGGTTTTTATCGGTTAATATAACCCTTATGTAAAATTAAATATACCAGAGACAATTTTTACAGTGCGTAGACATAAAAGAAATTTTGTATTCTATTGGATAAGATAATTATACAGATTATATAAAAAAAAAACTTGTGCCATCATTCAAATCGAGACTCGTTCGTAAATAATATTAGAAGCATCCACGAATATATATATATATATATATATATATATATATATATATATATATATATATATATATATATATATATATATATATTATCTTTTTTTAAATTGACTTGCCAAGATTTTTCATTTTTTATTTATTTAATTCATTACTTATAATAGATTTTTCTAATTATCTACACTATATATAACTACGAAATGTTGATAATAACGAAAAAAAATATATGCAACATTTAAAAACATTAACAATAAAAACTACCATAAAAAATAGTTAGAATTGGTAAAAATTACCCATTTGATTTGAGTCTTATTAAATTTAATTTGCACTTTTTGGATCTATTATAAACTTTCAAATTTATATTGCCAAATCACACATGCGATAAATAAAGCTATTCTTAAAGCCTTTGACAGCGTTAACCACCATATTTTGAGCAAAAAATTAGAAGTAGGTGTTACATTTAAATTAATCGAGTCTTAGTGGTCTGGAAGTAGGTAGTGTGGTGCTCTTGAGAAAGGTAGAAATGAAGTCCCCATCAAATGGCTCTTTAAAAGGACCGCTTTATACTAATAAACTTTCAGTACTACCAAAAATTTGTGTCAGTTATAAAGAAATCTTTGCAGCACCATTTTTCTCCTTCAGACCGTTAAAAGAAAAAAGATAGGCAGTTTATTTCCTGTAAATGCAACTCTAGTTTTCTCTCCATACACGTTACCAGCAACTAATGGTCTCGATAATGGAGCTGTAATAAACCATCAGCAAAATTTCCAGAAAACAACTATCTGTATATAGCCATAGTTAGAACCAACGAGTGGACTCACCGCATATCCTTAATAACTTAAAATAACAGAATAAAAATTGTAATTTGCTCAGTTAAAACCCGATAAATTGGAGTTTTAAGTTTTACATATTACAAAAATATATTGCTTTTAATATCCTGCCGACATGTCTCGGAATTTATATTTTATGTGGATAATTGTTTCCTACGAATGTTGCTCTCGGTTCGATACAGCTCTACTGACGAGACCATAAGGTAGTCGAAACGCGTATGGTAAGGAAATAAATTGTTTCTAAATTATATGTTTTCCTTTATCTGCTTGAACAGAGCAGTCTACGAGAAGTATCGTAGAGGCCATACAATGAGCTTTGAAAATGGTGAATGAGATTTTACCGAAACGTCAGCTGCCTTACAGACCTGAGAGGGACTCAGCACATACACGGGATGCCCGAAAACCTTCGATTACATATATATATATATATATATATATATATATATATATATATATATATATATATATATATATATATATATATATATATATATATATATATATCCAAATATGTCTCTGAGTTTTTAAAATTTTTTAAAATGAGCATAAATAACAAAACTTAATGAAATAATTTAGTATAGTCGCTAGTTATACCTACAGAATTATTCGATACAAAAGAGTAAACAAATTGCTTTTGTAATCAAAGTTCAGTTTCATACAACAGAAAATACGAATGGGGTAGTTTTTGTTTTATGTTTCTAAACATTTATGAACAGCGATAGTTCGTACTTCATTACATTTTCAAAAAAAATGATAGGTAGTAAAGACTTTTGGTTAATTATATATTAAATAAAAAAATCAGTGTAACCAATAAAAACATGACTGATACAGAAATACAAGGCATTTTGGATGATATCGATTTGTTAATAGTTTTTTAAGACAAAACCAGCTTCTCCCTTTTGTTCATTGTTTGAATCTTATGCCTTAGGTTACGTGTCGACGTAAATCCACTGCTTTGTGAGAACAATTTTACTTATTTATTTTTCTTTTGGGAAAAGAAAACTGTCAACCCAGGAAGAGTAGGTGACTGACAGAGAATTGAAAATATTTGGTTATATTTAGTATGTTTTGTTTTATTTATGTGATACAAATTCTTTTGTTTAATATTTTATGTATTTTCTTGTAACAAGTATATTTTAGACAATGAATAATTTAAAAGTAGATGCTGAAAATACTTTAAATTAGTTACTGGTTTCGACCATACCAGTAGATTTAAACAATAAATTTGTTAGAACGTTATTTATAGTCGGTGAAGGAGGTTTTTTTTTAGTTTTTGACAGACACAAATAGTTTTAGTCAATTTTACTTTCAAATTGGTGAGTTGTTACTATGTATAAATCCCTCATAATATAGTTTATTTTGATTATAGTTACTATTTACTCCTTGTTTGTAAAAATGTTTCTGGACCGTGTTTCATAATCATGAATTTTATTTACAAAAGTACTATTTTAAAGCAAATGTTGCTATGCTGGGCCCTGTTAAATTTGATATATAAAAATAAAAATTTCCGGTCGGTGGTTTAAAATACAACTTTTCCACTCAAAAAAAATTAATTGTTGATTACTTTCAAATGAGTTAAGCTTTCTAAAATCTCCTAATTTTTCATATACTTGAACAATATTTATAGATCGATACTCTTCACATTTAACTTTATTTGATTTTTCTCAATCATGGACTGTTTCGAGGGACCAGGGAATGAACCAAACTGAACACTTTTATTAATAAAACACAAGAATTTGTCTTCAGTTGCCTCGAATACAAACAGGAGATTTAAAACAAATCAGTAGTATCCATCCATTTAAAAAACATTTAAGTAACATCGTCATTTGACAGCCGTTTCGGAACAGTTGCCCAACCCTATAGGTATTTCTTTTGAGTAATTATCACTTTCAGTTCTGTCACTTGAAGTAATCATGATCACTTCGATCCAATGACAAGTAAATGCATATTCAAAAGAACATGAAGTTATCAGTTTCACTTTGTTCACTTTGATCAGTGATAATTTACTCAAAAGAATACAGCCTATATAATACACAACATGTTTGGCTTAAAAGAATATAGCTTAAAAGGAAATGGGTTCTCGTTAATACAAATTTTTACAGGCTATAAAAAATCACATAGACACACTTTTAACTTGCTCTGTACATTTCTTCCTCTAAATACGATTTTAATATATAAAAATACTAACCTAAAATTTGGAGATAATAATTATTCGCAAGAATCTTTTATCGGTTTAAAAAAATGTGTTGTACATTTTTCCTGCACATGTCATAAAAAATGTTAATCAGTTCATAAAAGATATCTAAGAAAAAACCTATAAAAAATGTTTTTTCATTATAATCAGTAATGTGGCATATTTGACAGCTAAGCTTTTGTCATCTAATAAATTATCAGTATAATAATGATATAACTTACGAGTCTCGCTGAAGTGTAAAATAACTAATAATCACAGATTCTGGCTAGCGTCCCGACGTAGAACTAATATTCAGTCCTAAATGATTTTATTAAAAGGCGATTTTTTTTATTTAAATTAGAAAAACTTCTCACACCCTGATTTCGAAAAAAAGATTACTAGTTACTGTGAATTTTACGTCGTTCTCTCTCTGCCCTAAGAAAACCTAAAAGTTGTATGGCTTTCAACCAGGCGCCGATCCAAGGGGGGGGGGGGCGGTGGGGGCGATCGCCCCCTCCCCCCAAGAGCCTTAAGTTCAGGAAAATTTTCTCGATTTTGCCTCTTATACTATAGTTTATTCCAGAACTAGAGAGAGTAATAAATCATTTCTTGCCCTTTCTTTTCTTCGCAAACTACCTGTGTTCTTTAGTCCGGTGTCTATGGCAAAATCTTTTAGGCACACATATATTTTTCATAGGAATGAGTTGGAAATTTTTTAATCAGAAATACCACTCTATAATAATGAACTATTTGGGTTGGATAACAATAGGTATTTGGATGTGTGAAGTGTTAAAAAAGATTTTAATCCTTATCATAGGCGTCGGAAGGAGGTTTATTTTATCACTAAGTATTTATAGCATAGAATATTATTTCGGTAATAAACCTAAAATAAAAAGTTATTGTAATATTATATTATTTCTTATGATTTCTTAATAATTCACATAATTAGAAAATAAAGATAATTTTGACATATTTAACACAAATCACAACTGTATTTTTATTATTTTCAATTTTGGCATAGAAACCGTTTTAGGCACATTCAGACTAAAACTTAACCTTTTTCTCTCAAAAAATTTATATTATAGATATAATTTAAATACTTACAAAATACCCATAGTCAAAAATACAAGAAGTTAAACATATAAGTAAAACACTAAAAAGGGAGTCAAATATAATTAATTTTTATATGTTACAGAAAATTTAAATAATAAATTGTGTTTACCTTGGTAAACATTACGTATATAATTTGCAGTCAGTCAGGAAATCTATCTTCGCTCAAATTAATTATAATTGGTTCCTCTATCTCACCGATCATTAGATCGAGTTTCCACATTTTCTTTTATTATATGGATTTTTCCCAACTTTCAACAGTAACTTTTTTCAAAAAAATCTTTCAAAAGTTCAGTTAAATTACTAATTTTGTAAGTTGTGTTATTTCTAGCAACTCTGCTTTTTTACTTGAGAGCGATATTTCCTTCTCCAACGGACATTTTCCGGACGATCTATAAGAACAGATTTCCTATCTGGTTTTTCCCAGCAAAAATTAAGTTCTCTGAGCAATTTCTAGAGCTCAGTTCTATTAATTTGGGTTAAATCCCGATCTTCATTGAGTTTAGTGAGAATTTGGTCGACGGTTGGAATTTGCTTCTCATAATAAAATGTATGTACAACTCCTTTTATTGCAGTTTACATCTCTTCTTCCAACGAGGGTTTTCGTCTGCCTGTGATCGATTGTAGCTTGGGAGTACTAACAATTCCAGTCGTTTTTTTCTCCTTCAGTATTCGGTACATAGTAGATTTTCCAACTCTTGTCATGTTGGAACACATCTCAACAGAGCTTTTAATATTATTATCTAGATATTGATATCTTAAGTCTTCATAAACCTTCATCATAATAAGTTTTTCGTTGAGGAAAAATGCCCGCGTTTAACGATTTTGGAAGCCATATCTTTTGAGTATCTCACTAATTTCAAATAATATATAAAAACAAGCGCAAGCAAGATAGATCACTAAGGACACACCGTAAGGTGTACTTTGCTCACTGACAGAAATTAAATTAAACTATCAGAAATTTTATTGTTACAGTAAATTTATAGCCTATAATATTTAAATATAATTAAATATAATTAGATTTAGGGCAGTCCTCAGTTACCTGCGGCACTGGAGCAGGTGCGTTGGAGGTTTCGGTAACAGTTTTATTACTCTGTCTAGTTCTTGAATAGAGTATAGGAATGGGTATGCTTGCGATTGCCCCTCCCCTTCCCACGAGCTTAGAGTTCATGAAAATGGAACCGATTCTGCCTTTTATATTAAGAATGTGTATGCTGCTGGCACTTCCCCCCTCCCCGCTGTCAACTTGTTTTTCTTGCGATAGCCATCTCCCAAGAGCTTTGAATTGAGGAAAATAGATCCAATTCTGCCTATTATACTAAGATTGTGTATGCTGCTCGCATCTTCCAACCTTGTTGATAACTTGTTTTTTCTTGTGATCGTCCCCCCCCCCCTCTCCAAGAGTTTCAAATTCAGAAAGATAGACCCGACCCTGTCTTTTACACTAGAAATGGGAATGTTGCTGGTGTCTCCCCCCCCCCCCCGTCGACAACTTGCTTTCTCTTGCCATATTGTACTTTTGTGATATCACCGCCCCCCCCCCCCCCAAAGAGAGAGGCTGGATCCGCCCCTGCTTTCAACAAACTTTCACTGAAAATTAAAACACAACCATCGACGAATATTATTAAAAATGATTTTTTTCAGAAATCGATTCTGAAATACCAATTTAAATATACTTTTTACATAAATCGGGACTTATTCCACCAGTGTTTTTAATTTATAATCTTGGTGGGCATTTCACATCATGTATGTTATAATTATGACCTTGAAAAGAAATTTCAAAATGCTCCTTGCGAGATAAAACTCGCTTTGTAATTTTTCAATGTCAAAACCCCAAATTTTCAAAAATTTGACTACCTCATAGAAAGCTGGGAAAAAATACATTGAAAACATTTATTGGAAAAGACTTTTACATTAATGTTGGTATCGAAAACACTTGTAATTTCATTTCATATGTCTTAGATGTTGTATTCTATTTTTATTCATAATAATTTTTGAAATAATAGAGCAAAAAAGAGAACAACTCTGTGTTTAATAATTATTTATTTGATTCGTAGTAATATGTGCCTAAATTGTTGAAAATAAATAATTTTAATATGAATTTTGTATACATTATCATGAAACAGGCATTAGTATCTCGTCGGAACTTTAGACACTTCCTTAAATCAAATCGATAAAAAAAGTTTTTGAAGTTATCAAAAATCTTTATAAAAATTTTAAAAGATATTTATTATTGTTATAAGGATTACTGAATTTTGCCTTTAAGGACCATATGGATTTTAAATACAAACTTCACGAAAATAATCATAACTTCCGACGGAGAAACAAAGCTCGACGCTATCTAAAAAGACATTAAACATATCGTGCAATAAAAATTCTTGAATGTGATAACGAATTGCATAGCAAAAGGTTACCATGGTTCTGTAAGTCACGTAGACGGAAAGGTGGGGAGAAATAAGACATAATACCCAGTAACGTTTCGAGCCAGACGCCTTTGAATTCTCCAACTCGTCACTGACAGTAGTGTTTATAACTAAGTGTATTAAATTAACAGTAGTGCAACGTCGTCACAATGTCTGATGAAAGAAATCCTCCAGTAAAACGTGGTCCAGATATGCCTGATCTTACTGAAGATGAAGATTCTAACTGTGAAAACGGAAGAGGAGTAGAAAACCCTGGTATATCTGGTTCTTTGGAAAATCAATCAATGGTAGTTTTTGTTAGACCGGCGAAAAAGATGAAAGTTTCGAAGGAGATTTCTGAAGCAAGTAGTGCAACCAGTGGCTTTGAAAGTGCTTCAAATAGTGGTAAAAATATCTCCAGTGAAAACGTTAAGTATTCTGACTTGTTTGGTGATGAAATATCCTCTTCATCCAGCAACAACAGTGATACCGACTCCGCTGATTTGAATGACCTGGACAACATCAGTGATAGTATATTTTCTGAAATGGGTTTTCTTGCAGAACTTGACAATATTAGTGAGCACAACGAAGAATTTGATCCTTTTCGTGAAGCTTTAACAAACAAAGGTGAACCTGCTGATGGAAATGATGCTAATATACATAATCCCATTATAGGCGAGGCTGACTCCCCATCTACTGAACAATGTAGTTGTGATCTGGAAGTACGTGTTGCTGAAAATTCCGATCATGGTAACGGTGCGGGTAACGAGGTCAATTTTTCATCTGTCGCAGGAACCGAGCCCCCAAATAGTGGATCCAGCCGTCGTGAATCGGAATTGGAGGTTGATGAGACTCTATCGGAAAAATGCTTCACACTACTCACCTTCATATTCTATATAATTGTGACCATCTTTACTACTTTGTTTTTTGCTTTTGTTGTATTGAAAGCAATTTTAACCAAAATTATGCACACCTAAATTTCCACTATTTACATAAATTATACTTTAAGTTTTTTTATTCTTATCGTAAGATTTGTAAGTACACTATTTGTATATTAATATCTTAAAAATATTCTATTAAATTGATCAAAAAAATGTACTTATATTTTTTAAAAATATCCCTATATATTAAAAGTAATGAAGCAAGCCAATAATTTGACTTGTTTTTTTCCGAAAATTATCTAAAAATAAATAATATATTTGTAGTTTATAAGTGTGTTTAGTAATAATTTTATATTATTTCTTTAAGTTAAAAAGTAGTTTTAATTCAATACCTTTATATCAATATTAATATTATTATTATAAATAAAACTATATAAATTGTGTGTTTTATTGCTAGACCATATTTTCCCTTTTTGTAGTATTGTATATTTCAAATAGATATTATTAAAAATATTACAAAAATTTAAAAGCCCGCAAAGTGACGTTTAATATCCTTATTGGCATTTTTAAGATAACTAAAATAAACT